>VDFB02271358.1:800467324-800601144 GCA_007258455.2 Sequoia sempervirens
ATGCAAGCAAGAGTGAGATGGTAGAATGAAGCTAGAAGTAGAAGAGTGGAGCTAGAAGAAGTTTAGAAGATGCAAATGGAGTTAAAAGACTGCATTTTAAGGAGAGATAAGTAGCTTCTCCAGCCGTTACAAGGTTTCCCAGACCATTACCACTAAAAAAAGGTGAGGACAAGTGGCAAGAATGCTCAAAGACAATTGTTTGAGCGTTGAAATGTTGTAAGATGCTAGCACGGTGCGCAGACATCCGTGCGGAATGCTAGTTTCCAAACACCTCACACTACAAAACAACAAGAACGAGAAAAGCACCAAGTCTAATGCAAAGCAAACACGCAAGGGTAGCTACTGAAAAGGGCTGCTAGAGCATCCTAAGAAGGGAAAAAGGCTGATGTAGGGGCTAAAATGAGCCTACTCAAGATGCTAAGAGAGTGGACACTAAAGAGGGCACAAGAATGTATGTGAAATTGTGAGGGGTGAAATTCTATGACTATACACAAATACCATAGAAAGGAGGCAAAAATCTGCAAGAGAGCGAGAGGTAGAAAATTTAGTAGAAGTTTTGGGAACAAAGTATTTTAAGATTAAGTTAGAAAGAGATAAGGGAAAAGAACATAAGCCCACAATAGTAAGAAACATAAATAAGTAGAAGAAAGTCAGTTTGCCACTTCGCAAACCAAAACAAGAAGAAGCCACACATATAATGGAGTCATTAGTCAAGCTTCTGGTATTTAGGAAAGACACCATATAATCTATGGAGCACATATTCCTTATGGAATATCTATGGTAGAGAAAGCACATTGATGAGGGTAAGATTAAGTTATTACATTTTGTGACAACCCAAAGAAAAGATACATTAGATTTGTACAAGAAGACATACCCGAAACAAGATAAAGATTGGGAAGAGGTGAAGAAGGATTTCCTAGCAAACTTCAACACTCCAAAAATACCACTAAAGAGTGTATGAAAGATGAGGGAACTAGTACAAAGGAAAGGATAATTAGTAAAATATTATGATAGAATATTTAAAGAAGTATCCCACAAACTAGAAGAACCATTAACAAAGAAGCGGAATGTGGAATGGTTCATTTTTTAACTACAAAAAGATATTAGAGTTGCATTAAATGGAAGAAAAATTAATAAATACCTAGATGCGATAAACATGACCTACCATATTGAGTTTCATCCATGGAGGAAAGTAGATAAAAAAACTTAAAATGAAATAATAGAAAATATATAGTTAGTATTAGAGCAACTTACCTTATGCTAGGACATGATGGCAAGAGAAGACACCAATAAATTAAAACAAAACATCTAGTGTACTCATATTGTTCAAAAGAAAGTCATATAAGGAATGACTTCCTAAAGGAACATGGGGAGAAGAGGGTAGATGCAATCAAAGTAGAACTCCAAATAGTGCCACAAAAACTCTAATTAGTTATTGCAAACTATGCAACAAATGGGATGACCATGAGATAGACAATTGTCTATCCAAGGTATTCCACATAAAAAATGCATATGATCATCTAGACTCTAGATATTTGTTATATTTATGGTATGACAAAGATGTAGATAGGAGTATGGCCTATATCAACAGAGTTGTGGAGTGATCCTTGCATACACATGATGTAGGATATAGGCAACCCCCATAGAGTAATAATAGGAATGCTAATGCATTGCAAAATATGTCTTCACAAAGGTATCAAGAAGATAATAGATAGTTAAAATGTAGAGGACGTAGAGGAAATAGAAGGGGAAACACTGGGTGACCCCACAAAACTGGTTTACAATTCCATTGAGGAAGGAAAATTGAAAAAATGCGCCCATGAAAAAAAAATTGGTTTTTAGGGGTTTGCACAAACTCGGGGTTCAAATGGACCCTCAATGGGTTCACTCAAACCCCCTTTGAGAGAACCCTATTAAATGATCAGACCCACCTTTTCACGCATTTTTTGAATGGAAAACAAAGGGAAATTTTGAAAAAGGGGGGGTTCGCTCGAACCCTCCCTTGATTGAACCCCCTTTTGCTAGAAAGGTCAAGGGGGGTTTGCTTGAAGGGGGGTTCGAGTGAACCACCCTTTTTCCCCCTTCTCCCCCTCTTCTACCAAATCTCTACAGAAAATTTCCTTTCAAAGCTTGGGTTGAGGATGAAAATGGAGGAGACTTCATAGACCCAACTAGATGATGGTGGTCCTCAAAATGAGCTATCCATTGAATATGATTTTAATATATTTTGGTTTTTTTTTTTCTAGTTTAATTAAACATAGGTTTTTCACAAAAAATCAAGCTCTTTGTTACTGCATGTGGAAAAATAGAAGATTATCAAAAGTAATTGAAAAAATATATATGCACTAGATATTAATGTCCTTGATCCAACAAAAAAAATAAAATTGAATTTTGATACATAAAAAAATGTTATGTTTTAGCTAGTAAATCATGTCTAAATTATAATTGGTTTGACTTTGAGCAATTAAGAAAAAATCAATGATGCTAAAATTCCATGCTAGATATCATAGTTAGAGGCTAAATTTTAAAAAAATAGAATAATTTTATCCTGCATAGGAAAAAAGTTGTGTCAGTCAATGACCTCACTCTTTAAAAATGGTGTTTACTGTTAAAAAATAGTTTTCAAAGGAGATCTAAAAATAAGTGCAATATGATTCCAAAAAAATTGAAAAAAAAATATTTAGAATCTACAGACAAAATGTCACAAATCACTAGTTTGCATCATCTTCAAATTCCTCATGGTTTAGCCATTATAGGTGCCCGAAAGTGAAGATTTAGTTAAAAAAATTTAGTTCAATGTCCAGTTTGGCCAAATATTGTAAACCAGTATTGTGGGATCATCCCCTTAGAAGAAATGATACTACCTTCTTTAAGTGTGGTAAGTCTGGCCATTATGCCATAGAATGTTGGTCCAATAAGAAGAATTGTGCATTATATAGTAATGAAGACCATGACTTGTACAATTGTGAAAGGTCCCAACAATATTTTTAGAATGTTCCACCTTGTTCTAAGGGTGATGATCTTCAAGGACTAAATAGGGGAGTGATGGTTGTTAGAAAAATTCCTCCACAAGGGGCTAGAGGATATCAAATTATAAACAATTTTTCCTTAGATACATCTAATGAGGAATACTTTGGAGATAGATACCAATCTGAAATAAGAATTCAAAAAAATCAAAAATCAAAAGAAAAAAGGAAAAGCAATAGTACTCACCCGACAAGGGCCTAATGCCAATAAAAGTAAGAAGAAAATAAATAAGGAAATTAGTGAAGATTCAAATTTTGAAGAAGATGAGTATATAGCCATTTTTTACCTATAAAGAAATAACATGATAGAATAGTGGACAACACTAGACAGGCCATCATACAACAATTAAATGAAGAAATAGGTTGTTTTACACAAGAAGAGGTGATCATGTTGAAGAAGTGGCTTCAATAGCACAAATTACAACAAAGGGGAAAATATTTGAACAAATAGACACCCAAGCAGCCACAAATTCATAGAATATCAAAATACCAGCATTGGAAGAATGGATCTTTGCTAATAACTGCATATTTGAATAATCATAAGGTGAAACATTGTTAGAGTAAAAGGTATTTCCTAATTAATTATCTATTTAATTATTAGGTTCCTTTTTGTCTAATTACTTAAGCTTACTTAGGTCATGTTCTTTTTATATCTCATGTTGTAGGATGAGCACACATGTCATGATCTTGTTCTATCCTCACCTAGGGTTTCTAGGAACTAATTATCCTTTTATAAGGATTCTCTATTGTATAATCATTAAAATGCACATTCATAATGATTTATGTTTTTTTGGATTAATAGCTCTTGGCCTCCATAGCTTTGACATTCTCTCTTTTTGTGACAGGTGTTTGATTGCAGGTGATCCTTGGGAGCTGTAGAGTTGATTTTTCCCAACTTCAACATGGTATCAGAGCTCTAGACCTATAATTCCCTCTCCTCTTTTTGAGAAATTTCATGCCTTGACCTATCATTTAGTGCATCCTAGAGAAAAATAGAGTTTTCTATTGGATTCAAAACTGTCAAGAGCGTCAGATCTACATTTTTTTTGGCCTAATTTGTGTTGAACACCTGAAATACTAATAGGGGTGTGAATCGGTATTCTTTTAAACCATTCAAACATTTAAACATCCAATCCAAATAGCATATTCAATTGAAGTATATGAAAAAAATCATGAAACATCCAACATCACATAGCACATGAACACCATGATTTTTTATGTGGAAAACCCAAAATGGGAAAAACCACGATGAGGATTAGCTCACAATATATTATAATTGATTATAGTATATTTACAGAAGTGCTCACTATAGGTTGACCCACTTTCCAAGTGGACTCACTACATGTGACCACCGGAATTGTACTCCCTTCTTAGAGATAGTACAATCCTTGGTCTAATTTGGACCTATCTTGGGTACCCTTGCATTAATTATCCTTTAAATCATCATTTATAGACCCCTAAGACCCATTATTTTGGATCTTGAGGCTCATTTCACTTAAAAATTCTATAAAATCACTCAAATCACTGAAAATCCCAAAAGACCACCTCCAAAAGCTAAGGTGGGACTCATTCGCCACCTTGGGTGAATGAGTCCCTTTAGGTGGGACCCATTCACCAAGGGTGGCGAATGAGTCCCATTTGGGGTCTTTTTCAAGTTTGAATGGGAAATTCACAAATTTAATTCAATTTTTTGGTGGATGTCAGCCTTTGAGATCTAAATAATGATCAATTAGGTGTCAGTTCCTATATAAGCAAGCTTTTAAGCCCTTTTTATCAATTCTAAGCACTTTGAGCAAGCATTTTTCAAGAGTCAAGCATCAAGATTCTTCAAGAAAACTTTCACAAGAGCATTCAAGTTTCAAAAGCAAGTAAAGTTGAAGCTTTGGAGCAACATTATAGCATTTTTGCAGGTCTTCAAGGTCACTTTAAGTCAAGATCTAGCATTGTCAAGGGTTGACCATGGTTGTCTATGGTGAATCATGAAGAATTATAGGTTGGGGAGATGCAACTAGCCATCAAGCCAAGCCTAAGGACTTGTTTTCTAAGTGATTCCATCCTCCATTATCACTCTAATTTCAACCTAAGGAAGGTTTATGCATCTTTTTGATTCATTTGAGGTGATTAGAGATCTCCTAGAGTGAGTCTTGCATTATTCCAGTTTCATCTATGCATCTTGTTCTTGCACATTATAATAGGATTGCATCATGTTTCAAATTTCTTAGTCTTAGACACACTTAAGGCTAGGGTTTGCATGCATACTTCAGTATTTCCATCAAGGTTTAATTACCAAATTAGGGGTTTGAGCAAGGAAAACCCCCATTAGCAAATCAAGTTTATATTCTATTTTGCAAG
Source organism: Sequoia sempervirens (assembly GCA_007258455.2). Taxonomy (NCBI): domain Eukaryota; kingdom Viridiplantae; phylum Streptophyta; class Pinopsida; order Cupressales; family Cupressaceae; genus Sequoia; species Sequoia sempervirens. Next base: position 800,472,703 of record VDFB02271358.1, read on the forward strand.
TATTTTCGCAGGTTCGGATTCGAAACTCAAGTTGGAAGGAAAGAGCAAGTGTTGAAGTCCAAATCAAAACTTTTAATTCCCAAAAAAGTGGAGTGGAACTAATTCACCAATAGTGGTGAATGAGTCCTGTAGTTATCTTTCAAATCGTTTGTAGATTTGGAATACCCTTTTTTCCTGAAATAGGCTTTTGTGTAGAAATTTAAGATCTAGGACTGAATTTTCCCAAAATGGCAAATAAGTCCCAGTAGTTCAAAAGGTCAAAATTTCTAGTGTTTCAGAGTTGAAATAGTCACTTCTAGATTCCTAGGTGCACCACTGATTATCTTATTGATTTTTATGTTGTTTTACTAGCATTTTTTAGGTCATCTTGTAGGTTATTGCATTGAATTAGGGTTTGCATTACATTTTACATTTCATTGTATTTTTCCAAGTTTACACTTAGTGGTGAACCCCTTGTTAGATCATATTCAGACCCTAGGACATCCCTATTGCAATACCTCTTTCTCTTTTGCATTGAGATCTCTAAGGTTATCCTTGAGTGGAATACCTTGGAAAGTAGGTGATAGCAGTAAATATGCTCATAGTTTGAACTTTTGATACTCTTACTTTTGTTATTAATAGTTGTTTAAACCTGTTGATTAAAGACTTTTTGGGTGGTATCCTATAGCAATAAATTCCATATTCCTATAGCTTGACAACTTCATTAATTACCTTTTTGACCTCCCGCATGGCTGATGTATGCTTATGATTTTGGATAATGGAATAGGATTAATGTGTGATTAATGAATGGATGTTGTGTCACTTGTGTGTATGCTTTCCTTCGCCTCTGTCACTTATTGCAGGTTGTTGGAGGGAGCAGGAGTTGATCAAGTGCAAAGAATCTTGGTTCTGTTGAAGAAGTTGTTTCAGTAATAACTCTTTGACCGAATCTTTGGGAAGGAGCTTAAATGGTCCTTTGATCTAGGAAGTGTGTAATGCTATATTCTCTCTGGGTCGCGTCGAGCAGATAGACTTTCATTTATGAATATCTGTTCTGCGGATTCAGAATGTATTTATGATCACGACTTCCTTTGATAGTTAGTTAGTTGCCTTTTTCATTTAAATAACTGTTCCTCCTGCATGAGTGAACGAGGATGATGAAAATAGTATGTATTAAAATTAGGTTGAAGAAGCAATAGAGTTTTGTGTTAAGTTTTATTTTCAAACAAAGTAATTGATGTATCCTAGTTCTGAGTATGAATAAAATTCGATGAAGCTTTGAGTCAACTTCTTGTGTAATCTAGTTGATGCTTGCTAAGGGGGCCCACTTAGTAAGTATTTTGTAGCAAGTTGTTGTAGTTAACTGTTCATTTCATGTTGATTACCAGTTAGAATCTATTTATGTAGATTTCAACTCAAACTCAGCCTTGTATTGTTCCTGCAGCATTGGTAATCCATCACGTGTCTATTCTGTAGGTATAAAGGCTAGTTCCTGAGTTTGTCTATTTTAATAATAATTTGTTATGATTTCTATTTTTAATGGGGTGTGTCTAAGTAAGAAGCTTGAATTGCATCTCTTTTTAGCATTTGTTTTCTATAGATGGTGACTAGAAACTAGTTCTTAGTACACATACCATGTTGCTCCATTTCAAGTATATGTTCCCTGGTTTGATAAAGTAAATGAACAACCATGAGAAGATGTCAGTCGCCTGTTGGAATTTCCAATTCCCAGGTTTAGTTCTATTGTGACTTTTATATCCTTTTTAATAGGTGTGACAGTGGGTTATTAGCATAATCAACCTATCCACCATTTTTCATTGGTTCCATTTTGGTGAATCCAATGTGATATTTTGGGATCTACATCCTCATCATACTCCTCATCTATGACATCTTTAAATATGTATGTAGCCTTGTAGTGTGTATCATTGGCCTTGTCCTCTACCTCATCTCCCTCATCTGGGAGTGGCCAAGAATCACCTATTAACTCGTCCATCAAAAATATGGGGGTCAGTTGTGCTACTATCCACCACTCCTCATAGTCATCAATGACACTGATGTCATCAACATCAGAGACTGGAGGCATATCATGATTTGAGTACTCAGAGTCATTGTAGACAACATCCTCGGCAGTGAACCGTCTACCATCACTAGGTCTCTGAACACTATGTATTGACCTCCTAAAAAAGGGTCATGCCCTAGGTGTTATCTGAATCTAACCAAACATTCACGACACAATCATAATAGAAAGGTCATACTATAGAGTCATCCCTGCCAATCAAGAACCTGTCCAACTGCAATCTCCTCATCTGTCGAGTGTGATCTAGCCACTGAAGCACAAGCTGATAAGGTCTCCAAAGGATCTCATCCTCCTCCAGTCAGTCAAATTAGACTCTCCAAAAGTGTAAATGCTTATACTGCAAAAACTATCATAGAGGATAGATGAAAGCTCATGGATACCCCAAGGCTATCGGAAACTGATAGGTTTGGTACAAGTAATATGCTCAAGGAACCAAACCTGTAAAAGCGTACAGTATACCATATTGTCCACCTCCCAAAAGACAAATTATCCAATATCATAGTAGAGGTGCACTAGGATGCTACGCCCCCAGGCATATACTATCCTACGCTCTTCCATCCCTCGTATCAGGCGTACTATTCCTCTCTCCAGGTGCACTCCTCGGTCGTCAGGGATGAGTACTAGTGCTACTGCCAGCATCATAATCCATCTAACCAATGGGACCTATGAATATAATAGCATCGCAAGATCTATCTATGGCCTCACCCTCTCATCATGCACTGGTCCACAAGGCAATATTACATATTGTATTTCATCTCATGGAATGATCGCTCCATGTGGAAATGTACTCGCTCACCCCGAATCGACACTCAGAGTATGCAGTACTTGTACATCCTCCAGTGTGATAGTCATCTCTCCAGTAGGTAGATGGAATGTACATGTATCAGCATCCCAATGCTCTGCTAGTGCCATCAGCATTGAATCATGGTACCTCATGGGGGGCATGAGGTACACCCAATATAATCCTATGATCTACAAAAGCTCGGTATCCACCGCTGAAAAAGTGGGAGCTAAATCTTGAAGAAGGTTGATCTGTCAGCCACCCAGACGCTGACACGAACAAGTGGGAACCTAATAAAAAAGCAAAAATATGTCCTATAAGTAGTCTAAACTCTTCAACCTTTACATCAACAATCATAAAAGTGTATTAAATTCATTCTAGTATACTTTCCTAAAGGTCCTAGACACTTTAGAACCCTTTTGGGACACTTCACAAACAAAAGGGACACTTTACGAACTTTTTTTCCAAGACCCTAAACTAACCTAAAAATGCATAAAAATCATAAAATAATTACATAAGGACAAAACTAGGGCAAAAAAATCAACTCACCTGATGGTAGTGCTCATCGTGTGTCACCTGGTCTCATAGTATGCCTAGTCTCACAGGCCTGTAATCTCGTCAACTCGGCATTCTCGATCACTCTTCAATCCCTTTCAAGCTACAAAAAGGTAAATGAAAAAATGGTGAGAATTCACTTCACTTTTTTCTCTTATATAAGTTAAAATTAGGGTTTTTACTATATTAGGGTTAAAAAGTGCATTTCATTCAAATCAACATAACGGGTGCTAGAGAGCTCCATTTTTGACGTCGTTTGTTGCATTGGAATTGCGATTCTCCTCCCGTCCTCATCAAATGTCTATCACTATGTGGTATGGTACTTTGAAATACCCTATGATATGACTAACCCTATTCGACATAGCTAGAATGCTGCCTTGATTCCACCTTTGTTAAGCAAGCAGAATCAAGGGGGGCATACATCTACCCTCAAATGTGATTTCTAAAAAGAAGTTAGATAAGAGGATTTTTGGACAACTCACGAATTTTTTTTGCAAGATGTGGTTCATAACATTGTGGTTTTACAGATAACTACACTAGGGGCTTCATTCTCCCATGTTGTGAATGAACGTTTATGATTATCCTTTTATGAGATAAAGTGTATTGTTTAGAGTCCTTTAGCTTACATATGTATGTAGAGTTGAATATAGGCACTAAAGTGGGGGCTAAATGTGACCACCATAATTGTACTCCCTTCTTGGAGATAGTACAATCCCTAGTCTAATTTGGACTTTTCTTGGGTACCCTTGCATTAATTATCCTTTAAATCATCATTTATAGGCCCCTAAAACCCATTATTTCGGATCTCGAGGCTCATTTCACTTAAAATCCTATAAAACCACTCAAATCACTAAAACTCCTGAAAACCCACCTCAAAAAGCTAAGGTGGGACTCATTCGCCACCTTGGGAAAATGAATCCCCTTAGGTGGGACCCATTCGCCAAGGGTGGCGAATGAGTCCCATTTGGGGTCTTTTTCAAGTTTGAGTAAGAAAGTCACCAATTTAATTCAAATTTTTGGTGGATCTCGACCTTTGAGATAGATAAATAATGGTCAATTAGGTGTCAATGCCTATATAAGCAAGTTTTTAAGCCATTTTTATCAATTCTAAGCACTTTGAGCAAGCATTTTTCAAGAGTCAAGCATCAAGAGTCTTCAAGCAAGCTTTCACAAGAGCATTCAAGTTTCAAAAGCAAGTAAAGTTGAAGCTTTGTAGTAGCATTAAAGCATTTTTTTAGGTCTTCAAGGTCACTTTAAGTCAAGATCTAGCATTGTCAAAGGTTGATCATTGTTGTCTATGGTGAATCATGAAGAATTCTAGGTTGGGGAGATGCAATTAGCCATCAAGCCAAGCCTAAGGACTTGTTTTCTAAGTGATTCCATCCTCCATTATCACTCTATTTTTTTCCTAAGGAAGGTTTATGCATCTTTGAAATTAATTTAAGGTGATTAGAGATCTCCTAGAGTGAGTCTTACATTATTCAAGTTTCATCTATGCATCTTGTTCTTGCACATTAGAATAGGATTGCATCATGTTTCAGATTTCTTAGTTTTAGACACACTTAAGGCGAGGATTTGCATGCATATTTCAGTATTTCCATCAAGGTTTAATTACCAAATTAGGGGTTTGAGCAAGGAAAACCCCCCATTATCAAATCAAGTTTATATTTTGTTTTGTAGGTATTTTCGCAGGTTCAAATTTAGAACTCAAGTTGGAAGGAAAGAGTGGGTGTTGAAGTGCAAGTCAGAACTTTTAATTCCAAAAAAAGTGAAGCGAGACTGATTCACTAATAATGGTGAATGATTCCCATTTTATTTGTCTTTCAGATCTATTTGCAAATTCAGATACCCTTTTTCTCAAAACAGGCTTCTGTGCAGAAATATAGATCTAGGACTGATTCACCCAAAATGGCGAATGAGTCCCAATAGGTCCAAAGGTCAAAATTTATAGTGTTTTAGAGTTGCAAATAGTCACTTCCATATTCCCAGGTGCACCCTGATTATCTTACTACTTTTCTATGTTGTTTTACTAGCATTTTTAGGTCATCTTGTAGGTTATTGCATTTTGCATTTCATTATCTTTTTCCAAGTTTAAACTTGGTGGTGAACCCCACATTAGATCATATTTAGACCCTAGGACAGCCCTATTGCAAGATCTCTTTCTCTTTTTCATTGAGATCTCTAGGGTTATTCTTAAGTGGAATACCCTGGAAAGTGGGTGTGATAGCACTTAATCAACCTATCCACCATTTTTCATTGGTTCCACTACCCATTAAGATAAAAAGAGATAGAAGAAATTGTGTGGATCACAACGTAGATTAAATTGTTGCAATTGTATGTATCATATGCATGACATATAGTTCCAATGAAGCTCAATAAATTAACTTTACACACTTCATCTGATTTTGGTCTAACATGTTGCTTTGCTCTGCATTTGCATCACTCTAATATTCTACTCAACATTCACAACTTAAATATGTAATGCATTCACTCAATTCACATCATTGGCATCACTTACATGTTTTTCATATATCAAAACATCAAAAATGATCTAACTTATATATCTACAGTTCAAGCATAACATCAATTAGGTTAGCCTAATGAGATGTATCATACAAAATAGAAAATATATGACTTGTCGGCTCAAATCCTTCCACACACCCCTCAACCAAAATTCAATCCTTAAAAAAAATTGAAATAGGTCTACATGGACCTATAATAGCTCCTGCATAACTTTGTAATACTTACTTAACCTTCGCATACCTTCACACCTATTAGGTCGGCACTATAGAAGACCTAATACAAAAATTATCCAACTCTATACCCATATTTGGACATGTGGAATTCAAAATACTATGCACCATCTAGAATTCACACTCTATTTCACATCTATCAACATCTCCTTAATTTTGAAAAAAAAATCCTATCCATGGAGAAATGTGAACTCTCCAACTTATATGCATTGTACATGAAATGGTTTTAACTGTCAGGCCAAACTTTTGTCATTCATAACTTTCTAACCAAAAGCCAAAACAAGATTGAATTTTAAAATTGGATGCTTCTACCAACCAACAAAAACATACTAGAACCGCAGAGTGTAATGTTAGTTCGCGGACCAGTGCAGACCCAAAAAATGGATTCCTTGTGACATAGAATTAGCAGATTTGACACTTAGTTAATTTTCATCACAATTGGCTTCACCGGATCAAACCTTCTCGCAAAATTATCTTCCAAAAAAATCCCAAAACATGTTAAAAACAACCAAAATTATTTGCACCATGATCTCCATATCAAGATACAATGTTGACATCAATGACAACTCTGCAATGCATAATAGTATACCTTGTGCTTATCCCTCATACTCATGTTTCCAAAAATTGCATGAATGACAAACTCGTCATTCTTCCAACAATCTCCCCATTTGTCATTGATAGAAACATGCCAAAACATCTCCAAAATATTCTCCCCCTTTTACATCAAGGGAAAAGGGTGCATACAACAAATTTTCTAACATATATTGGATCTCCCCTTGAAAAATATATGCATATGTACAAAATAAAATATTGAATTGACTCTCCCTAAGTCATGTACAAGAGAAAAAACCAAAAACTTATATAGGAAACCATTCTATATACTCCACATATGCACAAAGAATTTGAAACTAAAAAATATAAATGCATAGAGAATAAAAATGTTGTCAACTAGAGGAAGTTGACTCTTGAAGCTTTTGCACATGAGTTTGTGAAGCCTATTTTCCTTCTTCCCATGTCTTCTTGGTTGTCCCAAGCAGTCTGCACTGTGTTTCAAAATCCATTATTATCTCTTCTCCTTCTTTTAGAGTGTTAGGTACTAAATTTAACTGTGTAGCTTTGTTAACACTCAAAAGGGCACTTGAAATAGATATGAATTTGGAATTCACCAAGGCCCTTAGCTTTCCAAACTACAAAATAATGTTCTCCTTTTGGGCCTGCAACTAGAAGAATCTTTTATGAAAATCTTCAATATCAGTCCTTGTGTCTCCAACTAGGTCAAGTGTTGGATCATAGGTACTGGAGGAATTATTGATTTAGGAATCAATGGAGTCTATTTCAGTCTTGATGCTTTGTGTGGCTCTGGTTCATGCAATATTGGAATAGAGCATTTTCCTCATCCACACAAACTTATGCATTCTTTTAATTTTATTGAAACTTTTTGTGTGGAATAGCACACTTATCAATGATTTCCAATATCATCTTATCATTTATTTTCTTTTTAACTTCATTCTCTACTTCTCTAAGACTGGAGGAATAATCTTTAAAGGAATCAATTAATAGCTTCAAATTATCCATATTAGAAAGTGAAGTATCAATACTCGCACCTGTTAGAGTTATCATGTATTAGAGAATAATTAATTAATCTTTAATTAATTATTATTATAATTCTCATGCACTTAAGATAAGCTTAGGTTTGCTTTATTAGTTAACTCAATGGTTTATTTATGTTAACTATAGAGCTAATATTAGATCAATTCATCTCATCACACAAGATGTTGACACTTGTCATGATCTAATCCCTTTATCATTAGAGTTGCTCTTATAAAGCATTCATTCTCTCTTGTATTATTCATTTTGTAAGTATTTTATTTTTAAGGAATAACAAATCTTTGTTTTGTAGAGCTCTTGAGTAGAAGGTGTTTTTTTCATTGTTTGATCTTGTGTCTTGTGTTATTCAAGAATCTAACATGGTATCAGAGCAAGGATTCAGTGAACTCCATTTCTGAGTTTTGTTCTCATCTAGGGTTACAAGATTGAATCTGGCATTTTTAGTGCTATTTTTGCAATTTTTGAGGGCAGGTGAATTTTCAGAGCACTTTAGTGCAAAATGGACCTCACCATCACATTCGGAGTGGGAAAAAACCTAAAGATCGACTCTCGTTTCATGAAAATCTGAGCAAAAAAAATTGGGATGATTTTGGTGGGCACATCTTTCAAGGTCAAATTTCATACATACGGAATCCATATAGCTTACGAATCTGTATGTTGTACTATACCTACAACCACCATTAACAAAGCTCTATGCAAGAAAAAAGGGAGGTGGGTTAGGTAAAGCATATTTTTTTTCAAAAAAAATTGTAGGTCCTAAATTTTATTGCATGCAAAAATTCAAACACCCTCCTTTTTTATTTGGGCATACTTTTTAAAGAGGATTTTTTTTAGAATATTCATTTTAGAATATTCCACAGACTATTCTCAAGCCTTGGGGTTTTAAAAATATTTTCATGCAACCTATGATTTTTTAAAGAAATCAAAAACTTCTTTTGGTAGAAAAAAAAGTGCTCCTTTTAGAATATTCTTTGAGAATATTATCAAGAATATTCTCATGCATTATCCCCTATGTATAGCACATGTTCCTAGCCATAAAACCCCATGTGACCAAGAGCTTGACATTTTTAGCCCCTAGATCACCTCCCAGGGCCAAATTGGGAAACTTTCACAAAATTGGATATATCTTTGGCATAAAAACTTTATTTTTCAATATCTTTATATCATGAAAAAGATAGTTCCAAGCCTATTCCAGATCTATAGGTTATTTTTCTTGATTTTTTATCAAAAAATTTCTACATTCATTTGAAGACATCCCTTCTATTTTGTACTTCTGAGGTCATAACTTGAGCAAAAAAACTCCATTTTTTGCAAACAAATAGGCGTTGGAAAGCTCTTTCAATGCTCTATGTAGCCATGCAGTCCATTTTTCTAGAATATTCACTAGGTACACATAGATCTCTCTAATGTGATTTTTTCCTTTTTAAGCTTTTATGCTCTCAAAGTTGTATTTCGATTTGGTTTTTCCTGTTGTGGGGGAGTATATTTCTCACTTCCAATATCTATATGCATCAGTGATCAAAAATCCTATACCACACATTGTTTTATAAACCTCAACCATCATGGTGGACACCTCTTCATTTAAACATCTTACACCACACAACTATCATACCTAGAAATCTCATATGACCAAAATGCTCATGTCTAAGGGTTTATGGTCCACTTTGGATGAGACCCCATTTCTTTGAGGCATTTTTTCAAATAGCTCACTACCTTGTCATTGCTACCACATTGACAAGCTAGTGAGCTCACTACCTTGTCAATGTGGATGCATTGACAAGCTAGTGAGCATTGTAATAAAAAATACCTCAAAGAAAATGGGTCTCATGGTGATGTACATCACCATGAGACCCCATTTCTTAGAGGCATTTTTTCAAATATCTCACTACCTTCTATTTGAAATATTTCAAACAATATTCCTTCTAACCCCACTTATAGATAGGCAACTTTTCTATTAATTCATTGGTTGTGAGTTCATTATTTGACTCAATAGAAGTTGGTCCACTTGATTAAGTAGTCAATTTTCAATAATTTATTTTTTATTCATCACCTCATTCTATTATTTATCCTATTGATTTTGGCATACCTTTATGAGAATGAATATTTTTACTCAATGATTAACCACTAGCAATACATCCTTTAAAAAATTAGTTTGAAATATCTCTTAAAAAATGTATGTTTGTGCCCTTTCCTCTTACATTTTATACCATTTTAATTAACATCCTAAATTTAGTAATGTGTAAATGCATTATTTTACATTATAAATATAAACTCTAACTTTGACTATACTCTTCTCATATTGTCCTTTTATTAGTTTTCCTACATGGTAGCAATGACAAGGTAGTGAGTTGTTTGAAAAAATGCCTCAAAGAAATGGGGTGTGATGGTCATGGGGTATCACTATGAGACCCCATTTCTTTGAGGAATTTTTTCAAACAACTCACTACCTTATCAATGTGGTAGCATTGACAAGGTAGTGAGCTCACTACCTGAAGCAAGATGACAGTCGTTCGGTCTCATGGTGATGTACATCACCATGAGACCCCATTTCTTTGAGGAATTTTTTCTTACAATTCTCACTACCTTGTCAATGCATCCACATTGACCATGAGTACATATCTCATTGATGCATTTTGTCAAATATTTTGTGTTCCTTGTTTATGCATTTGCATTTTGCATGTGTCTATTAAGGAAATTATAACCATCAGACTCATGAAAATCCCCCCTTTATGTTTTGATAGATGTCATACCCCATTCCAAGGTCCCCTTGTTGCTATGGCTAAAATCCTAAAACATGTGCTTTCGACCAAACTATGGATGCACATTGGAAAAAACCTATCAAAGCATAATAGTAAGCAAAAGCATAGACAAGGCAATGAGTTGTTTGAAAAAATGCCTCGAAGAAATGCGGTCTCATGGTGATGTTCGTCACCATGAGACCACATTTCTTTGAGGCATTTTTTCAAACAACTTATTGCTTTGTCAATGCTACCACATTTTCCATTTTGTGCATATCCTACAATCATTCCAATCTTTATGGGTAGATTGAAAAATGAAAAAATGAAGTCAAAGATTCTTGAACTTAAGACTTTTGTGGAGAAAATATAACTAGAAATAAGTGATAGGGAAGAAGCAAATATGAGATGTAAGTGAAAAAAAGGAGAATAGGTGTTGTGGACACTTGAAATTATTATCTATAAAGGTAGAAAGGTTCTATAAAGAACTTGTTAAAAGAAAAATTTGCATTATGTAATCAAAAATAAACTTCCAAAGATGATAACAATAGTTGCAGATGCAAAGGCAATAGTTGGAAGTGTTGAAATTGAAGCAAAATAACTAAAGACTAAAATTAACCACTTAGAAAAGGAATTAAAAGACAAGAATATTTTATCATCAATGAAAAGGAGGTTAGTCTATTCTAAAAACACTTGAAAAAGAAGCAGACCAAATTGAATGAGATACATAATGTATTCAAAGAAGAGATTCTTCCTGCTCTTAGGAAGTTGAGGAAGGTGCATGTGTATATTCCTCTATGTTCATCATATGAGTGAACTGACTATTCTAACACATTTCTATGGGTGCATTTTTTCTAGGAAAGGTCCTCTTTTGCACCCAAACACATTGAAATAGTCTAAGCCACATTCTACTGGGGAAGTCTCTTAAGAGACCAAAGTGCAAAAGGGAAAAAAACTTTGGCAAGTGATTACTCAGAAATTGTGGCACTTGGAAACATTCCATCTAACACTACAGGATCACATAGAGCCCCTCTACAATAACCTCTCTCAGTTTTTGATAGCTCCAAGTCATTTTCCCATGGTGAACATATTTCAGTTGATGGAAAATGGGTCAGTCGTATGTAGTGTAAAGTTGGAAAGTGGTGTAACTTTCGTTATGTTCATCATATAACCAAACCGATTGTTCCAACATGTTTGTATGGGTGGTTTTATGTTAGGAAAGGTCCTCTTTCACACCCAAACACACTAAAACAGTCTGAGCTACATTCTACTAGTGAAGTCTCTTAAGAGACCAAAGTGCAAAAGGGCAGAAAAATCTGATGAGCAATTACTCAAAAACTGTGGCACTTGGAAACATTTCGTCTGAGGCTATGAGATCATGTGGGACCTCTCTACAGTAGTCTCTTTTGATTTTTGATATCTCCAAGCAATTTTCCCATGGTGAACAGATTTCAGTTGATGGAAAATGGGTTAGTTGCATGTAGTGTAAAGTTGGAAAGTGGTGTAACTTTCATTATGTTCGTCATACGACCAAATCGACTATTCCAACACGTTTGTATGGGTGGGTTTATTCTTGGAAAGGTCCTCTTTTACACCCAAAAATTTTGAAACAGTATAAGCTACATTCTACAAGCAAAGTCTCTTAAGAGACCAAAGTGCAAAAGGGTAGCAAACTTCAACAAGAAATTACTCAGAAACCGTGGAACTTGGAAAAATTCTTTCTAAGGCTAGGTGATCGCATAGGTCCCCACTACAATAAACTCTCTTTATTTTCAATATCTCCAAGTCATTTTCTCATGGTGAACAGATTTTAATTGATGGAAAATGGGTCAGTTGCATGTAGTGTAAAGTTGGAAAGTGGTGTAACTTTCATTTTGCTCATCATACAACCAAACTAACTATTCCAACACATTTGTATGGGTGGTTTTATGCTAGGAAAAGTCATATTTCACACCCAAACACACCAAAATAGTCTGAGCCACATTCTATTGGCAAAGTCTCTTAAGAGACCAAAGTGCAAAAGGGAAAAAAACTTCGATGAGTGATTACTTGGAAACTATGGCACTTGGAAACATTTTACCTGAGGCTATGGGATCATGTAGGTCCCCTCTACAATAACCTCTCTCAGTTTTTGATAGCTCCAATTCATTTTCATGTGGTAAACAGATTTCAATTGATGGAAAATGGGTCAGTTGCATGTAATGTAATGTTGGAAAGTGGTGTAACTTTTATTTTGTTTGTCATATAACCAAACTGATTGTTCCAACACATCTATATGGGTGGGTTTATGCTAGGAAAGGTCCTCTTTCATACCCAAACATGTTGAAACAGTCTAAGCCACATTCTACCAGTGAAGTCTCTTCAGAGACCAAAGTGTAAAAGGGAAGCAAACTTGGACAAGTGATTAGTTAGTTGTGGCACTTGGAAACATTCCATCTAAGGCTATAGGATTATGTAGGGCCCCTCTATAGGAACCTCTCTTGGTTTTTTATAGATCCAAGTCATTTTCCCATGGTGAATAGATTTCAATTGATGGAAAATAGGTCAATTGCATGTATTGTAAAGTTGGAAAGTGGTGTAACTTTCATTATGTTTTTCATACAACTATTCCAACATGTCTGTATGGGTGGGTTTATACTATTAAATCTCCTATTTTGTGCCCAAACATGTTGAAACAGTCTGAGATATATTCTACCAGCGAAGTCTCTTAAGAGACCAAAGTGCAAAAGGGCAACAAAATTTGATGAGCGATTACCTAGAAATCTTGGCACTTGGAAACATTTTGTTTGAGGTTAGGGGATCATGTAGGGTCCCTCTACAACAACCTCTCTCATTTTTTGATAGCTCCAAGTCATTTTCCCATGGTGAATAGATTTCAATTGATGGAAAATGGGTCAGTTGCATGTAGTGTAAAGTTGCAAGGTAGGCTACTTTTTGTTTTGTTCTTCGTGGAGCCAAACAATTAGTTCCAACACATCTAGGTGGGAACATCTACACTAGGCATGGCCACCGCACTTCATTATAAAAGGTTCATAGTCTTTCCTATTCAAAAGGTCACAACTTTTTTCCTTTGAAAAGTCACAACCAAATTCATATCATCGCTATTCATGAGAACCTAAATTTATTTATTTGCAACTTTTCAGATATGCTTGGGGAAAAGGAAATTCTTGAACTTTCAGTTGGTTCTATTTCTATCATGCATGTTTGTTGAAGCTATTTATTGACTATTGTAAGCATGCAATTTTAACTTTTAAAGTTGCATTCTTCTAATTATTAGGTTTCAATTCATGTTTATAAATAGGATGAATATTTGTGAACCTTTTTGTTGGGAAGGTTGATTCATGGTCTCTTAATCACCAATAATCTAATGCCCTTATGATCTTTAATAAGATTTTCATGCCTTGATTTTTTGTTTGTGAGACTTAGTTGTTACTTTCCATTTTCTTTTGTCAATAGTTTTATGATGTTTTCTTTATCTACATAATACATGAAGCATGAAGCATGCAAGCGAATGGTAGCATGAAGCATACACATGGAATGGTAGATGTCTTCCTCAACGATATAAAGCATGAAGCATAAAGCATGGTAGCATCAAGCATCAAGAATACACATGAATTTCCTCCATGAATCACATGAAACATTACTATATTCATATGATTGATTTAATGTTCAATAATCAAGAATAATGTTCAAACTTTATTATATATTTACAATTATAGAAAAGAAGAGTGCATGGAAAACATTTGGATTTTAAATATTTGAAGTAAACCATGTGCAAATATTTATTGAAGCATGGATTTATAATGCAAATATGGACACCATCAATAAAAAAGATATGTATTAACCAAATAGACATGTAGGCATACATCAATATATGTTGATATAAGTATAAAATATATACAAAATAGCCATATAGGCTTACAAGAATGCCATATAGGCATACAATGTCAATTATATGCAATACGAAATATGTCTAACAATGTCATATAGGCATACAATAAAGGACCCCAATCAAAATTCATTGCCCTTCTGGTGAAGGAAACAGATGGGTGGCCTTTGTTGGTTAGGTGGATGGTGATGCATATGAAACTCATTTATTTTGAATTTGAGGGATTCTCCTCCTATTTAGTTCCTAATCAAGCTTCAATTGTTACAATAACAAGTAAAGGCATTAATATATAGAAATTACATTATAAAAAATAATATATTTAAAAAAATAATCACTTATCACCACCAAGTGATCTCTCTCCTCAAGAAAAAGATCCACATACTCAGGCTCTGGCATGCCAAAGTCTTATAGAAACCATCCAAATAGAAATTAAACAATGAATCAATATTCATTTGATTTTTCAATAATAAACAGCTATAACAATGAATGTAATTTGAAATTTACTAATCTACCTCATAACCTCATGAGAGCCATTGAGTTTTCTATTGTGGATGAAACACCATGCTCCATTTCCCTATCAACATGGGAGGTGTTTCTACTTCCACCATCTAAAAATAAAGCAACAAATTATTTAATCATGAAAACTAGAATAGTGATGCAGGTCATGGCTTATAATGTATGAGATAATCAACAAAATTTTGAGTACTTGTTGAACTATATATTTCTTACTATTATGCTTACTATTTTCCCTAGCATAGCTTGTTCAAAAGCACCTGTTTTAGGATTTTATCCATAGTAGCAAGGCAGTGAATTATTTCATAAAATGCTTTAGACATGTATGAAAAATGTGGTAGCATAGAGAAGGCAGTGAACTGTTTGAAAAAATGCCTCAAAGAAATGTGATCTCACGGTGATGGAATGCCATGAAAAATTTGTTTGTCATGGCATTCCATAACCATGAGACTGCATTTATTTGAGGCATTTTTTCAAATAGTTCATTTCCTTCTCTATGCTATTATGTTGGGATGGGGTGGATGATATAGTGTGGTCTTGGTTATGAGAAGGAGGGGGATCATGACATGAAGAGGGAGGGGTGTTTTGATCATGAGGGAAAGAGGATCATTAGATGGGGTGGAAGGTGTAATTTGAGACCAAATTTTGAGAGCAATCATACAATGGAGTGGAAGAGTTACTTTGATCTAGACATAAAATGATATCATTATATGAAGTGGGGAAGAGGGGATTGTGAGAGGGGGCTGAAGGGATATATTTCTCTTGAGATGGAGAGATATCATTAGATGAGATGGAAGGGATATGTTGTTCTTGATTGGAAATGGGATCATGAGATAGAAGGGGATCATATGATGGAGGAGAAGGGTTTCCTTGATCTTTATATGGAGGGGAATCTATGTTAGCATGCTTTGGATTAGGAGATGGACATAGCTCATTTGATATGGATAGTGTGATGAGGGGGGAAGGTTTTATAGACTCTTCAACTTGGATATATGGATTGATAGGGGATTCATTTAAGATTTAGGTTATTAGGGTTTATCTTGATGTGGGGGTGATGAAGGTGGATGCATGATATGGGAAGATTGTACCACTTTGTTTTTGCATGGGGGAACAACCACCTTTTCAAAAATTCCTTGGAGGAAGTTATTATGAGATACATGGGATGACTTTGCTTGGTAATAGTGGGGTGATATGTATTTTAAGGATGTGGGATATGAACAAATGGAATAAGAGGTGGAAGCACCATCGATTGGTAAATTGAGGATGAGGATGAGGACCTTGAAAAGGATTTGGAGGGGAATTTTGGAAAAAGGCTTAATTTTCATTGTCAAATGAAGTGGAAGGATAAGCAAGAGGAGATGGATTGGGATTGGCTGAAGGTAGGGAGGGTGGAGCTTAACACCATTTCCAAGGAGACATCTAAGCATGACATCCTTATAATTATGGAAGTAGCCGGTGAGGATAAAATTAGTGGTGGTGGATGGGGATGATATGGATGGGACTTGAGGGGAACTTTAGATGGGGGATTGGTGGAAAATTGGAGCATTTTTTCTATTTAAAATGGATTCAAGGTTATCCACAATGCTCTCATTGTCATCATTGGGATTATATTTGGGTTGTTCAAAAAGGATATCATTATCATCATCGATATGGTTGGGTTGGTTGGAATGGATGAAGTTGGATTAGAATAGATTAGGTTGGATAGAGGATAGATTAGATGGTTAGACATGGTGGAGGATTGATTGGAAGAAATATTGGTATTGATTTTGGATGAGGATGGAAATTAGGATGATGGATTAGAAATGAACTTGGGGATTGGAAGAATAGGATCTAAGGATGAAGATGGAGGATGGGATTAGATTTGGGGATCAAATCCAAGACCTTAAAATGATTTGATTTGATTAAAGAGGATTATCTATTCTTAAGGCAATGGGTTTTTTGAAAAAATTCCTCAAAGAAATGTGGTCCCATGGTGATGGAATGGAATTCCATCACCATAAGACCACATTTCTTTGAGGATTTTTTTCAAATAACTCACTGTATTTTTCTATATTATTGCTTACTATTATGCTTTGATAGATTTTTTCCAAGAATTCATAGTTTGCACTTGTTTTAGGATTTTAGCCATAGCAGCAAGGAAGTGAACTATTTGATAAAATTCTTTGGTATACATGTATGGAAAATGTGGTAGCATAGACAAGGCGGTGAGTTGTTTGAAAAATTTCCTCAAAGAAATGTGGTCTCATGGTGATGGACATCACCATGAGACCACATTTCTTTAAGGCATTTTTTCAAATAGCTCATTGCCTTGTCTATGCTATTGCTTACTACTATGCGTTGATAGATTTTGTCCAAGCATCTATAGCATAAATAAGGTAGTGAACTATTTGAAAAAATGCCTGAATAAAATGTGGTCTCATGGAATGCCATGACAAGAAAATGCAATTGGAAGCTACTCCTAGTTATTAGTTATGCTATGTGAAGTAATTGCATCACTGACTTTCTAAAAAACTATATTATAATTGAAATTTTATCATTTATCAACATCTAGTTATTAGTTATGCAATGTGAACTAATGATTTAATTTTGAAAGATGTGCAATGCAATTTAATCAATGATATGAATATAAACTACACAAATCTATTAAGTACAATTCATTAGATAAACTCTTTATTGTATTACCTAAGTGAAGGTTTGAACTCCACCGCCACTAGGAGGTGTTGTCGTGAAATCTCCAATATTAACCTATTCAACATCAAAAATCAGATATTAGAATACCATTCATATAACAATGCTATTCACATGTAATATTTATAATTGTTTACTAGTTACATACCTCTGAAGTAGATGTGGAGTAATACGAAGGTGGAGGGTCAGTGAAACAATCTGAACACTATGACCTTGAAATTTCATTACAATCATTAAACTAAATTATTTAATCTTGCATTTCAAAAATGAAATTTAATAAATTGAATTCAATGATCATGCTAACATTTACCTAAGTATCAAGGTCGAAAACCTCATTCAAGATGGAATATGTCATCGCCAACTGGCCAGCTGCAGACATAGGCTACACACCAACCTCCTGACTATTTATGGGGTCATATGTATAGGTGGACCCACAAGCCTAAAAAATATGGGGTGGAACCCTATCCCTCAAAGTCTCCCCTGGATCACGTTGTATTGCAGGACTCACATGCTCTATGATACTCTAGGTCAGAGAACTAATAGACTATAGAGTCTCCACCTCAACACTCTCCTTCATAATGGAAGGGATAGCCATGTGCTCATAATCTAATCTCGTGAGTGCTCATCTTGTTGGCCACTAAGGATCAAGACGTGCCCCTAGTTTATCTTGTGCCAACCCACCACCTCTACCCTAGAAGTACCTCATCAAAATAGTTGGGGATTTTCTTGGGGACAAACTCATAGTAGAGTTTCCTCAAGAAATATTGTGGGTCCTCATTATTATTGCATGGAGGATGGTCAAAACCCATCCACCACCTCTGCCAAAAATTGTCCTTTATCCCTTGGTGGTTGCACCAATGGATAGGAAACCTCTTGCTTATAGGGTGAAGAGGTTGATATGTTCGTGGGTTAGTGAATAGTGAACACAAGTCAAATTTTTTCATTTTTTCATTTTTGACTTGTGTGCAGTATAGTTTATCTGCATAAAAATTTATGTACTCACGTCTCTTATTTGTCCAACCACTTAATTGCTTGCTAATTGCATCAACATGTGTTAACATCTAGCTTGAAGTGAATTTTCAAGTGTGGTTCTTTACGAGGTTGAACTTATAGGATTGCTCAACCTCGCAATTAACTCAATTTTTTATTTTTATTTTCAATTTCCCCCATTAAATTTTGTTGAGTTCTAGGAGGATGTTGAGGAATTGTTGGAGGATTTTGTTGGGGTAGTTGTTCATCAGGTATTTGGTCATGAGGAGGAGAATTATTTTGAGGAGTGGAATGAGGTGGATTATCAACTCCTAAAAATTAAAGAAATTAACATCAAAAACATATTAAATCTACCTATTTAACAACAAATTCACAAAAAAAAAAAATTAAAGCTTACTCCTTTGATCTCCCCATCGATGTGGTAGCATTCTAGTGAAGAATTAGTTAAGATTCAATGAAGAAACAGTGGAATTTGGGCTCTCAATAATGCGAGCACACCTTCGAAGGCTTCGCAAGCCATGGATGGAGGAAATGTGAGTAAAAAATTGAATTCAGTTTTCTTTTTTTTCTTATAACATGTCATAACGCACTCACATTATAACACAAGTGCATTATTGGCTTGGTGTAATTGAGCCTTAGACTCGGTCACACCAAGCCATAACATGAGCACGTTACAACACACTTGCATTATGGATTTTCAATTTTTTTTAAAAGTTGGCCACTTTTTGCGGCCACCCCTACTCCTACTCCTGTTCTAAAATAGTCAAGTATCTTGATGTAGAATGAAACCATGTCAAAGAGTCATGTGGTTTCAAGAATGGCTATAATGACATATTTCATTTATTTACATACATATGCAATGTATACAAGTGCGAGAATGTTAAGAAAAGGGTGTTATATACTTTGCACATTAAAATAATTATTTTAATTATGTAAAATAAATATTTAATTGTGGTACATCTTTAGGAGATCTGTTTTTAACCACATTATATATTTATATGGGTTGACCTGAAAATTTGTATGGGACATTGGTCAAATATTTTATATGTGGGTTGCACATTGAAAAAAAATATTTACTATTAGAAAACTTAGTACCCAAAAGTATTTGTTGGAGTCAATTTTTGGTGCACTCATATTTTTGAGGCACATGGTTTTACCTTTACCATGCTTTTTAATTGGGATTGAAGCTACAAAAATAAGCATATATTTAATGTTTGGGGTTGATTGGTTGGCTTATTGGCTAGTTGGCTAGTTGAATGAGTTATCATTGTGTTGAGATTTCTTGTTGAGTGGTTATTGAAGCATGGTATGGGATGTGTAGTCGCATTCTTGGACACATTGAGGATGTATTAGAGGATTTTGATAATTTAGAAGTCTTCATGGAGACTTTGTAAGTGTATTTTAATGCCTTATTGTTGAACAAAGCATTGAGTGTGGGTGCCTTAAGAGGTTGGGTTTTTTCCTCTTGAGGATTTTCCTATGGTATACCTCATGTAATCTTGTGATATGTCTTTTATCTTTGCATTATGGTTATTTTGTAAGCTTCTATGCATGCTTTTATCTCATAGAGCTATGTAGGAAATAGTTTGATCAACCTAATAATTTCCTAACACAAACCCTACAACTTATGATGCTAACAATCACAAACGTATAATCATATGGATAAGAAGATACATCACACCCAAAAGAAAAATGATTTCAAGAAAGATTAATCACCAAACTAGCATCATTTCACCAACAATAAAAATGTCCAAGAAAATAACTCCCAAAAACCTCATGCAACTTGAAAATCTTGAAAAGATACCAATAGTTTTCATGACCTTAGAAATTTAGGGGATTGTGGCTAGGAATAGAAGAAAAAATCATGGTAATAAAATCCTAATTTATCTCACTATCCACATTTAGAAGGCTAGCACAAATGTTAGAAAACTAAATGAGATTCATTAGTTTCCTTAAAAAAAAACCTTTAATGAATGAGTTGTTGAGAAAAAGATAAAATTCAGCCCAATGAAAATATAATGAATTTTTTGGTAGTTTAAAGCATAAAGCACATTTTTTAAATTTATTTGCCCAATCATATTCTAGCTTAGCATGATGACAACATTGCACATTCTTCTTCTATCTTTGAGTCCATGATAAAGATCATAATGTTTATCCAAGAGTGTCAATAGCTTCTACAACATCATTAATAGCTTTTGTAGCATAATCTACAAAAATGTAATTTGAATACATAGCTTTGAATTGATTTCATTCACTAAAGGCCAAATTTTAGTAGCCAAATCCCCAAATGTAAATTCTTAAACTACCTAGTCCTATTATAACCAAAAACATCATGTTTTATAGATAAAACTTAGTCTTCCTATAGCTATGAACATGTAGTCCTCCTATCATTGTTCTATAGTAGTTCATTTTAATGAAGTAAATATCCTTGTGGCATCTTGAATTGTATATAAAATAACCCCTAAATGATCCCTCAACACTAGTATGAATAATAGAAATAAAGATAATTCAAAATATTTTTTGTAGAAATTGCACATAATTCGTGTAGTAGAATAAAAAAATAGATAATCTTCCTATAGTAACTTTTCAAGTTAATCCAAAAATCATCCTGTAAGAGTAAGGTTTAAATTGGAATAATGTGAAGAATACTTGTAGAAATTGAATAAATATTTTGAATAATGATTCACATATGAAATTGTATATATAAGTCTACAATCTTTCTATAGAAATCTTTGAAAAGAAAATTGATGAAGCCACAAAATAGCAAACACTAAAAATGAACTAGAAAACTAAAATATAATTTATAAGAGAAAATATGATATAAGATTTCCTATGGATTAGATGGTTTTGCATTATGTGCATTAAGACAACAAGCACAATCTTAGGAAAATTTAGGTCCATTATGGTAGTCTTTATCTATTGTCATATACTCTTGTTTCCACCCATTTAGCCCTATTTTATTCTTATATGTGAATTCTTGTGTACACTCACTTTATCTACATATTTAAGAGACCCATATGTACACATGATTTCACATAACTATTATATGCCTAGATTTGAACATTTATCTACATATGGTCATTTCTAGGGTTATAAGGTCAGTTACAAATTTGACTCCAGCCTTTTCAAAATTCAAATTCGGTCAATTGACCTCATTTACCTTTCTTTCATAGAACAAACTAAATACACATTTTCATAATTTTATATTATTTGCTCATAATATTTAAAGACATTTAAATGCATCCATTTATACTAACTTATACTTATTTATACACATTTGATTCCAATAACTTGATTTATCTCTTAAAAAACTTTATTTTCCATTTCAAAAATTTGACAATATTTAAACCCAAATAATATAACAAATCACCTTAACACTTATGGAAATTAAGCCTCCAATATAAACATATTAAAAATACCTATCAATTTAATACAAAAGTTTTATTCTTTTTAAATTTGCATGATTAAAGGTTGCACCAAACTCATAAACAAATTTAAAGGCCTGCATGAAAATAATTACTTGGCGTTGATGGCTTTGATTTTATTATAATGTCCTTCAATTTCCTTTAATGTCTCCCTTAATTCATTCTTAACCTCTTCTAATTGAATTTCTTTAATTTTTTCAAGCATTCTTAACCTCTTCTAATTAAATTTTTTTAATTCTAATTGTATTGTACCAACATCAACATCATCATAGATAGTAGTTGTATACACTCAAATTTGGTCTGGAGGATTAATTAAATACAAGTTATTTAATTAATGGTCTTTAATTCTTCTACTTATAAATAAATTGAAAATTTTATTTATATAGTTCATTTTCTTCATATCTTAATTAAATGAACAAATTTAATTAGTTTGTTTTATTTAATTAACCTTCTCTCATTAAATTTGAATTTTAAATTCAAATTTAAGCACATTTCTACTAACTTCTTCCCACCTTCCACCTCATCATGTGTCTTAATAAATTAAATATTTCTAATATTTAATTTGTCATTTATCCTCAACAAATTCTAACCAATTTGGGACACTTGGCCTTCATCTCCATTTTATTCCTCTTCACACTTGGCAATTTGTTCTTATGAAGGGGACACACTCCCCTTTTCTCTCTAACCTCTTCATCTTCAACCGTCCATTCTCCAGATCGAATATAGACCATTGATTTCTGCCACCTAGGCTCATGCCTTGGAAAATCTATAAATAGGTCCTTATTTACAGAAAAAAGGGAGAGAGTTGAGCATAATTACATTCTATAGAATTTTCATTAGCATTGTCATCTTAGCATTGTCATTCTAGTATTAGAATTTTAGCATTAAGTAGTTTAATCATGGCATTTTCATTAGCAACATCTTAATTACAACATTTACATCATATGATTTTCATACAACATCATAGCAGCATCATTATCTTTGTGTATCATCCACAACTAGTTTAGCAATCATGTAATGCAGGAAACATCTCTTGCATTTCCAGCATCTCTCATTCTTCAGGTTTTCATTTGGAAAGTCATGTGCACAAACAATCTGAGAGAAAAAATTACTTAAAGAATCCTTGGAGATAGAGGACAATGAGAGGCCATTGGGGAATTGTTTGTTTTAATTTGATTGTTATTTGAAGTCCTTGATATATTATTTCATTGGTGTGTTGAATAGGTTTTACTTGCTTATGCACAATTTATTATTCATGCACACTGTAAGAGAGGGGGCCACCGCGTGCAAGACCCCAGGTCAAGGAGGGTCAAGATGCGAGAGACTTCCCTAACTTACCTCAGCTAAGTGTAATGTAAGTGGATGTGAGGCAAGAGTAAAGAGGAGTGTGGGGCCTCTTAGTTACTCTATAGACCCGAAATGAAGAGAGGGGCTAGGCAAGCCGGTTTCCAAGTCTGACACTACGCCTCTAGGAGTTCTCTATCTAAGGATAGGAGTGCAGTCTCTGGATGACAGCATGGCACATTGGTGTCTCTAAAGTCTACTAGCGTCCTTATGACCAAACAACAATAAAGGCATGGTTAAACTAAGGAAAGAAAGCTAATGGCCCAGCTAACTAACTAAAGGTCCAGAATGATATGAATAAATAAACAAAGTATTCCCTAATGTTATAAAATAGAAATTCAAGTGTAAGAAGAATTAGAAGGATCTCACCAAGGAATTTGTTTGCCAGCTAATCCTTCGGAAGCACGCACACCTACACACAGAAAGAGAGAAAATGTTGGGTGGTTGTATAGGGGCCTACCTTAGTCAAACCCCCGTTTAGGTGTTTCCACCTCCACGGATAGCCAAGGAAACAAGATAAAGAAATAGTGTAACAAAGAGAATACAAACACTACAAAGAAGTATTAAGCTACTCAACCAAGTGATAGAGGAGAGGAGAGGGAAGCTTACCACCTCCACCAAGAGCACTCAAGGATGCTTGGGGGAGAAATGAGAGGAACTCAAGCCTCTGTTGCAATGGCATGTTCCCAAATGTGCTCTACTAAAGTAACGGAGTGAAGCTTTGGCTACAATGGAATGCTTGAATGCTTCAAGTGAGTGAGAAAGTGAGCTTGTGGAGTGCAAGAATGAGAGCTTGATTTGCTAAAGAGTTGTGAAGAGTTGGATTGAATGTTGAAGGGGTGAATTTGAAGAGAGAATGAAGAAAAATGGCCATATTCAGATCGGTCGGCCGAAGGCGGCGTTACAACTTCATTGTCAATGAGAAGTGTAACACCTCTGTAGGTTCAGCCGCAGAAATCTACAAGGTACGTAAGCATGTCGCGTGGACATCTGTGGACCACATGGGAATCCTTGATAGAAACACCTCCACTAATGCTCAAAACAAGCACCAAGTGGACTACCAAAAATGGGCTTAGGTGGAATTAAGCCTTCGAACTTGGTTTTCTAAGGTGGATAAAGGAAAAAAGGGTATTTACATAGGGGATACAAATTATTTCTTATACATTTTTCCCCCACTGTAGTGAGCACAAATATTGATGAGAGCTCAATAAAGTAGATTGAGAAGAGAGTAAAGTTAGTGATGTATACCTGAACCATCAAGGGAGTAGTACTCGGTCTAGCGTACCTAAAGGTGCAGGAAAAGTAAAGGATTACATAGCTGCTCAAAACTAGGAAGTTGAAAAAACAAAATGTCTTATAGGCTTACAGACCTGCAAGGAGGAAACCCCCAAGATCTCTCGCATGAAGGAAGCCCCGTGAAGTAAGATCATTACAGGTGCTCAGTCCTGCAAGGAAGGTGTCCCCCAAAAACTCTAGCATGGAGGAGACCCAAAGGAAGCACCCTACAGGCTATCAGTCCCATAGGGAAGGTATTCTCCATGAACTCAATCATGAAGAACACCCAAATAAACACCCTACAAGCTCCCAATCCTACAGGGGAGGTATTCTCCACGAACTCAAGCATGAAGAACACCCAAAGAAGTTCCCTATAGGATCTCAGTCCTGCAACGGAGCCACCCCCAAGATCTCTCACATGGAGGAAGCTCAAAGGAAAGCACCCTACATGTTCTTAGTCTTGCAGGGAGGTATCCCCCAAGATATCTCGCATGGAGGAAACCTAAGAAAGAGGACTCTATAGAGTCAAGAAGCAGCGACACATCTACCAGCAGATAGAACAGGTCAAAAGCGGTTGTGTAGGCAACTAAGCAGACAATCACACAAACTATCAAAGACTTTCAAAGGGGTCCCTCAGGAACCCTTCAAAAGGAGAGGGGTCCACTCAAGGGATGAGTTGTTTGAAAGGTAAGGTCTAGTTAGGATGCCCCTGAACTAGATGCGAAAGGGCGAATGGAATGAGTCTAGTTGAGCTGCCCCAGGCTAGATGTGAAAGAATTCCATTCAGAATAGAGACTTTGAAAGAAGGGTCCCTTGGGAACCTACCGTGAGAAAGAAAGGGGGGTCCACTCAAGGGACACACAATTCAAAAGCAGTTGTTCTTCTTAGGTGATTCAT
This sequence comes from Sequoia sempervirens, assembly GCA_007258455.2. NCBI lineage: Eukaryota > Viridiplantae > Streptophyta > Pinopsida > Cupressales > Cupressaceae > Sequoia > Sequoia sempervirens. The sequence goes on from VDFB02271358.1 coordinate 800,498,212, forward strand.
CATCAAGGAATCCTTTTGAAAGATTTTCACTTCATCAAGGAATTTGAAAGGAAGGATGTGCCCCCATACGAGGGAAAATAAAAGTTGTTCCCACTTCAAAGGAAGGTCTTCAAGTCCTTTCTTTATGAACCCGTGATGAAGGAAACATGCTCGGTTAGGATTCCAAGTTGAGAATGTGATTCTAAGGAAAACATTTGTGAATACTTTCAAGACAACAAATTCATTTTTTGAAAATTGAAGTGTTGAAGAAGAGCGTTGTCACACATAGAAGGGACAACTCAAGCAAAGAAGAGAAAAAGATAAAGAGAAAGCAAAAGAGGAGAGAAAAATGTAAATAGAGGACATAGGGGGATCTAGTTTAGTGGGGTCAGATCTTTCCGATCTCATATAATGATAGGTAACCACAATGCAAGGTGAAAGATCATCAATCCCTAACCAAATCAGGAAGAATGCACAAAAAAAAAGTAAAAATAAAAAATTGGATAAACATGGAAGGGGAGCCTAAATGCCCCCAATGCTTTGCATCATCCCCAATTTAATGAAAATCAAGCACAAACATGGAAGAATGATGATACAAATAGAAGAATGTTTATGACACAAAAACCATGCCTATATCCAAGCACCAATGGGGGTGACGAGGGTCATCCAGGCACACATAGCATGAGTATGGGGGAACACATCACAAAGCACACACATACACACACAAGATCAAGAAAGGGCCTACCCTAATATTGATCAGCCAAGAGGTCATCCACTTCCCAATCTAAATCCTCATAAGGTGAAGGAGGATGAGCCTGCAATGGTGGGATGTTAAGAGGAGGAGCATTCGGCCCTCCCGCAATAGGGTCCAAGGAAGAGGGGCCCTCAAGGTTCTCTCCACCGAGCTCTTGTGGAGTCAAAGTCAACGATTTCTCGAAGATCGCCGATAGGGCCAGAACCTCATCCATGGAGTTAAACATTCACCCCATAGAAATTCCATGTCTTACTTCAGCAGATGAGATAGGTTGTGCTTTAGATTCACCACTAAGCTCATTGAACAACTCGGGAGTGGTGACGAACTCAGGAGAAGCCGGGACTAGTTTTGTCACAAGAAAAGAACAAGTCAGCATAGGACCACCTTGTGAAGAAGGTGGACTCCTCTTACATCATCACTAGAAGGACCACCCTCCACCTCTTTCTTCGTTGGAGGAGATGAACTTCCCACAGAAGAAGATAGGGGTGCAGAGGAAGAGGAAGAAAAAACTGCAGCGGATACAACCTAAGTATTAACCATATCCACAGGCTTCGAGAAGGGCTGAATGTCTGAAATGAACATCAACAAAGGTGAATCCACCAAAGGAGTGATGAACATCTACACCTGTTTAGGGTTAGGTGCATTCATTCTTGTAATATAAGTCGAGAGCATACCAGACTAGAGAGAAGCAGAAGGAAGGGAGGAAGAAGATGTTGTAGGAGGTCCTAAAGTAGGAGTGGTCATTCCTTCCTCCTTCTGTTGTGAGGCAGCCTGCTCAGCCAGGAGAGCCTTTTGTCGGTGCTTGTGTTTGCGTGCAAGGTGGTTTCTATGGCTCTTGGAGTTAGAGGCCAAAGTTTGCGGAGGGACAAGAGGTTCCTTCTCAACCATAGGGACGCCCACTATAGCCATTTCAAGCAGAGGAATAGGTTCTAGTATGGGAACAGGCTAAGGAGTGACAAGAGGAGTTGACTCGAGAGCCTCAACAACTGGCCTCTTTTTGGCCACTGCCTCAACAATAGGGGTGGTGGGAGGATGTGGATTGAATTCTCTAGAACATTTCTTTCTTCTATATAAATAGTACCACGGTCCAAGATATTCATTAGGGAGGTCTACAATCCTGATCTTGGGCCTACACCAAGGAGGGATCATCAAACTCAGTGGGTAGTGTTGGAAATATGTGTCTCAATCCCACAAGTTGTAACCTCTATTGGAGCCAAGTCGGTGTGACATATTCTATGTCTGGCCGATGAGCAGATTTGTAGCCTTATGTTTTGTACAGGTTGTTGTGACCTTGCAGAAGTCTTGCCAAACGATTACACATTGGAGTCTTCAATGTGACATGTGGTGTTTGGTGTATCCTCTCACTGCCCGTGGAGATCTTTGGCTGACAGGCCATTCTATCCTATATCAGGGAGACCCTTGGCTGAAAGGCTTAGTGCGGGGTGAAGTCCCAGTGATAGCTAAAGTCTTGCTGATAGTGTTTTATGTTAAAGCCTTCGGCAAAAATCTTGGGTGTTTGGTAAGAAGTCTTACCGATAGTAATGTCTCACCGATAGTATTCACTCGGGGTAACCCAAAGGTCTCGAGGAGAAGTCTTAGCAAGAATGGAATGTCACGCCGACGGGGATACAACTGAAGTCATCGGAGTAGCTCAAGGCAATTGTTATGAAGTCTTGGTGACTCATGGGGTCTTGCCGATAGTAGTATGGCTTCAGAGTAACATAAGAGAGCTCGGTGAAACTTCTTGGTGAAAGACGAATGTCTTGTCAACCGTTCGGTGCTTGATGCAACTTAAAGCCTTTGGAGTAAAGTCTCAACAATGGACGTGTGTCTCAGCGATGAAGAAGTTTGTTGTCGGTATGACTTGAGAACTCGGTATGAACTCTCTGCGAATGTGATAAGTCTTGCCGACTATTATTTGGCATTGGGTATGACTTGAGACTTTGGTGGGATGTCCTAGTGAAATCAATAGTCTCACCGATATGCATGTTGAGGTCGATAAAAGTTGTAAGCTTGGTGGAACCTCTTGCCGATGGAAACGACTCTTGGCGACATCGATGATTGAGTCTTGTGGCATCGGGGAGACACGATTAGTGTCTCACCGATATGCCAACATAGCTTGATTTCCTTTTGACCATTTGACTTTCTTATGTGGCATCTCGTGGACCAATCAAAGAAGCCGAATGGGAACCGTTGGAAGACAGTTCATTGTGGTAGTTCTGAGAGGAAGCTCGATAGACAGGGGCGACATGGTTATACTCTGTGATTGCAGATGATGTCTTTTTTAGATGGGTGGATGAATCAATGGATTGTTGTGTGATTGTATCAGAGTGATTTCTATTCTGTAAAGATTGTAACTTGAAGGTTCATGTACAATTTTGATCATTGTGAAAGCTGTTGAAATATGACATTAGAAAGATAAGTCTGATATTTGTATGTAATCTCCATTGCTTTAATACAAAGTGATTTCTCTTGGTGTGGTGGGTTTTTCTCTTGTAAGGGTTTTCCCATGTAAATTTGGTGTTCATATGTGTGTCAAATACTTTGTTTCTGTTATCTCTTTCATGTGCATCTTAATTGGACTGTAATTGTAATTTTAAAAGGTATCTTTGCATTCTTCCCTAAGGTTTTGACGTTAGGAGAGTTGTTTCCGCATCTAATTTTCCTTACAAGTGGTAAAAGAGCCTGGCCAGTTGTGTTATCCTTGTGGTTACATTGGGTTTTTTGTGTCAATTTTGTGCAGTGGGAGTCTTGTAGAAGTTTTTTGAGTTCTAATTATAGATTGATATGGCTAACCTGTCAAGAAAGATTAAAATAGAGAAGTTCAATGGCAGCAATTTTGAGTTGTGGAAACTTAAGATGGAGGATCTTTTAGTGGATCGTGATCTATGGCTTGTTGTGTCTGGAACTAAACCTACAGGCATGAAGCAAGAAGATTGGGACCTTGTAGATAGAAATTCTAAGGGGATGATAAGGCTATGTCTGGCAGACTCCGTTCTTCTCAATGTGCATGAAGAGAAGACTGCATCTTCCTTGTGGAAGAGACTGGAATCTATTTATCAGGGGAAGTTCTTGGTGAATAAATTGTTCCTGAGGAAGAACTTGTACACTTGAGAATGCAGGAAGGAGGGTCTGTTGCTGATCATTTGAACGCATTCAATATGTTGATTGCACAATTAACATCTATTGGTGTGAAGATTGATGAAGAGGATCGTTGTATGCCGATATTGTGTTCTTTGCCAAACTCTTGGGATCACCTGGTGATGGCTATTGGGAGTACAACATCCAATTTCAAGATGGAAGATATGGTTGCTTCTTTGTTATCAGAAGAAATGAGAAGGAAATCTTCTGAGATGGCGAAGGAGGCCCTTACTGTTACAGGAAGGTCAAAGGAGAAAGGCAAGAAGAAGGACAAGAAGTCCAAATCAAAATCAGAGGGGAGATCAAAGTCTTCTAGCAAGAAGTCCAAGGTGAAGTGTTGGAACTATGGACAACCTGATCATGTCTGAAAGGATTGCAAAGAGGAGAAAAAGAAGAAGAAGAAGGGCTCTTTTGATAATGATTCTTCTCAGAGTGATGCAGACACTTTCATTGCTGCCTTGGCTACACAGGCATCAGATGATGTCTAGTTGATTGATTCTGGAGCATCTTTCCACATGACATATCATAGAGACTAGTTTATGAAGTATGAAGAATATGATGGTGGAAAGGTGTACTTGGAAAGTGATTCAACTTTAGAGATTGTTGGTCGTGGAAGAGTCAGAATCCAATTCCTTGATGGCAGAGTGAAGGGAATCAAGGATGTTATGCATATACCAGGTCTAACTCGAAATCTGCTATTTGTTAGTAAGCTGAATGATATTGGAGTGCAAGTCATGTTCTCTAGAAATGGTTGCAAGATAACTAGAGGCTCAATGGTGCTAGCAAGGGGTGCCCATATTGGTACCTTGTACAAGCTAGATGCACATGCTATTCAATGCAACAGTGTCTCTGTAAAGTCATAGAAAGCTACTCATGGAGGTAAAGAGGGAAATGTTTCTAATTGTGTAAACTCTATGGAAGTTAAACTTCTAGTAGAAAAGACTATGCTCTGGCATCATATGCTAGGCCACATAGGAGAAAAAGGTTTAAAATCCTTGAAGAACAAAAACCTGGTTGAGGGGCTTGAAGATTGTAACCCTGAATTTGAATTATGTGAACACTGTATATATGGAAAACAACACCGTGTTTCATTTTATTCCAATTCTCATAAATCTTATGGTTTGCTAGATTATATTCATTCTGATGTATTTGGTCTAGTGAATGTTCCTTCTTTGTCTAACTCAAGATACTATGTATCGTTCATTGATGATTATTCGAGAAGAACATTTTTTGATTTTTTGAAAAGTAAATCAGAAGTGTTTAGTCGATTTAAGGAATTTAAGAACCTTGTAGAAAATCAGACTAGAAGAAAAATAAAATGTTTAAGGACTAATAATGGTGGTGAATTTTGTTCTGATGATTTTGAGAGGTATTGTAAAAACCATGGGATTAAAAGACATAAGACTACACCTTATACTCCACAGCAAAATGGAGTTGTAGAAAGGTTCAATAGGATAGTGATGGAGAGAGCATGAAGTATGCTGAGTAGTGCTGGCTTGGAGGAGAAGTTATGGGCTGAGGCTGTTGCTACTGCATGTTACTTGATTAATCACTCTCCAAATTATGCTCTTGTTGAGAAAACACCTTTGGAAGCATGGTCTAGTAAGAAGCCCTCTTTAAGACATATTCGTGTTTTTGGCTGTGAGGCATATGCTCATGTGTCGTATGAGAAAAGATCTAAGTTAGAGACAAGACTGTCAAATGTATTTTTATTGGCTATAGTGTTGGCATAAAAGGATACAAGCTTTGGAATCCTGATATAGAGAAGGTTGTATACAATAGAAGTGTAATCTTCGGAGTCAAGCCTTCTACCTTGATCCTGCAGTCAGAGACAAAGTCGAAAACAATAAGGATGTAGCCGAATCCTCCTACACCATAAAAGAGGCATTGAAAATTCAAAATGTACTAAACCGGGGAGAGCTCAAGCAGCTAAAGTTCAAGAAGAAGAAGAAGAACCCTCACCCAGCAAGTGAGGGAGGTCAACAATGAAAGAAAACAACCGATAGATATGGGTTCTCTTTGATAGATTCTACTTGTGCCTATGCTTTGATTTCTAGCAATGATGAGCCTAGACTATAAAAGAGGCATTTAGAATGTCTGATTTAGACTCTTGGTTGGAAGCATGAATGAAGAAATGGCATCATTAGAAAAGAATGATACCTTCTTGGTTCCATTTCCTAAAGAAGCTAAGCGGGCTGCAAAATGCAAAAAAGAAGATTGCCATGCGATGCTGGGAAAGTACAAGGCAAAATTGAATGAGAAGGGTTATTCCCGTGTAGAGGGAATCTGATTATAAAAGATTTTTTCCCCTGTAGCTGCTTCGACGCCCAATAGATTTCAGTCACTCTGCGTAAACATATGACTTAGAGGTCTAATAGATGGATGTGAAGACAACATTTCTTCATGGTGATCTTGAAGAAGAAATCTATATGTTACACCTAATCACTTTGTGGAGAAAGGTAAGAAGAGAAATTTTTACAAGTTAAAGAAGTCTTGTATGGTTTAAAGCAGTCCCAGAATGTGGTACCCAGAAATTTGATACTTTTGTATTGTCTTTGGATTTGTAAAATCAAAATTTGATCATTTGTGTCTATTACAAAGCTGAAAGTGATCAAGTTCTTATTATTGCTCTCTATGTTGATGATATGTTGTTCATAATAATAGTAAGCTAATGATTCTATCTTAAGTCCTCGTTGTCCTAAGTTCAAAATGAAAGATCTTGGTGCAGCAAGCTATATTCCTCATGGAGATAACCGGACAGAATACTAGAAAACTTTAGCCAAGTCGAGTAAGTATACCAAGACCTTCTAGAGAGATTTTGCATGAATGATTGCAAAGCGACTTAGTTGTTCCAGTTTGCAGAACGGCTATCTATTGAAGATCGTCCAAAATCTCCCATGAGATGGAGGACATGACCAGTGTTCCCTATGCTAGTGCTGTGGTATCTATGTATGCAATGGTCTTACAAGGCCGACATTTCCCAAGCAGTGGGAGTTCTTAGTCGATTATGGCTAATCCCAGGAAGGACACATTGGGATGCCGTGAAAAAAATTCAGGTATTTGAAGGGAACTTCAGATTTTGCTTTGTGTTACCATGGTAACTTGGTTGAATCACGCAGGACTCCTCAAGATTCTGAGGCTATTTGATCCTCGATTGCAGGGACATTGACAGCCAGAAGGTCCACCAGTGGATATAATTTCATGTTGAATGGTGGTGCGTCGGTTGGATGAGTAAGCGGCAAGTTGTAGTCACTTTGTCCACTACAGAGGCTAAATACATGGCAGCTACTCATGCTTGTAAATAAGTAGTTTGGTTAAAACGTTTGTGTTCTAACATTGGTTTTGATGCAGGGAAAATAACTATTTTTTGTGACAGTCAAAGTGCAATTTGTCTGGCAAAGAATCCTACTTTCCATGCCAGGACAAAACATATAGATGTACAGTACCACTTTGTACAAGATATGGTGGAGGATGGAAAGGTCAGTTTGGAAAAATTTGATACTCTAGAGAATGTTGTAGATGCATTGACGAAGCTAGTGAGCACAAACAAGTTCAGGTGGTGTGCCAGTTTAATGGGCCTTAGTGCCCAATATTTTCAGTAAGTTTTGTTGTGCTCTGGAGGTGCCTGTGTGATCTTTGTCAAGTGGGAGATTTTTGGAAATATGTGTCTCAATCGCACAGGCTATAACCTCTATTGGAGCCAAGTCAGTGTGACATATTCTATGTCTGGCTGACGAGCAGATTTGTAGCCTTATGTTTTGTACAGGTCGCTGTGACCTTGTAGAAGTCTTGTCGAACGGTTACACATTGGAGTCTTCGGTGTGACATATTGTGTTTGGTCTAACCTCTCACCACCCATGGAGATATTTGGCCGATAGGCCATTCTATTGTATATCGAGGAGACCCTTGGTTGAAAGGCTTAGTTCGAGGTGAAGTCCCAGTGATAGCTAAAGTCTCACCGACAATGTTTTATGTTGAAGCCTTCGGGGAAATTCTTGGGTGTTTGGTAAGAATTCTTACTGATAGTAATGTCTCACTGACAGTATTCACTCAGGGTAACCCAAAGGTCTCGGGGAGAAGTCTCAGTGAGAATGGAATGTCATGCTAGCGGGGATACAACTAAAGTCATCAGAGTAGCTCAAGGCGATTGTTATGAAGTCTTGGCGACTCGTGGGGTCTTGCCGATAGTAGTATGCCTTCAAAGTAACATAAGAGAGCTCGGTGAAACCTCTTAGAGAAAGAAGAATTTCTTTCCAACCATTCAGTGCTCTATGTAACTTAAATCCTTTGGAGTAAAGTCTCAACGATGGACGTGTGTCTCAGCGATGAAGAAGTTTGTTGTCGGTATGACTTGAGAACTCAGTATGAACTCTCTGCGAATGTGATAAGTCTTGCCAACTATTATTTGATGCTCGGTATGACTTGAGACTTCGGTGGGATGTCCTGGCAAAGGCAATAGTCTCACCGTTATGCATGTTGAGGTCGATACAAGTTGTAAGCTCAGTGGAACCTCTTGCTGATGGAAATGACTCTTGGCGACATCAATGATTGAGTCTTGTGGCATCGGGGAGACACGATTAGTGTCTCACCGATATGCCAACATAGCTTGATTTCCTTTTGACCATTTGACTTTCTTATGTGGTGTCTCGTGGACCAATCAAAGAAGCCGAATGGGAACCATTGGAAGACAGTTCGTTGTGGAAGTTTTGAGAGGAAGCTTGACAGACAGGGGTGACATGGTTATACTCTGTGATTACAGATGATGTCTTTTTTATATGGTTGGATGAATCGATGGATTTTTGTGTGATTGTATCAGAGTGATTTCTATGTCTGTAAAGATTGTAACTTGAAGGTTCCTGTACAAGTTTGATCATTGTGAAAGCTACTGAAATATGAAATCAGAAAGATAAGTCTGATATTTGTATGTAATCTCCATTACTGTAATACAAAGTGATTTCTCTTGGTGTGGTGGGTTTTTCTCCCATAAGTGTTTTCCCACGTAAATCTGGTGTTCATATGTGTGTCAAATACTTTGTTTCTGTTATCTCTTTCATGTGCATCTTAATTGGACTGTAATTGTAATTTTAAAAGGTATCTCTACATTCTTCCCTAAGGTTTTGACATTAGGAGAGTTGTTTCCGCATCTAATTTTCCTTACAGGTAGCCACTGGGCTTACTCATCCAGTACTCTTCCCATGAAAAGGGAAAAGATGACAAGGTCTGCAAAAAAATCACCTTTTCTTTACCTTCGTGAGAAGGAGAGGGAGCCGACATGGGCTTCTCCTCTTTCTTCAGAGAAGAGGGAGCAGTCAGTGTAACCTTCTCCTTTCCTTTATGGGAAGGGAAGGAGCCAGCATGGACTTCTTCTCTTTTGGAGAAGGAATAGCAGTCGGTGTGGGCTTCTTCTTCTCTTCCTGGGAAGAGGAGGCAACTGATTGTTCTATCATGGGAAGGGTTAGCTTTGGATCCCCTTTGCCCTCAGTTTTATACTTCACATAGTTCTTGTAAAGTAGGTCTATTCTCAGAGGAGGCGACCAATCGAGGAGGGCCAAAAGTGATCCGGTGAATATCCAACATGAGACACCAAGGGCTGATATCCAGTGTCATGAACTACGTGCACGACACCTTCATGGGAAAATTTTAAACATTTTTGGCTAACGGGGGCGATCCCATTCATGGAAGCTAACAAGGGAATGCCCAACTTCACTCTAAATAGATCTGACTCTAGCATAACGTCGAAGACTATGTCGACAGTCCTAGGTCCAACCAGGATAGACAAAGTAATCGAACCATAGGGTTTAAGACTCATACCATCATGCGTATGGATGGTAGATTTTTGTTTCTTCATAATTCTCCTTTTGCAGTGAATTTAATACCAATGTTTCTTCAGTAATAATATTCACACGGCTCGCGGGGTCAACCAAGACTCCTATCACAATGTTACCATTGACACGAGTGGGAATGTAGAGAGGTGAAGGTTTGTTGTTTAAGGGAAAATCTTATGATGTAAATGTAACATCTGGCGAACTGGGTGTTGGTGGAACAATGGAAGTTACTGTGGCCATATTAACATAGGCCTTAGGTTGGGTAATAGAATCAATGGGATCAATAATCATGTTAGCAGAGTGTGACGGAAATGGGTCTATGTATATTTTCAATTCACTATTTTCCTTTGCCATTGATTTGTTAGTGTTTTGTTTATTCCCATCGAGATGAATGCTACCATCCTTGATGCGGTCCTATATCTCATGACACAATTGCATACATCATTCATTATCATGTCCATTGACCCAATGGTACTGATACTAAGTGCTCCCATCATACCAATTGGGGTAGGGTTCCTTAACAGGCTTAGCAGTTGGTAAAGTTATGATCTTATCTTTCAACAACTTTTTTAAGATGGAAGTATAAGATTCTGACAACTTTGTGAAATTTCGATTGCATTTGAGGTCATTGTCATCAACAACAGCTACTACATTTGCAACAGCTTTACCTTTCCCAAAGATTGATATGATGGATTTTCCTTCAGAATGGGAATGCGAAGAGGGTCCCCCAAACTGAGCAACTATTTGTTGGTACTATCATAAAGTTGCACACAGATGCGTGAAAGAAGGGTATTTCATCAAGGAAAACTTCTCTTGCCAAGGCCTTTGTAAGTTTCCTATGAACACCTTCTGCATGTTGAAATCAAGTAGCTGATATGAGATTTGTGAAAGAAGTGCTTGATAACATGCTATGAAATCAATAATATTTTTGTTATCTCCTTGTTTACATCAGACAAGATCTAAAAAGGTCATCTTTGTCCCGATGTTTGCTTGGAATTGTCTAAGGAATTGATTTACAAGTTGATCAAATGAGAAGATAGAATTTCTAGGAAAGGAATAGTACCATTCAAGTGCTATATCCTTGAGAGATCAAGGGAATAGTTTAGCCATCAACGCATCATGATGGAAGAATTTCGTGCAAAGGGCGTTAAAGGAAAACACATGTGTCTGTGGATCTCCTTTGCCACCAAACTTCTCAAATTTAGGGATCTCCATTCCTTGAGGGAAGGGAGTGTTCAAGATGGCAACCGAAAATGGGCTATAGCAGAAGAAAGGCTGGAAGATAAGTTGAGCAGAGGCCTAGGAGAGGCTCACTAACTAGCTCTGCATCTTACCCATGTTCTGAAGTAGAGTGTTCAGAATAGGGTTGTTAGAAGATAGAGGGCTAGAGGAACCTCCTCCAGAGCCGCCACCAAGTCCACTTTCAGAACCTCCACCGGTATGACCTCTGCCAAAGCCACCACCACCAGTAGGGCCTCCATCGAAACTACCACCATGATTTCCACTAGAGCCACCTCCACCAGCACCACCCCCACTACTGAATCCACCGCCACTACCAAAGCTTCTACCACCCATTCTGCCAAGACCTCCACTACCAAAGGTGATAGAAGGGGTAAAGCTAAAGCCCAATGGGACATTATTCACTTTGATAGTTTCAAGTTGCTCAGGGATGAAAGGGATACTAATAGAAGGGACCACATTGGCCATGTAAATGGAAGTGGGAGGCATTGGTACCCCTAATTGTCCCTCACACTCTTCAATGGTGACTCCTTGTGCAAAGCTAGGGTTGCTCGAAGGAGCACACACTTTGGAAAGACCGAGTAGACTACTTAGAAGCTCTATGCATGTTTGATCTTTACCCATCATATGTCTTAATTCACTAACAACCTAAGTGGCTCTAGCCATCTTCGTATTTCTTTCCAAGTGGATTTCTAGGTCGCCCAGTCCTTTAGCAAGGGTAGACACATATTCTATAGGGATTTGAATGGCCTCATGCTCATCCACCGATGATGGCATGGGTGATGTGGGAGGAGTGGGAATGTGATCAGTTTCATTAGTGAATCCCACCTCATTCTTTGATAACTACTCCTACGCAGCCAAACTAATAGTAGGACCAGAGAAAAGGCCTATAGAGAGACCAAGCGAGACCTTCATCCTATCCATCAGGAGGTGTCTTACACTTCTCCTCACGATATGCCCAGAACTTGTGGATTGGGTTGTGATGCTCATAAACTTTCACAACACTCAAGAACACAACAATCATGAATTACCCGAGGGAAGCTTCAACACCAACAGATGAACAGACGTTGGTTCATGTTACAGCCCTAACTTACCTCAGCTAAGTGTAACGTAAGGGGATGCGAGGTGAGAGTAACAAGGACCGTGGGGCCTCTTAGTTACTCTACAGACCTGAAATGAAAAGAGGGGCTAGGCGAGTCAGTTTCCAAGTCTAACACTACACCTCTTGAAGCTCTCTATCTGAGGATGGGAATGTGGTCTCTAGATGACAGCGCGGTGTGTTGGCATCTCTACAGTGCATTGGCATCCGTACGGCCAAAAAATAGCAAAGGCGTGGTTAAACTAAGGAAAGAAAGCTAATGGCCTAGCTGACTAACTAAAGGGCCAGAATGATACGAGTAAATAAACAAAGTATTGACTAATGCTATAAAGTAGAAATTCCAAGTGTAAGAAGAATAAGAAGGATCTCACTAAGGAATTCATTCGCCATCTGATCCTCTAAGAAGTACGCATACCTACACATAGAAAGAGAGGAAATTTTGGGTGGTTATATAGGGGCATGCCTCAGTCAAACCCCTGTTTAGGTGTTTCCACCTCCACAGACAGCCAAGGAAACGAGATAAAGAAATAGTGCAACAAAGAGAATACAAACACTACAAAGCAGTATTATGCTACTCAACCAATTGATAGAGGAGAGGATAGGGAAGCTTACCACCTCCACCAAGAGCACTCAAGGCTACTTGGGGGAGAAATGAGAGGAACTCAAGCCTCTGCTGCAATGGTGTGGTCCTAAATGTGGTCTACTGAAGTGACAGAGTGAAGCTTTGGATGTAATGGAAAGCTTGAATGCTTGAAGTGACTTAGAAAGTGAGCTTGTGGAGTGCAAGAATGAGAGCTTGATTTGTTGAAGAGTTGTGAAGATTTGGATTGAATGTTGAAGGGGTGACTTTGAAGAGAGAATGAAGAAAAATGACCATATTTGAGTTGATCGGCTAAAGCGGGCATTACAACTTGATTGCCGATGAGAAGTGTAACACCTATGCAGGTTTAGCCACAAGAATCTACAGGGACATAAGCGTGTTGCACGGACATCTACGTGCCACGCGGGTGTCCCTGACAGAAACACCTCCACCGACACTCAAAATAGGTGCCAACTAGACTGCCAATAGCAGGCTTAGGCGCAATTAAGCCTTCAAACTTGTTTTTCTAAGGTGGATAAAGGAAAAAAGGGAATTTTCATAGGGGATACAAATTCTCTCTTATACACACACATAAAATTGGCACCCACCATGGGGCCTAGCCCCGTTTTTAACATTTTTTGGAAATTTTTTGTCAATAGGTTTGTTCATGAGTTTTGATGTAGCGCACACGCGGTCTCTTTCAGCACATAGGTGGTGACTTTTGGCACATCCAAGCCCTGTTATAGCACATCCACAACCCAAACCAGTGCATCTACCTGCTCTTCTAGCGCATATACAGGAGTTGATTTTCCTTTTCTGCTTTCCAAAATAGAGCATTGAATGTGTTTTATAGCGCATATCCTAAAATTTTTAGCACATATGCTCTTTGTTTTAGCGCATACACCTTTAGTTGTATGAATTTAAAATTTTGGGGGACTAACCTATATCTTTATATTTTGCAAGTACTCTACACGTTGTCAAAGGCATATTTGAAACTACTAAAGGTGTTTGTAGTGGTTGGATTTATTTTCCTTTGATTAAATGAGGCATCTAGTTTAATTACAAGGTTAATGAACACCATGTATGTTGTGCTTGCAAATTGATAGGCCTAGGTCTCCCCTTTACTAGGTGACCAAAATGCCAGACTCACTCTTTCATTTTATTGCAATAGCACCTATAGAAGGCCTGCCTTAGTGGTAAAAAGTAATCACCCTAAGGGAATGACCTAAGTGGGAACAACTAAAGACAAGCATTCCAAACCACTATAATCAAACATGAATCATGGTGAAAGTCACATTCAATGGTAGTGTGCAATGATAGCCATCCCCAAAGCCTTTGTTCTAAAGGTTGGGAGGCCTCCTGAGGGAGTTTATTATTTGCCACACTGAACGGAAACCCTTACTAAGAACTTTAAGTGTAGTAGCCAAGCTAAGTCAGTTCCTAAACATTACAATATTCACAGTGCAAGGGGAGGGAAGAATCTTCCGCCAAGACACTCACCATATAGCTACCAGGGATTTCTGGCCAAAAGTGAAGGAATTGACTTTTCGTTAAGACCCGAAAAAGGAAAACACATGGGTGCCCTCTAGGGGGTGACAGGGATGTGTGAGCTGACATAGTTCTAAGATGCGGGTTGTGATGTTATTAATGATACTTCACATTAGGAGAGTCTTACTATTATGTTTTCTATTGTTCAATAAGAGTGGAAATCAAAGGGATCAGATCAGATCCTTCAACACACACTTAATGTTTAGATCATAGGATGAAAAAAATATTTTACTACTTGCTTTTGTGTTTTCAATCATCATTCCAAAAGATCATCCCTCAAAAACACTCAATTCACTAATTCAAAAACAAGAAAACTAGGCAAACTTTCAAAAACAGTGACATTTCTAGTTTAGCGCATAAACTTCTTGTTTCAATGCATTCACTACATCTTTCAGTGCATAAGCTTTTTGTTCTAGCACATTCACTACATCTTTCAGTGCATAAGCTTTTTATTCTACTGCATTCGCTGCATCTTTCAGCGCACAAGCTTCTTGTTCTACTGCATTTAACTAATAGTCTAGCGCATATGCGTTCTATTATGGTACATTTACCCATTTTCCAATGTATATACACCTTGTTTTAGTGCACACATCTAATACTCAAACAAAGAGCTAAATTGAACTCCTGTTTGACAAATAGAATCATATTTAGGGACCATTGTCATAGCAGAGATATTTTCCCATTAAAACACTGGTTTAAACTTGAAGAAAATGGCCTTTGCAAGTGCAATTCGTTTAACTAAACTTAGATCAAACAACTTAAAGTGCCCAATCACCAATCTCATCTCAGATTCTTAGTTGAGTTTCACTATTAGGATTTATCATCCTTCATCATGAAACAAAATGGTGTACATCAGATTTACCCTAGTCTCATCAATAGGATCCATCATCCTATTTGACTTTTCATTGGCACTCCCAAAACAAAGATCAAAGTGTAGCAAAACTCTATCACTTGCATGCTCGTTTTAACAAAGCTCAAAAACAAAAACTTAGAGAAAAAGAAATAACAACCCAAACCATCATGGCAAAAGGAGAAGAAAATCCTTTTCATAGATTTCACCAACCTGAAATAAATGAAATAACTGATGAGGACATTCAACAAGCTCAACAAGACCTTAAATTTCACAAGTTCATAAAAAAAATTATAGAAAAGGGTGGAGAGAAATACTTTCTAATGTTGGAAAATAAAGGTGTGAAACTAACCAATGATTTTGATGTCAACCAATTGAAGGGAGATATCAAGAAAACATAAGCTGACTCATGAATCACAGATCCATTGAATGCTTTAACTCATCAAATGCAAAATCTTCAACAACAAATCCTAGATATGCAAATGGGAACAACAAAGAGATATGTGTTGCAAGATATTTGTCCTTATCCCTTTGATAGAAGTATGAACATGATACCTTTTCCACCAAATTGTGAACTTCCAAAATATGACAAATATAATGGCAAAACTGATCCTCAAGATCACGTAAGAGAATTTTGCACCATGAGTCTAGAATTTGCACATGAAGAAACCTATCTAATGAGATTTTTTCCAAGAAGATTGGATGGTCAATGCATGGAGTGGTTTTCAAAACTCCCACCAGGTATTAGATCACTTGAAGAGATGGAAAACAAATTTATCACCCAATATTCATACAATATTCAGCATGAAATAACCATGAAAGATCTCTATAACACAAAATAGAAAAATGGTGAACCATTTCTTACATTCTTACAAAGATGGAGATGATTATTTGCTAGATATGCTCATCCTATACCTGTGAAAGAAAAGGTGGATATCTTCATTGATAATCTTAACAGTGAGATGAGTATTAGACTCTAATTGCGGTGTCCACCTAGCTTTGAAAAGATGATTGAAAACGGACTTAAGATTAAGGAAGCCCTGGTTAAAAGAGGATCACTGAAAATCTACAACAAAGGAACAAAACCTGCTAACTCTTCTAATCATCATAACAGCAATGTAAAATCCAAATTTTGGACAAGAAACAAGAATGTTGGTAATGATGTTGTAGCTGAAATGCATAATGTAAAACCAGTCTTCACTTTATCAGGTACTACACCTAAAAACAATCAAAACAACAGTGAATCTAAACCAGCTCCACCGCCACATTGAAGACAATTTACACCTTTGGGGTAGTCACTTGAATCAGTGTTGAAAGAGTTTCTTGCACACAAACTCATAATATTACCAAAGGCACGATATTTTGAACCAAGAGTCAAACCATCATGGTGGAACGATGCATATTATTGTGATTTTCATAGAAACAAAGGTCATAAAACAAATTATTGTATGCAATTAAAACATTTGGTGCAAGACTTGATAGATAGACGTGAAATACTGATAGAAGGAAATAAAACAAATGGTGATCATGGAGCATTTAAAAACCCTTTACCCAACTATGAAAAAGGAGAATCCTCTTCAACAAACAAAGGGAAGAATGTGAATTATGTCTATGATAATACCATCCTTCACATTGTTGTAGCTGATAATCAAATCAATGACATCAAAAGCAAGGATAAACACTTGACATTGCTGCAATTGATAATCAAATCAATTCCATCAAAATCAATGGTAAAAAATACAAACTACTAGTAAATGTGACCACGAAAGCTCAGTCCAAGTTTGTATTGAAAGGAAGTACATCTAAAACACCTGTTTCCCCTTCAAATCGATACAATATAGTGGATCAATTGTAAAAGATTCCAGTGCAGATATCCATACTGGAACTTCTTAAAATTTCACCAATCCATAAGGAAATTCTAGAAAAAGCTTTGGTGGACACCACAGTACTAACTAATTTGGAATTCTGTCAATTCCAAGCCATGGTGGGACATTTGACTGCATCCCATTGTTTATCATTCTTAGAAAATTACAATGTATCCCTCACTCATCCACACAATGCCCCACTCCATATTGAGGTTTTAATTCATAAACATCTAGTCAAATGTGTTTTAATAGATGGAGGAGTTGGTTTAAATATATGTACCTTAAAGCTTGTATGTGCATTGGGATTTTCAAAAAATTCAATAGATTCCACAAGAAAGATCACCATAAAAGATTATGTTGATGAAGAAAGATCCTCTCAAGGATTGATAGTATTGCCAATTCAAGTGGGGCCAATTCAAAAGGATATAATCTACCAAGTTTTAGACAAAGATTTGACTTATAACATACTCTTGGGTTTACCTTGGATCCATGAAATGCAAGTAGTGCCATCAACATACCATCAATGCTTGAAATTCCTTTACAATGGACAAGAGATCACCATTTCAACAGATTCTAATAGTCCACAATACTGCAACACTCTCAAGATAGTCTAAGATGTTTTTGTACCACACAATAGAGAAGCTCTCACTTCTATTTCATAAAGTAATGAAAGCCAACTCAATGCTTTGTCAAAATAGTTTGAGAAAAAGGTTCAGTTGAAAGATAAAGGAATCAGTGATTTTATTTCCTCCAATAATGAAGGCCAACCCAATTCCTTGTCAAAATAGTTTGAGAAAAAGATTCAGTTGAAAGATAAAGGCATAGGTGAGTATTCTTTTGAGCATTCCTTATGTCTCTCATAGCTACTACCTTCTCCAAAATCATATGGACAACCATCAACATCTAGACAACAATCTTCACAACCCATCACAATATTTGATGGTAAATTTGTAAAAGCGGGTACTCTAGTTGATGAATCGAAGGACAAAGATATTCTAAATTAACTTTACAAAGATGAAGAAGAATCCCATGTAGCAACTTCCAATATACCAATAGACCAATATGGTAAAGGGTTCACAATCTTAGAAAATATGGGATATAATGGAAAATGTCCTATTGGAAAATGAAAATAAGGTATTGTAGAACCAATTCAGCCTCTCACAATCAATGCAAAAGACAAGACATGATTAGGATACAAAGAAGAGACAAAAGAAGAAACCACTCAGCAGATTTATGAGTGAATCCTCCAATTGCAAGCTAGTTTTGAAACAGACTCCAATGAATATCAATGGGATTCACTATCTGAAGAATCTTGTGAAGACAAAGAAATCAATGTGATAAAGAGGTATGCACCTGTACATATGGAGGGACAAAGTTCAGGGTCTAGACCACTTGAATTTGGCTCACTACATATCGATGACTCTAGTGAGGATGATCAGACATCGATCGAGATAGATCATTCAGAGGAGAGTAACATTATAGACCTTGACATTGCTATTGAACACCTTGAAAACATTTCCATCATGACCCTTACCGCCTTTGATCTTGACCAACCTAATGATTCCTTACCTATGGTACATCCTAAATTCATTGACTAGGAACAAATCAAGCCTCTTGATATCCCTATATTTTTAGATGATGATGTCATTGTTAACTTCCTTTGTTCTAGAAATCCATAGACAAGTTCCACCAATGAAATTCATAATGAAGCTTCAAATCAGGAGAGTGCCAAATCTCTTAGCTGCAAAATAAAGAATACAAAAAATCAATCTAATGGTGACAACCATGCAATGGCAGTATTACATCATGAAAAAGTAAAAAGAAAGAGTGTATCCAATGGTGAAAACCTCTTTGAGGCACTGAAGGATGAGATATTTGACAATCTTCCTGAGCATTATCAAGAAAGATCTTCAGTATTGGTTGATCCTATGCAATCCATAAACATCAATACTGCAGAAACAATAAAGACCATACATCTAGCGGCATCAATGACAAAGCAAGAAAAGCCAAATTTCACCAAATTCTTCAAAGAAAGAAAAATTAATTTTGCTTGGTCCTATGTTGACATGCTAGAAATAAATCTAGATCTAATAATGCATCATTTATCCATAGCACCTAGAGTGAAGCCGGTGAAGCAGAAATTGAGAAAACTGCATCCACACATCGCCCTAATAGTGAAAGCAGAATTAAAAAAATCATTAGATGCAGGGTTCATCTGACCTATTGACTATGCAGAATGAATTTCAAACATTGTACCAGTCTCCAAACTAGACAACAAAATCAGAATATGCACAGATTTTAGGGATCTTAACAAGGCTTGTCCAAAGGATGACTTTCCTTTGCCTAATATAGACATCATTGTGGATTTAACAACAGGACATGTTATGTTATCACTCATGGATGGCTTTTCAGGCTATAATCAAATCAAGATTGCACCAGAAGATCAAGACAAAATAGCTTTCACATGCCCATGGGGTACATTTTGTTGGAATGTCATGTCTTTTGGATTAAAGAATGTAGGAGACACCTATCAGCATGCAATGACAACAATATTTCATGACATGATGCAAACATTCTGTAAGGAAAATTAGATGCGAAAAACAATTCTCCTAACGTCAATACCTCAGGAAAGAATGTAGAAGTACTTTTAAATTTTCCAATTATAGTCAAGTTAAGATGCACTATGAAACAGATTACAGAAACAGAGTATTTGACAATCACACATGAACACCAGATATACGTGGGAAAACCCTTATGGGAGAAAAACCCACCACACCAAGAGAAATCACTTTGTATTACAGTAATCAAAATTACATACAACTCCAGACTTATCTTTCTTGTGTCATTATATAGCAGCATTCATTAGGAACCTTCTTCGAATAGAAAAAACATCAAAGTTATAGCCTTTACAGATTTTAAATCCTTCACTGATACAGTTTGAATTCTTCACACTTCACTGTTGATCAAACTACTATCCAACCCCCAAGCTTCTGCAACTTGCAACTATATCCATGTCAAATTATGTCTGTAGAACTTCCTTACAGAACCATCGCAACTTACTGTCTTCCAACTATTCCCCTACGGCTCCTTCTATTCATCCACGAGACTCCACATAGGACGGTCAACCATTCAACAAAATTCGTATTGTATTGGCATCTCGGTGAGACACTAACTGTGTCTCGCCAATGCCACATTGACCTCATATCGATGTCACCGAAAACCTATGTAGTCGCCAAGATGTTACATCGAGCTCCAAGAGATACACCGAGACATCACGTAGTCACCCTGACTTATCGCTTTTTCCAGAAGGTCATAGCGAAACACTAAAGTTACACCGAAGTCCCCAAGCCTACCGAGCACCAAGTAGAAGTCGGCAAGACTCACTCCTTTCACCAATAGTTCATACCAATCTCCATATGTTACCTCGAAGTGTTTACCCGTCACTGAGACATTACCCTTCACTGAGAGAACTTACCGATCTCTATGACTTATCCCAAGAGCTTCATCTGTCGCCCAAACACATAGCTTTTGGTGTGACATTATACCAATGAGATTAAGCCATAACGAGCTCTAAAGACTAGTCAGCAAGACAAGAGCTTATCGCTGAGACGTTTCCTCGAGTTCATTAAGTTACACCGAAGATTCTAACTTAAGTCTTAGTCGCTAAGACATCCACTTCGGTAGGACATCTTACCAAAGACACTTCCTTCGGCTAGGTCTCTCTGATGAAACACAGTTGGCATAATATTTGATTTCGTGGTGACTTCTCACCGAGCCATAATGAGTTACCACGAGGACCTCAAAGTAACCACTGTCGGCAAGACATTAACACTTCATTGAGACATCTTAGCGAGAACCTTAAGCTTCACCGAAGATCACAGTCGCAAAGAGTCTCACTGATGCACAATTGAATGGCTTGTCGGCCAGAGGTCTCCCAATCGCTCTGATGTCATAACGAATACATCATGCTACAGCGATAGACTTCACAGTGCAACCTTTTGGCAAGACAATGGCAAGGTCACAGTGACCTATTCAAAAATGAATAAAGCAAACTGCTAGTCAGCCAGACATGGAACCTATCACACTGACTTGGCACTCATGGAGGTTTCAGCCTGTAATGTTTGAGGCACATATTTCCAACAATCTCCCACTTGACAAATATCATATAGGCACCTCTAGAGCATAAATAATACTTACTGAAAAACATGGGCACTAAGGCCCATTGAACTGGCACACCACCTGAACTTGTCTGTGCTCACTAGCTTCATCAATGCATCTGCAACATTCTTCAGAGTATCAAATTTTTCCAAACTGAACTTTCCATCCTCAACCATATCTTGTACAAAGTGGTACTATACATCAATATGTTTCATCCTGGCATGGAAAGTTGGGTGAAGCCATAATAGTCGTTTACAATTGGATGGAGGAAGGAAAATTGAGAAAAAATGACCCCATGGCAAAAAAATTGGTTTTAGGCGTTCGCATGAACCTACATGTTCGACTGAACCATAAAGGGGTTCGACCGAACTAGGGTTCGAGCGAACCCATTAACTATTGGGCC
This sequence comes from Sequoia sempervirens, assembly GCA_007258455.2. NCBI lineage: Eukaryota > Viridiplantae > Streptophyta > Pinopsida > Cupressales > Cupressaceae > Sequoia > Sequoia sempervirens. The sequence goes on from VDFB02271358.1 coordinate 800,519,653, forward strand.
CACATTTCCCGCCCAAAAAATAAAGGAAAAATGCATATTAGTGGGGTTCGAATGAACCCTGGTTCGCTAGAACCCCAGTTCACTAGAACCCCGGGGTTCACTAGAACCCCTTGGTTCTAGCGAACCCCCTTTTTCCCTAATTTTTTAATTTGTTCACACAAAAAACCTAAAATTTTACGCTTTCAAGCTCCGATTGGGGATGAAAATGGGGGAATATTTAGAAACCAAACTTGGAATCGAGTAGCCTTCAGAATGAGCTATCCAATGAATATAATTTTAGTTGTTCGACTGAACCATAAAGGGGTTCAACCGAACTAGGGTTCGAGCGAACCCATTAACTATTGGGCCCACATTTCCCGCCCAAAAAACAAAGGAAAAATGCATATTAGTGGGGGTTCGAATGAACCCTAGTTCGCTAGAACCCCTGGGGGTTCGCTAGAAACCCCTAGTTTGCTAGAACCCCCTGGTTCTAGTGAACCCCCTTTTTCCCTAATTTTTTAATTTGTTCACACAAAAAACCTAAAATTTTACACTTTCAAGCTCCAGTTGGGGATGAAAATGGGGGAATATTTAGAAACCAAACTTGGAATTGAGTAGCCTTCAGAACGAGCTATCCAATGAATATAATTTTACTTGTTCGACTGAACCATAAAGGGGTTCAACCGAACCCATTAACTATTGGGCCCACATTTCCCGCCCAAAAAACAAAGGAAAAATGCATATTAGTGGGGGTTCGAATGAACCCTGGTTCGCTAGAACCCCTGAGGGTTCGCTAGAACCCCCCTGGTTCTAGCGAAACCCCTTCCCTAATTTTTAATTTGTTCACACAAAAACCTAAAATTTTACGCTTTCAAGCTCTAGTTGGGGATGAAAATGGGGGAATATTTAGAAACCAAACTTGGAATCGAGTAGCCTTCAGAACGAGCTATCCAATGAATATAATTTTAGTATGTTTTGGTTTTATTATCTATCTGTTTTTTAAGTTTTATTAAATATAGGTTTTTCATCGAAAACAAAAATCTTTGTTCTGCACAAGTGGAAAAATAGAAGATTATAAAAAAAAATTAAAAATATGAGTGCACCAGATATTGAAGTCCTTGATCCAATAAAAAAGAGAATAATTTTGATACATACAAGAAAGTTATGCTATAATGGTAAGCTTATGTCTAAATTGTCATTTGATTGACTTCAAACTTGATTAAAGAATAAATATTCAATAAAACTATCTAACCAAGTGGAAGCACTAGATATCAGAGTTAGAAATCTAAATTTGAAAGAATTGGAATTTTATCCTTCATGGAAAAAAAGTTATGCATTATACGGGGTGCGTCACTTTTTTAAAATGCTATTTTTTGAAAAAAACCAATTTTTGTGGGAGATGGAAAAAGAAGTGCAATCTGATTCCAAAAAAATTGAAAAAAATATTTTTTGAATTTACAGACAAAATGTGACAAGACTCTAGTTTACATCATCTTCAAATTCTTTACGGTTTAATCACTATAGGTGCCCAAATGTGGAGATTGTGTTAAAAAATATATATTAGTGTCCAGTTAGGCCAAAAAGTGTAAACCACTATTGTGGGATCACCCAGTTGGGTTCTTTGCCAAAAAAATGGCACTCTAACTGTCACATAAGATTCTTATTTCCCCTACATCAAAACCAATGTTAGAACACAAATGTTTCAACCATATTGCTTCTTTACAAGCATGAGTAGCTGCCATGTATTCAGCCTCTATAGTGGACAAAGCGACTACAGCCTACCGCTTGCTCATCCAACTCACTACACCACCATTCAACATGAAAACGTATCCACTGGTGGATCTTCTGCTGTCAATGTCCCCTGCCCAATCAGAATCTACATATCCCCGAATGATGAGAGTTCTCTGTGATTCATCTGAATTCCCATGGTAACACAATGCAAAATTTTAAGTTCCCTTCAAATACCTAAACACTCTCTTCACAGCATCCCAATGTATTCTTCCTAGATTAGCCATAAATTGACTAAGTACTCCCACTGCTTGGGCAATATCTGGTCTTGTACAGACCATTACATACATGAGACTGCCTACAACACTAGCATAGGGCACACTAGTCATGTCCTCCATCTCAGTAGGAGATTTTGGGCAGTCCTCAACAAATAGCTTAGTTCCTTGCATGATTGGAACAACTAACTGCTTGCAATCATTCATACAAAATATCTCAAGAGCAGTCCTTATATACTTACTCTAACTGAGCCAAAGCTTTCTATTCTTCCTGTCCCTGGTTATCTCCATCCCCAAAATATACCTTGCTGCACCAAGATCCTTCATTTTGAACTTAGCAGACAACTGAGACTTAAGATCAAAAATCATTAGCTTGATATTTCCTATGAACAGCATATCAACAACATAAAGAGCAATAACAAGCACTTGATCACTTTCAGCTTTATAATATATGCAGTGATTAGATTTTGATCTCACAAATCCCAAAGATAATACAAATGTATCAAATTTTTGGTACCACATTCTAGGTGATTTCTTTAACCCATAGAGAGACTTCTTTAATTTGCATACCAGTTTTTCTTTACCTTTCTCAATAAAGTGCTCAGGCTGGGACATATAGATTTCTTCTTCAAGATCACCATGAAGAAATGTTGTCTTCACATCCATCTATTCAACCTCTAAGTCATACGCTGCTGCAAGTGACAATAGAAATCTAATGGACGTCAGCTTTGCTACAGGAGAAAAAATTTCCCCATAATCAATTCCCTCTACCTGGGAATAACCCTTTGCAACCAGTCTTGCCTTGTATTTTTCAACACTGCCATCCAAACCAATCTTTTTCTTAAATACCCATTTGCAGCCCATAGGTTTTCTACCTTTAGGCAAGGGCACTAGACTCCAGGTTTCATTTTTATCTAATGATACCATTTCCTCATCCATGGCTTCCAACCAAGAATCTGAATCAGACATTTTAATTGCCTCCTTTACAGTCCTAGGCTCATCAGTGATATAGATCAAGGCATAAGCACAAGTAGAATCAATTAATGAGAACCCATACCTATTTGGTTGTTTCCTTTCTCAGGTTGACCTCCTCACTGGCTAAGGGTGAGGTTCTTATTCTTTAGAACTTTCAGAACTACTTGAGCTCTCCTCAGTTTCAAGTACATTTTGAATTTTCAATTCCTCTTTCTCTGGTGTTGGAGGAATTGATGCTACATCCTTACTGTTTTCAGACTTTGTCTCTGACTGCAGATCCAAGGTGGAAGGTTTCAGCTCTCAAAAGATTACACTCCTACTATATACAACCTTCTTTGTAACAGGTTTCCAAAGCTTGTATCCTTTAATGTTAGCACTATAGCCAATGAAAATGCATTTGACAGCCTTGTTCTCTAGCTTAGATCTTTTTACATCAGGCACATAAGCATATGCTGCACAGCCAAAGACTATAATATGTCTAAGAGAGGGCTTCTTACCAGACCACGCTTCCAGAGGTGTCTTATCAACAAGAGCAGAGTTTGGAGACCGATTAACTAAGTAACATGCAGTAGTAGTAGCTTCAACCCAGAACTTCTCCTCCAAACTAGCACTACTAAGCATACTTCGTGCTCTCTCCATCACTATCCTATTGAACCTTTCTGCAACTCCATTCTGTTGTGGAGTATAAGGTGTAGTCTTATGTCTTTTGATTCCATGGTCTTTACAGTATCTTTCAAATTCATCAGAACAGAATTCACCGCCATTATCAGTCCTTAAGCATTTTATTTTTCTACCAGTCTGATTTTCAACAAGATTTTTAAACTCCTTAAATTGACTGAACACTTCTGATTTACCTTTTAAAAAATAAACAAATGCTCTCCTTGAATAATCATCAATGAATGACACATAGTATCTTGATTTAGACAATGAAGGAACATTCACTGGACCAAACACATCTAAATGGATATAATCTAACAAACCAGAAGGTTTATGAGGACTGTCATAAAATGAAACACGGTGTTGCTTTCCATATATACAGTGTTCACAGAATTCAAATTCGAAATTACAATCTTCAAGCCCCTCAACAAGATTTTTGTTCTTCAAGGTTTTAAAACCTTTTTCTCCTATGTGGCCTAACATATGATGCCAAAGCATAGTCTTCTCTACAGGAAGTTTTACTTCTATAGAGTTTACATAATTAGGGATATTTCCCTCTATACCTCCATCAGCAGCTTTCAGTGACTTCGAAGAGACACTGTTACATTGAACAGCTTGTGCATCCACCTTGTATAGGGTACCAATTCAAGCACCTCTAGCCAGCACCATTGAACCTCTAGTCATCTTGCAGCCACTTCCCGAGAATAAAACTTGTACTCCGATATCATTTAGCATACTTACAGACAATAGATTTCAAGCCAGACCTAGTATGTGCATAACATTATTGATCCCCTTTATTCTGCCATCAGGGAACTGGATTCTGACTCTTCCACGGCCAACAATTTCCAAAGTTGAATCACTCGCCAACTACACCTTTCCACCATCGTATTCTTCATACTTTGTGAACCATTCTCTGTGAGATGTCATGTGGAATGATGCTCCATAATCAATTAGCCAGACATCATCTGATGCCTATGTAGCCAAGGCTGCAATGAAGGCGTCACCATCATTGTGAGAAGAACCATTATCGGAAGAGCCCTTCTTCTTCTTTTTCTCCTCTTTACAATCCTTTCGGACATCACTAGGTTGCCCACAGTTCCAACACTTCAATTTGGACTTCTTGCTAGGAGATTTTGATCTCCCTTCTGATTTTGATTTGGACTTCTTGTCCTTCTTCTTGCCTTTCTCCTTTGACCTTCCTCTGACAGCAAGAGCCTCCTTCACCATCTCAGAAGATTTTCTTCTCATCTCTTCTGACAGCAAAGAACCAACAACATCTTCCATCTTGAAACTGGATGTTGTACTCCCAATAGCCATCACCAAATGATCCCACGAGTCTGGAAAAGAACATAACAGAAGCATACAGCAATCCTCTTCTTCAATCTTTACACCAATAGATGTTAATTGTGCAAGAAGCATGTTAAATGCATTCAAATGATCAGCTACAGACCCTCCTTCCTGCATCCTTAAAGAGTAGAGCTTCTTTCTCAGGAACAGCTTATTCACCAAGGATTTCCCTTGATAAATAGATGCTAGTCTCTTCCACAAGAGAGAAGCAGTCTTCTCTTCATGCACATTGAGAAGAACTGAGTCTGCCAAACATAGCCTTATCAGCCCCTTCGCTTTTCTATCTGCAAGGTCCCATTCTTCTTGCTTCATGCCTGTAGGTTTAGTTCCAGACACAGCAAGCCAAAGGTCTTGATCTACTAAGAGATCCTCCATTTTGAGTTTCCACAATTCAAAGTTACTGCCATTGAATTTCTCTATTTCAATCTTCCCAGATGAACTAGACATCTTAATATGTAAATATAAATAACAATCTCTACAAAACTCCCACTGAATAGTATTGACACAAAAAACCCAATGTACCCCCAAGGATAACACAACTGGCCAGGCTCTGATACCACTTGTAAGGAAAATCAGATGTGGAAAACAATTCTCCTAATGTCAATACCTTAGGAAAGAATGCAGAAGTACTTTTAAATTTTCCAATTACAGTCAAGTTAAGATGCACTATGAAACATATTACAGAAACAGAGTATTTGACAATCACACATGAACACCAGATATACGTGGGAAAACCCTTACGGGAGAAAAACCCACCACACCAAGAGAAATCACTTTGTATTACAGTAATCAAAATTACATACAACTCCAGACTTATCTTTCTAGTGTCATTATACAGTAGCATTCATCATGAACCTTCTTTGAACAGAAAAAACATCCAAGTTATAGCCTTTACAGATTTTAAATCCTTCACTGATACAGTTTGAATTCTTCACACTTCACTGTTGATCGAACTACTATCCAACCCCCAAGCGTCTGCAACTTGCAACTATATCCATGTCGAATTATGTCTATAGAACTTCCTTACAGAACCGTCACAACTGACTGTCTTCCAACTGTTCCCCTTCGGCTCCTTCTATTCGTCCATGAGACTCCACATAGGATGGTCAACCATTCAACAGAATTTGTATTGTATTGGCATCTCGGTGAGACACTAACTGTGTCTCGCCGATGCCACATTGACCTCATATCGATGTCGCTGAAAGCCTCTGTAGTCGCCAAGATGTTATATCGAGCTCCAAGAGATACACCGAGACATCACATAGTCGCCCTGACTTATCCCTTTCGCTAGAAGGTCATAGCAAAACACTAAAGTTACACCGAAGTCCCCAAGCCTACCAAGCACCAAGTAGAAGTCAGCAAGACTCACTCCTATCACCAAGAGTTCATACTGATCTCCATATGTTACCTCGAAGTGCTTACCTGTCGCCGAGACATTGCCCTTCGCTGAGAGAAATTACCGATCTCTATGACTTATCCCAAGAGCTTCATCTGTCGCCCAAACACATAGCTTTCAGTGTGACATTATACCGATGAGATTAAGCCATAACGAGCTTCGAAGACTAGTTGGAAAGACAAGAGCTTATCGCCGAGACATTTCCCCGAGTTCATTAAGTTACACCGAAGATTCTAACTTAATTCTTAGTCGCTAAGACATATCCACTTCGGTAGGACATCTTATCGAAGACACTTCCTTCGGCCAAGTCTCTCCGATGAAACACAGTCGGCATAGCATTTGATTTCGCGGTGACTTCTCACCGAGCCATAATGAGTTACCCTGAGGACCTCAAAGTAACCGTTGTCGGCAAAACATTAACACTTCACTGAGACATCTTAGCGAGAACCTTAAGCTTCACCGAAGATCACAGTCGCCAAGAGTCTCACCAATGCACGATTGAATGGCATGTCGGCCAGAGGTCTCCCGATCACTCTAATGTCATAACGAATACATCATGCTATAGCGATAGACTCCACAGTACAACCTTTTAGCAAGACAATGGCAAGGTCACATCGACCTGTTCAGAAATGAATAAAGCAAACTGCTAGTTGTCTAGACATGGAACCTGTCACACCGACTTGGCACTCATGGAGGTTTCAGCCTGTAATGTTTGAGGCACATATTTCCAACACATTCATGGAGGACTATGTCGATGACCTGCTAGCAAAATCATTTACCAAGGAAGGACATCTGGAAATCTTGGATAAAATCTTTAACTGATTGGAAAAATTCAACGTGTGATTAAATCCAAAGAAGTGTGTATTCGAAGTAACATCAGCAAAAATCTTAGGATACATAGTCTGAGCTAAAGGCATCAAAGTAGATCCAAAAAAAGTCAAAGCAATCATGGAAATGTCACCTCTTAAGAACATTAGCCAACTAAGATCTCTACAAGCAAGATTCCAATCCATCAGAAGATTCATCGCACAACTGACGGATAAAAGTCATCCTTTTACTCATTTGTTACACAAGAATGCTTCTTTTAGATGGGATGAAAGATGTGAAGCTGCCTTTAATCAATTGAAACAATATCTGACGAATCCACCTATCTTGATACCACCAATAGAGGGAAAACCACTTCTTCTCTACATAGCAACTACAGAGGTATCTTTGGGAGTTTTGTTAGCACAAGAATACTACAAGAAAAGAAAGGGCCATCTACTACATCAACAGAACACTGAATGGCTATGAACTTAACTATACATTCATTGAAAAAGCTTGTTTAGCAGTGGTGTTTGCTACTCAACAATTGTGACACTATATGTTAACACATACCATCAAACTAATAGCTAAGATAGATCCATTAAAATATCTACTCAACAAAGCCACTCTAACAAGAAGATTAGCAAAGTGGGTGATGATATTGAGTGAATTTGACATTCAATATGTGGATAGAAGAGAAATCAAGGGCCAAGAAATAGCAGATCGGTTAGTTGAAGCATCATTGCAAGATGATCATCCTATGCACATTGAATTCCTAGATGCAGATGTCCTCACAATGACAACACAACATTGGATATTATACTTTGATGGGTCTTACACTCAACATGGATCGAGTGTTGGAATCTTATTTGTTACTCCTCAAGGACACACTATCCCAAAATCCTACAGGTTGATGTTCCCTTGCACAAACAACATGGCAGAATATGAAGCACTAATCATCGATATCATGGTAGCAGTGGAATGGAAAATCACATAATTACAAGTTTATGGAGATTCTCAATTAGTCATCAATTAGGTTAATGATGGCTATCAAACAAAAGATGACAAGTTGATGCCATACAAGAGAATGGTAGATGACTTCAAGAAATACTTTGTCGAGATCAAGTTTGAACAAATTCCAAGAGTAGACAACAAAGTTGCAGATGCCATGGCAACCATTGCTTCTCTTCTACAAATACCAAAAAAATGAAGTTGTTATGAATTCATGGTGGAGCAATTGTTTAATCCTGCATATGACAATCCCGAATCCCAAGTCGTGTGCCATCTAGGTGATGTTGATTCTTCAATCTATGGGAAGATTTATACCTATCTAAGAGACAATACCCTTCCACTTGATCTATCCTAGAACCAAAAATGCAACTTTATCTGTCAAGTAGCCTAACACACCCTGATAGCTGATACACTTTATCAACAAGATCTTGATGGTACTCTCCTTCAATGTCTTGAACGTGAAAAATCTCAAACTGCCTTATGAGAAATTCATGAAGCTATTTGTGGTACTCATTCAAGTGATCTTACTCTAGCTAAGAAACTCCTACTCTTGGGATATTATTGGTCGAACATAGAGAAAAAAATCTTTTCAATTTGTTAAGAAGTGCAAGAAGTGTCAATTCCATGGAAATCTCATACATGCACCAGTGCAGGAGCTGCAACCATTCACATCAACCTAGCCTTTTTGTCAATGGGGACTTGATCTTGTGGGTAAGATTCATCCATCTTCCTCTAATGGACATAAATTCATAATCACATCTACGGAGTATTTCACAAAGTGGATTGAAGTCATCCCATTAAGCATGATCATTGGTAAACAAATTGCCTTCTTCATCCTAAACTACATTGTCTATCAGTATGGCATCCCTAACTCCATTGTCACTGAAAATGGTAGACCCTTCAAGAACCAAGATGTATAAGAACTTTGTGAAAAATTCTATATCCAACATCGATTTTCCACACCTTATTCCCTCAAGGGAATGGCCAAGAAGAATCCTCGAATAAGACCATTTTGAAAATATTGCAGAAAACTATCAATGATGTTGGACGTGACTGGCATGTTCAACTAAATCCTACTTTTTGGGCATACCATACTAGCATCCACACCCCTACAAGAGCTACACCATATGCCCTTGTGTATGGATCAAAAGCCATCTTACCCATTCAGGTTGAGTTACCTTCACTCTGTTGAAAATGGAGGTAATTATGTAGCTTAATACTTTGTAAAACTATTATATTGTAGATCTAATTAAGTGTTCTTTGTTGCAATTTATTTGTGGATGATTATCTATTTAATTCATTTTACCATTTGTAGAAGTAAGCAGAAGATTGTAGAAGAATAAGACCAAACAAAAGAAGTTACACAACATATACCATGGAGAAACCCTTTTGGGAAAAAACTCCACCAAGAATCAATGTATTATTTAATCTCAAAATAAGATTACAATAATTCCAATCCTTGCTTGAGATGCTTCTTTTGCCTTCAACAATTCTTCTTCACAACCTACAATAAAATCTGATCAACTCTCTTCAACTTGCTGCAATAAATAGACAATAATGAGAGAGTTTACAATTACAAAGCACAATGCTTATCTCACAAAACCCATGCCTATTCTTTGCAAGTAGAGTTCTACCATGAAGAACAATTTCAAAAATAGAACTTCATCCATTTGGGCGTCCCAAACTGAAGTCATCACTCAACGTTGATTTTGAAGATATCTTCTAAGGTTATCCTCAAATTTGGTGCCCAAGAATGGGCCCACTTAACTCAGCCTTATAAAATATCTTATCATGCAAAAGTTTTAACTCGAAGATGCCAACTTGGGTACCCAAGGTGGGTCCAAGTCAATCTCTATTAGCTGAAACATCTCTCCACCATTCATGCAAATATCATGCATGATTGATCATCCCTACTTAACTGAATGTATCACCTATTATATGTCATGCAACTCAAGTCATTAGTCATGCATTCCAAGTCAACTAAAGTCAACTAGCATTCAACTGAAACTAACTACATGCAACTGAAGATAATTGAACAATAACTAAACTGAATTGAATTGAACTGAATTGAACTGAACTAAACTAAATTGAACTAATATTGAACTAAACTAAACTAAACTAAACTAAACTGATCTAATCTAAACTGAACTGAATTGAACTGAACTCCATGTATGTAAACATCAATCCCTAACTTCTAGGATCTTTACATGAATTATTGAAGTGTTATCTTTTACTCCAAACAGTTAACTTAACTCAAGGTGAGTTCCACCTTGCATGTGGGTGCCCCATATGCTCCTATTTTGTAGGAGCTCTTCATGGGTGTCCCCACATGTTCCTATCATTTAGAATTAATTAAAAATGTCAATTAACATGTTAATTTCATTCGAATTTAATCTCTTTCTAATCCTAGTGTTGGGGAACACTTTCTAAGGACTTAGGAGATACATGAAATAATGTTTAGGATTGCAATTAAATGGAATCTTATTCCCAACACACTCTAGGTATCATTGAAAGGAATCATTTCAAAGGAAGACTATCGAGTATCTAGACTACAAGAGTTGGAATTGTTGGATGAACGTTGTCAGCATGTCGTTGATCATCTGAAAGCTTATCAACAAAGAATGTCAAGGAGCTATAACCATAAGGTAAGACCAAGAACATTTCAGGTTGGCGACTTGGTACTAAAAAAAATCCTCGCAATCAACAAGATTGGGAAAAGAAGGGAAATTTTGAACCTAATTGGCTAGGTCCTTTTGTCATTGTATCAGTATATGGATCTTGAGCATATTAGTTATCTACACCTGAAGGGGACCTATTTGAAGAACCTATCAACAACATTCATCTCAAGAATTTTTATACATAACTCATCCAGTACACAGTTAAAAAGGTGAAAAAATCCAAAAAAAAAAATGCAAAAAATGCAAAAAAAGTGAAAAATCAAAAATCAAAATTTAAAAATCAAAAAAAGTGCAATAAAAACTAGTGAAAACCTAGCAATAGGCACCATTTGTGATAGATTATCTTTTCCATCTATTGGAACGTTTTTTGGTTTTTTGCTTTTTGCCATCATTATGCATGTCCATAATAGAACCTCATGTACATATCTAAGCATTGCAGTCGCGTCTCACCTTGGCTTGGTGATCAATGTGCATATTCACAATAAATGGTTGGTTTCTCGTTTGGGGAAAAATCCTGAACTCACTGGGGACAATCTACTTTGATCTTAACACAACAGACAAGCAATAGTAAGACAATATAGCAAACATAATGATCACAATGAAACTCAACATTGAACATCAATCACAATTTTTAGAAAACCAACCATCCAAATCAACGGCAAGATCTGTAAAACAAATCTTACTAGATGATGTTCTTCTAAATCATGGTTTAATCACTTTAGCATGAATGTTCAACTATTGTATCTTTACTTTTGTTATCATTTCTTTGGAACTCAATGATGTCATGGACTAGAGAAGCTACGAAGGAGTATGATATTTTTCTATCTATTGTCTGTGAGTTGATCATTACTACTATGTAAATTTTCTGTTGGATGTGCTCTACAAAGTATCATTGATGACATTCTAGATTTTCATAGGAAAAGGATTAACTCTTGTTTGTTTTATGCAAGCAATGCTCGGGTCATCTCGATTCAATTATGCCTAGATGCTTGTATTACCTTGCAATATCAAAAATCCATGGAAGTTGTACTCAGGTAATCATGGTTTAATTATACCATCGATGTTTGTACTAACTTTCAACATATCAAAAGCTCAATGATGATAACAAGCACAAAAATTTGACCGACAAGATGACAACATTGCATATTTAGATTTGCATAGTTGATAGATTGCATCCATATTAGTTTTTGCATGTGCATTTTAGGTTTTCCAAGGCTAGAAATTTTCAAAATGATTTCATCTCTCTCATTAAAGGATTGAGTACATTTGACATAAACAAAAAATATATATACCATTCACATGTAGTTGCATAATCATTATCATATCACACATACATTAGAAAGTACTATCTTTGGTCATCCATCCATGCATTAGATCATATATTTGCATTAGAAAATTACAAAAATAATTTACATCACATCTTATCTACATGATCAAATCCATCTCATCTATCATCAAGAATCATCCATAAAGCCATATTGAATCATAATCCATGCATCATCATTTCATTATTGTATCCATACACAACCATGGCATGATCATATAAACATCACATAGCATATAGAATGGAAATCAAATGAATTCATCATAAGCATCCATCACAAAAGCATGTAGACAACATATAAATCAATAGTCTCCATTGCATCTCATATAATCTCAAAATAAACAATGTCAAATGTATAATGATATCACAAAATGTGGAGAGATGCATCAACAAATGGCAAGAAATCATAAAGTCCCCGACTGAATTACTGAATACATCAAGTCTCAGTACATCATATGTGAACAAAATCTACATGTTGCTCCCCCCAGGTGTTGTAGGTATTGTTGTGTCTATTGTTGCACCACCAGATGGACCTACACCTGGATCTCTGGGAGGTGCTCCAATCACATCCCTGCTCATAGTTTGCAGGCTGACGTTTCAAATGTCGTCGAAATTTTGACGCAAAAACAACAACGAATAGCCGTCGAAATTCTGACGACCTGCCGTCGAAAAAAATACCAAAATGTATCAGTGCAAGAACACAATCAGGAGACATCAAGGTCTCTATATTTTATTTCTAATTTTTCTTTGGATTATGTATGTGCAGGTTATGAAGGTCAAGAAAAAGTGTATGATGATATGATAGAGTTTTGGGACTTCCATGTTGCAAGAATGATTGATAGAAGAAGGCATAAGAAGAACAAAAGGAAGAAAATACAAAATCTGATTGAAAATACAAAGGACAAGGTGCAAAGTAACTGGAAGACTAGGAAAAAGACAATTCAAAGGGGCTTGAATTCTTTTTCCCTCGGGAGTTTGGTGCAGGAGCACCTATTTGATCACATGCCTCCATGAGGCCATATTGAGTCATTTGTTCCATTTTTATGTTTTGATATTGTAATAAGGCCCAAGATGCCACCTTTGTAGTGTTATAGGTCCTAGGATGTTGTTCATTTCTCATATATTGTAAAAATTGTCAAAAGTGCAAAATTAGGTAGATGAAGTGTCATTAAGGTGTTTTGTCAACAAAATAATCAAAAGGTGGTTTAAAATAGTTGGTTTTGGTTGAAAATGTACAAATAAACCCTCCAAAACTCGAATTTTGGGTTGGAGACGTCATTTTTGAAGTTTGATAAATGGAAACCTCAAATTTTGTGCATTTTTTGATTTTTACATTATTACACGGCTGAAGTTGTGTTTTGTACTTAATGCTATGGGCTCAAATAATGGAGTATCATATATGTATGGAAATATATTTGTTCCTAGTTTCCAATTCTTTTTGTCTCATTGAATTTTATTGAGTTTGGTGGAAGATATGACTATTTTGGTGAGACTGCCTATTTTAACAATATTGTGCAGAATTTACAGTCTGAAAAAGTGTGATGGTACGGAATGTAAAATATATATTTTGGATCTGAAACCTATTGTATTTTGTTTCCATGTGAATCTAATTTCATTTTCTTCAAGTCTCATCAAATTTCATTAAGATTTGAATACTTTATGACCATTTTTGTGAGGGCAGGTCTAAACCCTACCTAGGGTTTGCAGTTTTGGGAAAAATAAAATAACTTTGATTTCCACCGTTGGATCTTCATAAAAATTGGAGGAAAATTCTATAACTATGTTTCATTCAATATTACCAAAGAAATTGGATTCATTATTTGTTTTGTAGAAGTTATTAATGACTGTTCATTGCACTAAATTGTGGGCTGCCATAGTTATGTTTCCAATGTGATATACAATGCCTAATAGCATGTGTTATACAAAGATTGTTTTGGATTATTATTGAAGGTTTGTGAGATGTGTTGTTGAATCCTCCTAGCTCTACATCACTCTAGAATATCTTGCTATCTCCGAGCATATAATGCAACTCCTTGGGGCATCCCCTGAACTCAGCCATACTAACGAAGCACCCTCATGAGCATGAATCTCTTAATAATAAACCGGGTCCATCCAATAAAATACCTTGAAGTGCAAACATATGGCATCTCAAGATCATCCTCAATCCATTTCTCACAATCTAAGTATGGTCACCATGTGACGTTCTCCAAATCATCAAGAACTCACCACCAATACTCCAATTTGTCCAGCTTGCACTGGACAAGAGTTCTTGTGTATCCAAAGATATATGGCCTACCAACTTGACAATCTCTATCCGCCAAAGGAAGAGTAGCAGCTATGTGCTCCCAAGCCAAAATCTAAAGTAATGTCACTCCAGTTGATAAGTTAGCAACTCCAAGATACACCACCTGATGCAAATCGTGATATAAATGAGTTAACAGATAGGAATCCCATGCATATCGGATCCCCTGAGTGATCATCCTCTCCAATATCCTACCCCAGCCAATGGACAGTCCCTTCGACCTACGGTCAGGACATAAGAAACCTCAAATGAATCCAGCTAGCATAGATGGCAATGACTCATACAAATCCGCCATATCCTACCATGAGATCTTGTAACCACTAATCCTGTCATCAACAAAGATCCTCCTCAGTGCCTCGGTACCCCCCTACCCTGTGTGATCATATATAATTAATTCCCTAACCATGAGAATCCCCAATATCTAGTACACATCCTCTATGGTAACTGTCATCTCACCTGTAGCCAGATGGAACATGTTGTGGTTGCTATGCCATCTTTTGAAGCTAATGTAGCCAATAGTCCCTTGTTTATCCTATATTCGGGCATATCAAGCAAAGAAGATAAACCACATCGCGCAATAACATCCAAATCCGCCTACACCAGATGTGGAATCATATCTTAATTCTTCAAGTGGCACTCCCAAACTAAAGAACTCTCAAGTCCTCCTATAATCATGACATATCGCAAATCAGCATTTTATCAATCAATCTAATCAGCTCTAATGAGATTTCAATCAAATCTCATAGAGCATCTATCAGTGACTCTCATCCATCATGAGGTCAATCATCATCTCTCCTATCATTGACTCTCATCCATCATGAGGTCAATCATCATCTATATATCAAAGATCACCAAAACAACAATTGACATGATCATCAAGCATCAAAAGTAAGGAGAACAATCAACATTTTATCAAATTTGGTGTCAATGCACAGAAATAGTGCATCTATGCCCTAAAAAAATAATTGCACTACAAAAATCCATCAATGTGCTTAAACCCTAAATGCACTAAAATAGACATCAAATCTACCACTTTACGACATCAATGTGCTAAAAACCCAAATGTGCTAAAACATTCACCATATGCACCAAAACAGATCATAAATGTGCTAAAAACCTCAATGCGCTAAAACATTCAATAGATGAGCTAAATCGGGGAAAAAATGCACTAAAATGTGCTATTAAAAATTTTTAAAACATAAAAATGCTTGAAAAACAAATTCAAATTTGAAAAGGAAATTTCTTGGGGTACATATCGGAGGTCCATACGCGGTGAGGTAGTTGTGTCGTTGAACTCGCTTGAATCGATGATTGTGGTATAGGATCACCTTTTTGCTCAAATCACTCAATCAAATCAATCACTCAAATTGCAAATGAATTCAAATGAGCTCCTTTTTCATCTATTTATCTTTTGAAGGGGTCAATGGAGGGTATTTAAGTGGGATCATTTTTATTTTCAAAAAAGGGCATCAATTAATCAATTGGTAGGGTCAATATTCTTTATCGGGAGATAAATCGTTGCAAAATCCTAAAAATTTGAAAATCCTCATACAATCATAAACATCATAAAAATTCAAAAAATCCTAAAAATTCAAAAATTTCTCGACTTATCTCCCAAGGGATCATACACACATCATCACTTGAAAATTAGCATCTAGGGCATATTGAAAATTTTTATCAACACTATCAGCAATTTTTTCTTTGAAGCAATGTGTCGCAAACACATCAATTCAAATAGGGGCAAAATGTATACACTCAAATTTGGTCTGAAGGATTAATTAAATACAAGTTATTATATTAATGGTCTTTAATTCTTCTACTTATAAATAAATTGAAAAAATTATTTATATAGTTCATTTTCTTCATATCTTAATTAAATGAACAAATTTAATTAGTTTGTTTTATTTAATTAACCTTCTCTCGTTAAATTTGAATTTTAAATTCGAGTTTAAGGGCATTTCTACTAACTTCTTCCCACCTTCCACCTCATCATGTGTCTCAAGAAATTAAATATTTCTAATATTTAATTTGGCATTTATCCTCAACAAATTCTAACCAATTTGGGACACTTGGCCTTCATCTCCATTTTATTCCTCTTCACACTTGGCATTTTGTTCTTATGAAGGGAACACACTCCCCTTTTCTCTCTAACCTCTTCATCTTCAACCGTTCATTCTCCAAATTGAATCCAAATCGTTGATTTATGCCACCTAGGCTCATGCCTTGGAAAATCTATAAATAGGCCCTCATTTAGAGCAAAAAGGGAGAGAGCTGAGCATAATTACATTCTACAAAATTTCATTAGCATTATCATCTTAGCATTGTCATTCTAGCATTAAGTATTTTAATCATGGCATTTTCATTAGCAGCTTCTCAATTACAACATTTACATCATATCATTTTCATACAACATCATAACAACATCATTATCTTTGTGTATCATCTACAGCTAGTTTAGCAATCATGTAATGTAGGAAATATCTCTTGCATTTCCAGCATCTCTCATTCTTCAGGTTGTCATTTGGAAATTCATGTGCACAAACAATCTAAGAGAAAAAATGACTTAAAGAATCCTTGGAGATAGAGGACAATGAGATGCCATTAGGGAATTGTTTGTTTTAATTTGATTGCTATTTGAATTCCTTGATATAATGTTTCATTGGTGTGTTGTATAGGTTTCACTTGCTTAGGCACGGTTTATTATTCATACACACAGTAGTAAAAAATTAAATCACACATATACATGAAATAAAATATAGCACTTAAAAGTATTTAATAATAATCATCATAAATATTGTGACAATTGGATAATCATTATCGCAAAAACATATAAGTATATAGATTAGGTAATATTCTCTACCAATAAGATAATAGTTATCAAATGATAATCACAAAAATATATTATTATCTATTTAATGTTTGGTAATGGAAAATAGAGTATGTAGGTTTAGTAAAATGTCATAAAAAAATAGAAATTCATTTTAAAGATTTTGTAATGTATGGAAAAAAATTAGGAGAGGGTGTATGAGCGATAGAGGTTAGTTTTCATTTGTATTCATGTATTTTTGGCTTACTTTTTCAAATCATTTTGTAATAATGCAATAGGAATGTATATTCATGTCTCTATTTGTTGTGGTAATCTTAGGGTTTCTTGCTATTATGGTAGCTCCTTTTTAATGGAATCCAAGTATTTTTCCTCATTTTTTATGGTTGAAATTAATAGTAGTTGGGGCAAGCCTTAGCACCACCAAATAAGCCATACAATTTTGTAACAAAAGTCTTTCACAAGGTATGTTATCTACTCTAGTCTCTAATTTTAATAATTCTTGCAAAGAGCTTAAGCAATTTTTTTTCATTGGTTTTTTTTCATTGAGGGTCATCTAAAAGTATGCTTCATAGCTTTATTAACACTACACATGCTCCCCATGGGGTTAAACTAGATTACATCCAAAAACCGATATCTTCCTTTCCCACTTTACAAAAGCTAAGCATGTGGACACAATCCTTCACCATGGTCCTTACTACATACATAGCTCATTTTTTTCTCTCCCTAGACAAGTAACTTCATTGTATCCAAGCAATGGGCTCTAACAATGATTGGTAGGTTTAAATTTATTTATTTTTACCTACCATGTTGGTATTTTATTCATCACATCACTTCCTCTCCTAAAAGACTTGTATGTATTGAAATAGAAAATTTTATTCAACCAAACCAAATGTACAATGTGTGTATAAATCAACCTTTCCCAAGATTTAAAAGAAAATGTTGATATAGATATAGGTAAAATTTTCCATGTATAATGCATCTTGTATACCAACCTAGATCAAACACCTACTTTTTATTCCAAGCCTTTGACCATAAAATTGGAGGTTGTCTTCTTGATTCTTTCAATCTTAAGCTAATCTCTAACCCATCAACTAAGGTAGTTAATCATGATGAAGGTTAGACTAATGTTGGAAACCTTAACAATGGTTGTAATAGGACTCAAAATAATTATAAATCTAACCTTGGACCTATCAAGTGTCATCACCAAAGTTAGAAATGTAACACCTATTTTCTCTTAGTTAAATAATAAATCAACCAAACCCATGAAGCATTTTCAACAATAGAGAAGTGAGAAAGCAAAGCATCTAGTTGAAATTCAACTAGCTCTTCTCTAGCCTTCTAGTGTATTTATCAAAGTGGCTTCTAGGCCTAGATTTTCAAGAATCCCACTTCCTGCAAGGCTTGTATCCTTTTCAAGTGGGAATACTGAATCTATCCAAACCTAAAGGATCCCAATGTGTTTGTATCCCCCCAATGATGTGGAAGAATGATAATATATTCTTGAGAAAATGTAGATGCAATTTGTTGCCTTCTACTTAAACAATCATAGTAGTTTTTGGTAGAATATGTTTTATATTGAAACGGTTGGACTATGAGGAAATGTCCCTTGACCCTCTTAACTCATGAATTACATCTCATGCAATTTAATTGGTTTGAGAAATCTAAACCACATATTTATGGTGTGTAATTGACAATAGATATTTTCTTGACATTCATCTTCAAGAAATTAAGGTTGCTATATTTTTTCTTTCATTTATGTGTCATGTCATATAGGCTAGTAGTTTCTATTTTAGCAATAATTTTCATCCACATTGATGTGGCATGACTATGATTGTTGAACCCTAGTAAGAGAGCCTTATGATTCCTTTTCAATTTTGATAACCAAGATTTTAATATTGTCAATATCTAGGCCTCAAATAATGTGTCTAAGGCATAACTACTCTAGTGTTGGCATGTAGATGAGCTTCCACTAGCACAATGGGTTATTAATGACAACTTTAATATGGTTGAGGTGGCATCAAACAAACATGGTTATTTACTAATGTATTGGTTAGATAGTGAGAGAAAGACATGGTTTTACATGTGTAATAGATTGGATAGTTATGATCCCAATCTTTGTCATCAAGGCACATCTCCAATTTAGTACACTTGGTCTAGTTTGTGTACTGGGTTTGAAATACTCATTAAGAGACTTAGTTGTTCCACAATGTTGGCATGACCCCACTTCCTATTTTCTGCCTACTACTTTCTTTTAGTGAAAGGGCTGCCTAAAAGTGTCACTTTTATCATTCATATATCAACTTTAGATTATATGGGGCCTCAAAAAAATTAAAATTGAAAGAACTCAAATTTTTAACATGTCATTGTTACATCATAAATCAATGTTAGTTCATATATAATATTTTTAGAACTTGTTGTCATCTCTAAAAGGTATCATTGGCTAGATTCAATGGTGTTTTAACACCATCACTTGTACCACCTAGTTCTCAATAATGTTGGTTTGATAGCTAGAAAAAATCTAATACAAATCCCATGATGTTATGTTAACAAATATCAAACACATCTCCACTTAGATAGGATAAACACATTTCCACATACCCATCCATAAGCTTATATAGTATTTTTTCCTTCAAAATCTCAATAGAATAGTTCATTACTAATGGTAAAATCATTTCCTACAAGGACCTTCACTCATTTGGATTTGAAATGGGTAATGATAAATCTCTTAGATGTGATGGATTTCGTTGTAAATTATGCAAAATCCTCAGTTTCTATGAGCTTGGTCATGATCTATTTAAAGTTTATTTTAAAGCATTTCATAACAACTTCCTAGGTCCTATATTTAATCAATGAAATATCAAGTTCATATATAAAGCTTGTAATCTAAATTTGATTTTTAATTAGAGACCCGTCACCCTTTTAAATTTCTTCTACAAAAATATCACCGAATATTTTCCTCATGAACTAGGTACCTCCTTTCGTGGATTTTTCATCTTGAACAAATTATGTTTATTCAAAGAAACTATATCCTTGACAAAGTGATTGTTATTTGGGAGGACATGGAATAAACTCACAAGTTGGATCAACAAGTGTTATTCATCAAGATTGACTTTGAAAAGGCTTATAATATTATTGAAAGGTGTTACATTCTAGCTATTCTTTGAGCTTGGTAGTTTGGTTACAATTTCATATAATTCATCCATATAGTTTTTTATGCTTCTACTTAACTCACCATTGATGGTATTCAGTATGACCACTTTAGTGGTATCTTCCATTTAATTAGAAGAGGCTATAATCTAGGGCCTTCTCTCTATGGGATTTCTATTGAATCTTTACAATACTATCCTACCTCTTGTAATTATTTTTTAGCATCTACCCTTACAAATAATGACACAAAACCAATGAATTGTTGTGCAACTATTGGCCCTCTTGCATTTTGTAATCAACTTTACGATTTGCTCCATGGTTATAGAAAGAATTTAGTGAAATAAAGAGGGGATAGAAATATTACTACTAATGAACACATCAATACCTTCTTTTTTGTATGTGTTATTTTGGATGTCCAACATGAAGCTGTAGTAGTAAGGTTATTTATAGAACCTTTGACTAATTTTGCAACTAAGTGGTTCTACTAAGTTTTTTAAATTCATGGGATGTGGTAAAAATAAATTTTGAAGATCATATCAAGAGTGTTGAGGATGAACACTCTCTTTTGGTGCAATTGACTTAGGTGAAAAGGGAATTACAAGAACCAATGAGTTATTTCATTGCTAAATTTTATAATATTTTAAATAAAATTAAAGTAGCAAAAAGGACAATAAAAAATAAAAAATGTTTCTTTATTAATGCATAACCCGCTAATATTTTTTATCTTAAGGTGGGTAGGAATTGTTGATTCAAAAGCTTCTAAAACTTTGGAAATCAAGATTTATGATGATCTCCATGATATAAAGTGGAAGAAAGATCTATGAAAACATGTAAGAATCTAGCTAACACTTATTTTGATATTGTAGTCCAAAGATTGGAAAATCATCTAGTTGCATCAATGTAATAACCCATTCTAAATTATTACTTTAAAACATTATTGCAAATGACATATGAATATATATTCAAATTAAAAAGACATGACTAAGAAGCTATATTCAATCATAGCAACACATGTCAAATTTAAAATGAGTCAAGATTTATATTCATCTCAAAAGTCAATTACAATATCAAGTTTGACTTGGCTCTTAAGGCCACAAGGTCAATACAATGTACAACTTTTACATCAAGGTTACATCAAGGATGTACATCAAGTTTACATCATAGACTAATTAGTCTTGTATATATCTAAGGTTCCTCTTGATGCTCACCTCCACTGGTGGACAAGAACATGGTTGAAGCACTTTACCGCGCAACCACGAAGCTTCCGATTCCTCAGAATTCTTCCAACTTGAAGAATACCCGACCCTATATGGAAAGTTTAGCAAGAGAATAATATACAAGGTGGAATCTGATGCATGACTATACATCAACATATATTTCTATCTACAAGTTATAAAATAAAATGCAAGATCTATGCTAGGAATGGTAGAGAGTGTTATCACAAAGTCCATACATACATAATGAATTAAATTGCTTGGCCAAGTATAAAAATAATGTTGCAACAACAAACAATAGGTTTGGTAAAATAAAACTTATACCCTCTATAGACACTTAAATAAATCTAATTGATATATTACATGTATCTGATTCTGATTAATTAACACCATTTCTTCCTAAATCACTTCAAACTAACCAACTAATTAAATAATCAGAATTATTTAGTTAAAATCAGTAATTTTTACTATTAATCAAATAATTAAATTTATTAGATTAATTAAAAAAAATTCTAACTAATGTTCATCCTATTTAATTAAATCAAATCATTTAATTAAATCCCCCCAAATCCTCCCATTTGATTAAATAAATCAAACTATTTAAATCAAATGTCACAATCCCTCAACCCATTCAAATTAATTAATTCTGAATTAATTAATCATAAACCACTTTCTAATCATCATTAATAAATCCTCCATCTTTTAACTCCTTAAGATTTAAGTCAACCCATGGTCAACTAACCAGGTTGCACATGAAAATAATTTATTTTAATTATCTAAACCATCAATTTTTTGGTTCTATGTACTTCTCTTGCACTCTTAGGATCTTTCACCTAAAAGGAGAGAGATAGAACCCTAAAATTGAGGTGGTTCACTCAAATAAAGGAATGTAAGATGGAATTATGACTAAATGGAATGATCTAAATGCAACTAAGCTATGAAATTTATTGATTATAAATGCAAAACTAATGAAATATGCAATGTTTGAAAACATAGTGAGGTATGCAAAAAAGAACTAAAAACACAAACTAATGCAAACATAATTGAATAAATTTTTTTAGAGTGCACCAAGAAGTTGATTACTAATCTTGGAAGGTTCTAGAAACTAGAAAAAATCATTGTAAATCACCAGTGAGACTCATTCGCCACTGATGGCGAATCAATCCTCCTACTGGTAGAAACACCTTAAACTACTTTTTGACTATCAGGAACTGGATTCTGAAAAAATTAATTTTTTTAGCCCTCAAATGGGACTCATTCGCTACTGATGGAAAATAAATCCTCCTCCAAAAATCTGCAAATCCAAATGTCAATCATGTAGGTCCAGATCCGCATTTGTCTTTTTGTCAAGTTGACGGATTCAAATCTGCAGAAAACAGGTTGTAGGTTATCTCCAAGCTTGAATTAGGGTTTAGTTGACTTGAAACACTTTGTTGATTTGTTGACCACCTTTCAACACCTATTTGTTTGATAAATTTTCATACAAAAGTCTGCAAACACACATACAAAAGGGGGAAAATGGTTAAGGGTTAGAGTATAGGGATTTGCCTTGGTCAAATCCCACTTTGGTAATCAAACCCTTAATAAAGAAATGAAATGAAATGAGCAAGGAATGATGAATAAACAACATGCAAATGACCTAAACTCACCAAATACTACTTGTATAAGTCTAAAGATATGTCAATGGTTGCTCCAAGATGCTTGATGTTTGCTTGATTGAATGATGCTTTGATGCTTAAGTGGATGAATGAGATTGAATGCAAGGATGAATGCTTGAATGAATTAGGTGTAAAATGGGTAGAAAAACATTTATTTTATACACACTTATGTCCTAATAACCCAATATTACCTCATCACAAGCTGACATAAGGTCTTTTTGAATAAAAAACCAAAATAATATTTGAATTATTTTAAATTTGGAGCCAGGAGGGACTCATTTGCCACCCATGGCAAATGGATCCCACTCTAGCTTTGTAAGTGGGTGTTGGTAATTAAGTTGCATTTAATGTTTTTTTTTGGGTTTACATTCAAAAATACACTTAATTAAGTCTTATGAGTGCATAAAGGGGTCAAATAAACATAAGAAAGGTGTAAATAGTGATAACAAGCCTAGAAAAGCGTGAAATCTTGTTATAAGACTTTACAACACTTTAAAATAGGACTTGAAAAGGGATAAAAATGGGATATTTAGATGAATTATAATGAGAAGAGTCTAAAAAAATGTAAAAATGTGTTACAACACTTCACAACACCTTCACAAGACACCATAATTTGAATAAAATGCAGAAGTTACATTGCAACATTAAATCAAAGCAAAATAGATCAAGCGTCACAAGAGAAAGACCTAAAATACTATAAAAAGGTCAATGATTCATTTTTCTATGGTACATTTAGCCCCCACTTTAGTGAGACGATGAACTTGCTTCAAACTCACACTAAAGCAGCCATGCATATCGAGAGGGATCCAAATGCACTTATGCTAGCAAGATGGAATGACAACAATCAAGAGGGATGATCAATCCCCCGGGATAAAGATCTCATGAAAAACTAAACATAAGAACAAAGGAACACAAGTGTGAAAGAGAATGAGAGAAGGGAGATGAAAAGGGAAAGTCAAATCAAGCTTCAATCGTTTGTTCAACTAGTTGTGAATCAGATCTAGGTTGTTTGTCCAAAAAGGAAAATGCATACTCACTCTGGGGTGACAGAACTCATGGTGGTCCACTAGGTGAGAAGGCCCAAAAGGTGAGAAACATACGCTAGTTGGCATGCACTCCCAAACATATAGGTGGCCATGGGGAAAGTCATGTCATGGAATGGGCTTCCCGCTCAACCATATCAAAGTTATACCTCCTGATAACTTTAACAAGGTGCCACAAAGGAAAATGTAGGTTCATGCTTCATGAGACAAGCATAGCTTCATATGCTCAGAACTTGTGAACAAACAGGATGGTACCATAGACATGCAAGTTGTGTTATGCAAGGTGGCAAAGATGCAAAATGCAAAAATATTAAAATGTAAAATGTAAAAGAGTCTTCTTTAGTTCATGCGAGATCTGCCACTTAGGGAACATTGTGTCTAATGTCTCCAAGAGAGGACCAATCAAAGAATAGAATATTTGCAATTTAGGGGATGCAGTGTGTCGTATTAGGCCACTAAGAGGAATGTAATATGCTAAGAGAGATCACACTAATGAAGGACATCACACCCAATGTCATCCACAAAGTGACAAACACATCATGTGAAGTAGCAAGACTACACTAAGAACCAAGAATGAAAAATGAATAATTCCAATGTATGCCCCCCCACTTTAAAGGAATTGCTACACATCATTCTGTGAGCAATTACTTTAAAGTAGCAAAGGGAAAAGAAATGCAAGAAGAAAACAAGACATGAGAGCCAACTTGGAAAGCTCCTATGCCAATTCATATGTTTCTAAGGCTACTTCATGTAAATGAAAAAGAAAAAAGAAGAAGAGGGTTTCCCCCCATAAAGGAACATACCAAACACATAAGGGATCTATGGATTTGGGGTCAGTATGTTCGTTGTTGCAATGTTTTTATTAAAGAGCTCAGAATTGTCATCATTCCCCAAAACACATAGAACTAGAAGAATGACACAAAGAGAGTGAAAACAAAAGAAAAACAAAGTTCATTTTGGGTTAACATGGAAGAGACATTGCAGTCTCAATGCTTTGCATTGTCCCCAAAAGGAAAAACCAAGCGAAAAGAAAATGAAAAGGAAAAATAAAAGGAAAAGCTTTTGGGTCAACATGAAGGAGACATTTTGGTCTCAATACCTTGTGTCATCCCCAAAAGGAAAAACACAAGAAAAGATTAAAAAATAGGAACCTTTTGGGTCAACATGGAAGAGACATAGGGTGTCTCAATGCTTTGTGTCATCCCCAAAAGGAAAACACAAAACAAAATTGAAAAATAAAATGCAAAGTGTATGACATATAGAAGAATAGAGGTACAAATAGAGCAAGTGCATGAAGAGATAAAACGTCAAATGCACAATACGAGGGAACACGATATGCACATGCAAGCACAACTAATAAAAAGAAAAAGGAAAACATGAAAAAGGTGCTAGTAATGCAAATCTAAGTCAACTATTAACTGAGTTATTGGCTTCTCAATCTCAAGTAATATAAGAGGAAGAGGAATAATGCAATTAAGAGACAAGGAAAGATGCATTACTAAGACAAGGCTAACAAATTCTTGCCCCCACTGAATGTAAGACAAGAATGAGCCGAGGTAGGTGATGGGAAAGGATCATGCAATAGTGAGAATAAAAAATTCTACAACTTATGGCATGATGAAGGGATTTGGTTTAAGGGGTGATAGGATAGTAGTCAGTATCAGTGAAGTCATACTTGTTTTGTATGTCCTTCAATGTTCGTCATTCATCAATACGATGTCCAAGAATATGATGATATTTGCAATAGGGGATGTTAGAATCTTTAGGATGAATGACCAACTTGTTTGAAGGTGGTAAGAGTATAAGGCCTCTATTTAAGAGCATCTGGAGTCTCCTTTCACATTTAGGTGGTGGATGGAGAGGAAACTTTAGTTTCTTCAATTTGTAAGGCGTCTTATGTTTTCTAGATTCACCTTTTTCATGGATAGAAGGAGAAAGATGACCCATGGGGATCCTAGCATCCTTGTCATTAGAATCAAGTAATGGTTGTTCACATGGAAGGAGGACATTCAAGTTAGGAGGGGAATCAAAGATCACTGTACCATCATCTCGAAGTCTCCAATATTCAAAAGGAGGCTTGTTGTCATGAGGAGGATCTTGATATCCTAATCTTGTTGGGTTTTCATTTGTTGGTCTTTGTTCTAAAAGTTGGTTAATGTTATGCTTAGTTGTTGTGTCACAACCTTGTTTGCTTAAGATAGTAAAGCCTTTTCCATATGTTTCTTCAAGGTTGATTGGTATGTTTGTAACTTTGTTATTATAAAATGGTTGAGGATGTGGTTGTGTAGAGGAACTAGGTCCACCTATGGGAGGGAACTTAGGTCCTTCAGTCATTTCAAGATGTAAATAACCAAACATGTCAAGAGATGAAACAGTAGGAAGATCTTGTGACTTCATGGATGGGTAAAAGGCTGCATTGGCTTCAAGGTTGTCAAGGCATGAATTTAAGAACTTGGTCATGCTATCATCATCTTCTCCAATGATGTCTACAACATGAGGAGGACATTAATTTGGAGTTGAAGGAGCATGAGGAAGTCCAAGGTCATTAGGATCATAGCCAAAGGAACAATTGGACATGTCTACTAAGTATTTCAATGAATTCCAAAAAATTTGAAGCAGATTGCCATGATGACAATGAAAAAAAGTGAACTAATATGCAAGAAAGTTTATAAAACAAAAAATTTGGAAAGTATAACAGAAAGTAGTAACAACAAACTGTAATGTAGAAAATGCCTAAAAATGCAATTTAAAATGTGTAGGTGGACTAATTCGCCCAAGGTGGCGAATGAGTCCAAGTATGAGATTTTTTTGTGTTTTTCAAAAAAATTAAAGTGATTTTAATGCTTTTCAAATGCAAAATGAGGATGCAAATGTAGATTTTCAGTTTTTTAATGGTGTGATATGCAAAAATTAAATCTATATGATTCTTTCACTAATGCAATTTTAGAAACCCTAGGATGCAAAAACAAGAACAAACCTAATTGAATGTTGATGCAAAGGAAACCTAGGATGTAAGATGCAATTGGAATCAAAAAGATAATGTGTTCAATATGCAGGTTCACCAAAATCAACCATCAATTTTGAGGTTCTATGTGCTTCTCTTGCACTCTTAGGATCTTTCACCTAAAAGGAGAGAGATAGAACCCTAAAATTGACGTGGTTCACTCAAATAAAGGAATGTAAGATGGAATTATGACTAAATGGAATGATCTATAAATGCAACTAAGCTATGAAACCGATTGATTATGAATGCAAAACTAATGAAATATGCAATGTTTGAAAACATAGTGAGGTATGGAAAAATGAACTAAAACACAAACTAATGCAAACAGAATTGAATGAAGTTTTCCAAAGTGCACCTAGAAATTGATTACTGATCTTGGAAGGTTCTAAAAACTAGAAGAAATCATTGTAAATCACCAATGGGACTCATTCACCACTGATGGTGAATCAGTCCTTCTACTGGTAAAAACACCTAAAACTGCTTTCTAACTGTCAGGAACTGGATTCTGACAAAATCAACTTTTTCAACCCTCAAATGGAACTCATTCACCACTGATGGCGAACTAGTCCTCCAAAAATCTACAAATCCAAAGGTCAATCATGTAGGTCCATATCTGCACTTGTCTTCTTGTTGAGTTGATGGAGTAAATCTATAGAAAAAGGGTTGTAGGTTGTCTCCAAGCTTGAATTAGGGTTTAGTTGACTTGAAACACTTTGTTGATTTGTTGACCACCTTTCAAAACCTATTTTCTTGATAAATCTACAAAAAAATTCTGAAAACACACATACAAAAGGGGGAAAATGGTTAAGGGTTAAAGTATAGGGATTTGCCTTGGTCAAATCCCACTTTGGTAATCAAACCCTTAATAAAGAAATGAAATGAAATGAAATGAAATGAAATGAAATGAAATGAGCAAGGAATGATAGATAAACAACATGAAAATGCCCTAAACTCACCAAATCCTTGTTGTATAAGTCTGAAGATATGTCAATGGTTTCTCCAAGATGTTTGATGTTTGTTTGATTGAATGATGCTTTGATGCTTAAGTGGATGAATGAGATTGAATGCAAGGATGAATGCTTAAATGAATTAGGTGTAAAATGGGTAGATAAACACTTATTTATACACACTTATGCCCTAATAACCCAATATTACCTCATCACAGGCTAACATAAGGTCTTTTTGAATAAAAAACCCAAAAGAATATTTGAATTATTTTGAATTTGGAGCCAAGAGGGACTCATTCACCACCCATGGAAAATGGGTCCCACTCTAGGCTTGTAAGTGGGTGTCAGGAATTAAGTTGTATTTAATATTTTTTTTCAGGTTTGCATTCAAAAATACACTTAATTAAGTCTTATGAGTGCATAAAGGGGTCAAATAAAGCATAATAAAGGTGTAAATAGTGATAACAAGCTTAGAATCTTGTTACAAGATTTTACAAAACTGTAAAATGGGACTTGAAAAGGGATAAAAAGGGGGTATTTAGATGAATTATAATGAGAGGAGTCTAGAAAAATGTAGAAATGTGTTACAACACTTCACAACACCTTCACAAGACACCATAATTTGAATATTTAGCACCTAATGTGAATGCAAAAGTTACATTGCAACATTAAATCAAAGAAAAATAGATCAAGCATCACAAGAGAAAGACCTAAAAGACCATGAAATTTTCAATGATCCATCTTTCTATGGTACATTATCTAATTCCTTTATTTATCCTCACAATGGCATATTCTAAGGAATATTCCTTCCAGCGACCTCCTCATTTAATTTACCTCCAAAGGTTTTAAATAACCTCTCACACATTCATTAACTCCTCTTATATCCTTTCAAATCCTCAACCACATTCATTTACTTCTTCTGACAATCTTTCAAATCCTCAACCATTCTCATTTATTCCTCTTACATCCTCCTTTACTATGCACATTCCCCAAAATGTGCTCCACTCTCATCCAATAGAATTGTGACAAGTGTCACATTCTCATTGGCTCCCATTTTATCCCACATTCACCAATTTCTCTCATTCTTCAACCCTTGATTCCAATAAATAGAGGCTTCCTCCACACAATATGGATCCACAATTTGAAGCATTCTTACTATAGGCATTTCTACTCATAGCATTCACCATTTTCATCACATTTGAAGCTTGTTTCATCATTTTAGGCACTTGGAATCATCAACATCATCAA
Source organism: Sequoia sempervirens (assembly GCA_007258455.2). NCBI lineage: Eukaryota > Viridiplantae > Streptophyta > Pinopsida > Cupressales > Cupressaceae > Sequoia > Sequoia sempervirens. The sequence continues at coordinate 800,549,217 of VDFB02271358.1, forward strand.
AGCTTATCAAAGGGATTGGGAAAGGGCTTCATTCCATGTCAAAGGAGCACCAATCCCCCTAGGGGGTGAATATTCATCTATTTTAAGTTGATTGCATGTTATCTTTGGTTTGTTTATGCTCTCATTTTCATGTTTTCTTCTTGATTTAGATAAGAATCTCATAGGGAATGTTAGATTTGGATTTATAACATGATTAAATATTATTTTATGGTCTTGTGTTAGCTTATTGTAGGTTTTGTATTCACATTTTGGCGCTAGAAGGAAGGTTGACCTCTTATTTTTGACAAATTTGGCTTGAAAACACTATTTTTGTAGCTACAGGAGGGCGACACTACGTCTACTTCATTCAGCACCGCATTTGCATACATTGCTTCCTTTTCTTGCATGTAGAGCATCACCTTTTTTTCAGTGTCTCCTCTATCATGTCACATCACCTTTGAATGCTATTGTTGTGTCGTCTTTGCTATAGCGCTACTTCTGTCTGCCCTGCTTTCTGTCTAATTTTATTTTCTGACAAAGTGTTGCCTCTAATATTGCATCGCATTTGTGCTCTTTGTTTGTTGTAGAGTGTCACCTTTGCATTTCACCAGAGCATTGCCTTTGTTTTCAACATTGCCTTCGTTAGTTGCAAAGCGTCACCTTTGTTTCCCAGCGTCTCCTTTGCAGGAAGAGGAGGAAAATTGACTTGGAGACCTAAAAGAATTTTTTAATGCTCATTTTAATAGCTTAGGCTTTCCAATTCTACTTTTCATTTTCTAATTTAGGACCAACTAGAATTACTTTGGGCTTAAAATTAACAATCAACTCAAGCTTTGTCAAAGTTGGACTAAAATTGAACATTAGGAACTTACAGGCATTGCTTTGTTGGTTAAAATTGAACAAGACAAACTCATGCTTAGTTTTTGGTGTTTAAAACAAACTCATCTTTACTTTGGGGCTTAAAAAGAACCCATGCTTTCTTTGTTTTGTGATTTTTGCAATCCTTGTCACTTGAATGTGTATGCACTTCTCTCACACCACTCGGAAATCTTGAGAATAAAAAGCATTCCATTGACATTGGTTGTCTAAAATCATCTACACATTTTTATTTGGATCTAAAATTGAACCCCCATTCTAGTGTGAGGAAAAGACATTGTGTGTGTTCCCTCCTTGTGCTTTACGCAAATTGGATGGTCGAACTACAAGTGTGCTCCCTCGCTTTTGTTCACCTTTAGAGGGGCCTACCTAAGAGACACATCTGAAAGGAGAACTTGAAGGCAAATCCAACCATTTTTCACTTGAGACAGTATATAAATGGATAAGACTAAACTGTCAAGTCCTCATGGTATGTAGGCTTTAGTTGTACTGTGTCATTCAAAATGGGGTACTACCATAAAAAGTATAAGAGCCCCTAGTAGGATTGATTAAAGCCTTTAGAGGGTTATTGGACACTCACAAGGTGTCATGTCCTTGAGTATCTGAACTAAGAAGCAACTTGTTTATTGACCAAAATCCATAATGCTTGTTGGTGTAAGAATGGTCATTATGAAGCCGCCCCACATTTGTACTATTCAAAGTAGAAATAAAAAAATCCTTAAGGTCTCCAGATCTTTAGGATTTTGAGATTTGATGGTTCCAAGAAGTGTGTCATGGAGGGGAGCTAGTGTTGCCAAATCTCTAACTATTTTTTTTTCTTAGTGTTTGGAGAAATCCGAGTGGGGACTCAACAAGTATGGCCATTTCAAACCTAGGATTGTGAAATTTTTGAATCATTCAAACACATTGCTTGGATCTCAAACATTAGAAACAAACATTTAACAAGTCATCAAAATTTCAAACCTTTTGGAAAGAGAAAATATCCTTGATGATTCCAATTATTACTACTTGTCCCTAAGGATTTTATCCTTGGATGCTTCTAAATATTTGGGCCCATATCTCAATTTGTTTTACCCAAAGTCAACCTTGGAAAACTATGACCTTAACTATTTGATTTTCACATATTGGACCTTGTGGAATGAAAAAGAGTTAAGACATAGACATTTAGTTTGGAATTTAAGCAAGAAGTGTTGATGTGGTAAAAATAATCCATTTAATCAAGATAAAAGATAATTGAACCCCACATATGTGTTTGTTCTCATGATTTTCCAAAAATTCAAGATTCCAAAGAAAAATTATTTATGTAAAACCTTCAAGTTTAGGTGTCATACTCAAAAATCCACCAAGAGATACATTGGAAAGTACAACTAAAGCAATACACCAAGATAAGAAAGAAGGCAAGAAGGTTTTATAGGCTTATTCCACTCAACAATCTTGATATGTATGCTCAATATGAACCACTTCTTGGATCACATGGACCAAATGATCTTTGAGACACTTTAGAGGTGTAGCATGTTCCTCAACACCTTGGTCTTGTAAACAAAGTCTTTCTAGATTCATCTAGGATCAAAATAACACTTTCATTTATCACAACATTTATCAAATCCCATCTCACAAACAACTTTTAGAACTTTGGAAAAATCATCTATGCTAGACTTTTGGTAAATCTTTGAATCGCAAATCAAAATCACCTTGTTTGGCTAGGTGTGTGGGGATGAATCCTTTCTCACACATTTAGTTAAATTAGCACCCTTTTGGAATATTTTACCCCAAGATCACATCTGACATCTTGGGATCTACAAGTCTATTATCCAAATCAAACCAAATCAAAATCAAAATACAAAATTCCTAAGGTCTTGTATTCCTCCAAAGTTCTCAAAAGTTCAAACATCCATATCATTCACCCTTCATTTATCACACCACCATCATTTGATCCTTAAAAATTCTATATTTTATTTTTGTACCTAAAGTTTAGATCAACCAAAGGAGCTATAGGTTTACCTCCCATATTCCTAAAATTCAATCCTTATTTTATGGTCCAAACAAGGTCACAACACAAGAAGATCATGGAGCAAAACAAAGAAACATCTACCTCAAGTGATTTAATTCAAATGACATCAGAATTCAACCCTAGAGAACCTATCAACCCTCCACTTAATCCCCCTAAACTACCACAAAATCTTCAAGAGGAAGGTTTCCAAGTGGAGGATGTCAGCAACAACTTCCAAGGAATGACTAAGATGAAATATTGGAACTAGTTCAAAATCCTAAAACACACAAGATTGTCAACACAGTCAAGAGGCTCAATCCCATGTAATACATGTTGGCATTAGCAAAGGAAGGGGCTAAAATCCCTTCCGATTTTGATGTGAGCACTATTGTTGAACAATCTTTTAGGAACATGCCTCAAACATCATTCATGCCTTCATTCACAAACATAATCCAACCCATCATACAACCAACATCATCTCATGCTCCAAGTCAACCAATGATCACCAAGGGAAGCTCAATACTCCAAGCCCTTCAAGGGCATCCACTTGTCAACAACCAAAATTTAGAGGCTAACACAATCTTGGGTATTCCTAACACCATCCCACAAGACCCAAAACATCCATATATTCCACTCATTTTCCATGATACAAACAATACCTCCACCTTTTTCGTAACACCGATATACCCTCTTGATACACAAAGCTCTCTCCTCGTGATATCACAAGGATAAGTGGATTCATTCGAACAAGTGGGTAGTTTCAATGCTTCATCTCACAAGGGAACACACCTCAAATATTCCCACCATTTCCTCTTTTGACATCAACATCCACACCAATCCAAGGTATAGGTCAACTCCCTTCATCCAACACTTCAACCCAAAACCAATCAAATCAAATCAATCCCCCAAGCACAAATAAAATCAACACATCAATCATACCAAATCCTCAAAGCATGCCACTAATATCGCAGCACCAAGTGGTACCAATCCAAATCTTTCAACCAATCATCACATCATCTACAACACCCCAAACATCTCAAAATATAGTCTCATAAGGACTAAGCATATTAACTGTCAATCTAAATCCACCATCTACCACTCAACCCCTCGTCATCACTCCACAAACACCTCAACACACACCCAAACCACCTCTCATCACACCATCTCACACCATCCCGTAAAATCCCGAGCCTCCACCAGCGAATCCAAATACAACAAACCAATACAGTATCACCTTACAAGCAACACAACAAGCTTACCAAAAGGCCTTGCAGCAATTTCAAGCAAAACAAGCTCAAGCCCAAGCACAAGCTTTACTATAACAATAGCAAGCCGTACAGTAGGCACAACAAGCCCAAGCTCAAGCTCAAGCTCAAGCACAAGCACAAGCTCAATACCAAGCATAGCAAGCACAAGCACAAGCCTTGTTACAACAACAAGCCTATCAACAATCCTTATAATAGCACACACAACAACAAACATTGATAGCCCAACAACAAAAACCACAAAACAATAGGCCCAATAATAAGCGCTTTTGGATCAACAACAACAATAGCAATAGCAAGCCCAACAACAAGTGTTGTTGGCACAATAACAATAATAGGAATACCAACAAGCATTGCTCACACAACAAAACTTACAACAACCTTTCATAAACACGCAGAAAAATTCCTTGAACAAAAACATGGAAGCCACCCCATCCTTCATCCAACAAAGCATACCATCTCAAAACATGCACGTCCCACCACCAGATCTACAAAACGACCTCTCCGTGTAGGTCAAATTGCTCTCACAATACATACAAGACATACAATCTGGAAAGGTGAAAAAATCACACACCAGGGAAACTTGTGCCCCTATCCATTTGATAGAAACATTGCTATGGTTCCATTCCCACTCAGATTCGAGATTCCAAAATTTGACAAATACCATGGGAAGGGAAATCCTTAGGACCACATTAGAGAGTTTCACGTACATTGCATGGAGGTAGCCTATGATGACTCTTTTCTTATGCGGATTTTTCCTTGAAGCTTGGCTGGTCCCGCCATGGAATGGTTCTCTCACTTACCTCCCACAATCAAAAAGTTCCAATAAATCATGGATTTATTCATTGAAAACTACTCTTTCAACCTAGACATGGAGGTAAGTCTAGAAGAACTATCTGGCCTCAAACAAGCCAAAGGAGATACTTTTGTGGCCTTCTTGCAATGATGGAGATCTAGAGCTAGCAAGAGCAAATGGTCCATGCCAGAGGAACAAAAAATTGGGACCATTATCTCCAACCTTGAATGAGGCTTGTCTTTCCACTTGAAAATGCAATGCATAACAACATATGACCAATTGATCCCCAAAGCACTCAACATCAAAAGAGCTCTTATACCACAAGGGGGCACACCTATGTATCAAGACAATTGACCATCGACAAATTACAATGATAAACCTCGCATGTGGGCCAAGAGCAATAATGTTACCAACAATGGTGTCATTGATGCCAAGGTTGTTATTAGTTCCCCAAGGTAGAATACGCAACAACAAACATACCAACAACCACAAATAAACACACAAAGCACCCCACAAACCAACCCATCACAACAACAATCCAACAATCAAACTATCAAGAACATAAATACTCAAGAGGGACCACCCCCAAAGAAAAAATATCCCCCTAAACCAAAATATACACCACTTGGGGAACCAATCGAATATGTCATGCAATAGCTGGTACAAGAAAATCTCAATCAAACTCCCTATCTATGAAAATTACCAAGAGCCTTAAGTTAAACCACCTTGGTATAATGAGAAGCACCTTTGTGACTTTCAAAAAATACAGGGACACACGACAACTAGTTGTATGAGACTCAAAAATATGATCCAAGATCTCATTGATGATAATGTTACAACCATTGCACAACCAGCGGGGAATCAAGATCTCAAAATATACACTAATCCAACGTTGGATCACAATAAAGGAAACAACAATGGTAAAGGAAAAAGTTACCACAATGTGAACCATATCTATGACCATGTTATTGCATCCTTGGATGAATGGGTAACAATTGTCCATATCAAAGGACCTATAGTCAAGTGTGGAGTCACCACACATAGTGGCATAATTTCCATCCCAGGACCTTCACCACCACCAAAGTCACCAATCACAAATCCAAAATCAAACCCTAGTGGGTACAGCATCTTGGACCAACTGAAAAAGACCCCACCCAGATCTCCATCATGGAGTTGTTAAAAATCTTGCCCGCACATAGGGACATCCTAAAGAAGGCACTGGCTGCATCCTCCATCCCCACAGACCTTAATGCAGATCAGTTTCAAGCTATGGTCAGACATATCACAACACCACATCTCCTCACATTTTTTGAGCATGATCTCCTGACTGAACCATCTCATAATCATGCACTCCATCTTGAAGTCTTACTCCATAAGAACAAAGTCAAATGAGTCTTGGTGGATGGAGGTGCAGTTTTGAATATTTGTACCCTACAGCTAATAAAGAATCTGGGATTCACAGAAGATATAATCAAAAAAGGAAAAGGTATCACTATCAAGTCTTATGATGATCAAGAGCGAGTGTCTCAAGGCACCATACAACTCCCTATCCAAGTAGGGCCAACAATCATGGAGACCACTTGCCAGGTCCTTGACCTCGAACTCCCCTACAATATTCTCCTAGAGCACCCATGGATCCATGGAATGCAGGTTGTCACATCCACTTTCCACCAATGTATAAAATTCCCTTACCAAAACCAAGAAGTCATGATCCATGGCAACCCAAAACTCTTTTATTATTGCAAAAATCTGGAGGCCAAGTATTATAAGATCCCCTGAGTTTTGAAAAATGATGAAGGACCCACATCCCCTTATGTAGACCCATCCACCTTAGCATCCACTTTGAGACAAAGACACCTACCATTTAGAATATCCAAGACATTAAGGTTGTAATCCAAGATGATGGTTGTGGGAACTATAAAATGAAAAAGAGTGCCTTTGTGATAGGAGAGTTACCTCAATCTCCTAGATCTCATGGAAAACCACAACCAATTGACACATCTCAGACCTTCAAAGTAGACACCACCACCTTCAAAAAGTGGGGAGACCTAAGGAAAGAGGTGGTAGATGAGAAAGATGTATCAAGCCTATTGTATCAAGATGAAAGACCCATACCAGATTTCCCCATGGAAGAGAGCAACAAAGGTCTACAATTAATGTTTGGTTGGGGCTATAACAAAAATAAAAAGCCCAAGAAAAATGGAAATGGCTTGTTTGAACCCATCATTCCTGAAAAGCACCTTAAGAATCTAGGCCTTAGATGTACCCCTATGAAGCTAACCATACTTGGAAAAAGTGCTTATGTTAAAATAGTCAAAGTTTCCCCATCGGTACATATATCACTTAGTAGTCCCTTCAAGGATCCCCTCTCCGACCTACCCATGTTATTTGAGGATTCCTCCCTCTTTATGATCACCACCATGTCATTCGAGTCAAGTAACCAAGTCACTGAACTAAAGCTCGCTTACCCCCAACTAATAGACTATGACCAACGAGGAAAGTTGATCTTAGATATTGTGTGGGGGAAAAAGGACGTTAGACTTGAATTCAAGATGAAAAAGAATGTAATTTGAAAAAGGAATCTAATCTACAGTCAAATGCACAAATCTAAAATCTAAAACTCCTACACATACAAGATTAAGTTATACTATTGCAACCATAATAAGGAACCTATTGATTACCAAATGAAATGAAAGCAAAAGATAGTTTCTCCATCCCATAGCAGAGTGTATTCACTTGATGTTGGATTGCTCTTATTATAGCAAAGCCTCCAAAGTTCATGTGCAAAGTGTGGATGAATGCTTCATTGATCGAAGGAAGGAATGAAGCTCTCTCAAGGATGATCTCAACAACACTTCATTGCATAAGGTAAGTTGAAATTCTCATCCATATTTGTGAAGAGAAAGGCTTGTTATATAGAAAAAGCAATTTTGAACCAAGGGTCAAGATCGCATCGGAGAATATCCAGATCAACGGTCAAAATGAGTTTAGAGGATTTAGACATGAGGATATTGTGCAAAGTTGATTGCACAATTAGGGTGATTGAAGAATAGATTGGCAAGTTAGGATTTTGATTGCTTAGTTAGCAATTGATTGATCAACTAGGGTTGAGTTAGTAATTAGATGGTTGAGTTAGCAAAATTAGATTGCTTAGTTAGCAATCCATGATTTTCTCAATCAAAAGTGGGTGAGGAATATTAATTAATTAATTAATTCCATTTTGATTTGATTTTGAATTTTGATAATTTGAATAGTTTGATTTAATTATTCAAATTTTGGAGGGAAAGTATGATAATTAAATTATTATGATTTAATAATTCAATTAATTTTGAGGAACAAGGTGAATTAGTGACATAATCAAATAATTGGTGTTATTTGACTAATCAAGACGAAATAAGATTAGGACTTTATTAAATAGTAATTTATTTAATTGGTCAAAAATGATGAAATGTGAATTAATCAAATAATGTTGTATTTTCGATTAATAGTAGAATTAGGGTTTTCCAGACTTTATTAAATAAACTGTATTTATTTAATTTGTTGAGAATGATGAAAAAGTGAATTAATTAAATAATGTTGTATTATTTAATTAATAGAGGAAATAGGGTTTTGGATGTCGTTTGATGTTGTTTGATGCGTTATGAGATGTCGTGGGATGATTTCGATATGTTTTAGAGATATTCTGAGATGTTATAAGTTGATTTAAAAATGTTCCAAGTTGATTAAGAGTTGTTCTGAGTTGATTCGGAAGTTGTTCTGAGACGTTCCGAGTTGATTCAAAGTTGTTCCAAGTTGATTCAGAGTTGTTCTGAGTTGATTCAGAGTCATTCTGAGTTGATTCAGAGTCATTCTGAGTTGATTCAGAGTCATTCCAAGCTAATTCAGGGTCGTTCCAAGCTAATTCAGGGTCGTTCTAAGTTGTTTCAAGACATTTTTAATTAGTGATAAGTGTTAAGTCGATTTTACATGTCTACAAATATGTTTGTAAATGATGAGGCTCTCTCAGAATTCGTGGGACTAAGGGATACTCTACCGTATGGAGACCACAAAGTAGGGTTTGATATTGAGTTGGACACACATGCTTAGTATGGGGAAACAATTGAATCTCTTAGTCAAAAAATAGAAAATCTAAGAGTAACGTCTAGATCTCTAAGTGAAAACCACACTATGGCACTTTCTGATCCAAAAATAGTAAAAAGAAAGGATGTATCCGATGGTGAAAACCTCTCCAAGGTTCCAAAGGAGAAGGGATTCAATCTTCCCATTAGTTCCATCTATAAAGAAAAATCAATAGTACTAGCAGGAAAATGCAACCCAGTGAACTTGGGAACTAGGGAGACACCACATATCACTTTCTATGTCGAGTCACTTTTGACCGAGGAACAAGAAAATCTAGTGGAATTTTTGAAAGAAAGGAAAGTGAATTTTTTGTGGACCTATGCTAACATGCCAGACCTTGATCTAGAGGTAGTAGTGCATCATCTAGTAGTTTATCCAAAGGAAAAACCAATGAGACAAAAATTGAGAAAAATGAATCCGCAGATTGCGTTATTGGTTAAACTTGAACTACAAAAACTCCTTGATGTTGTCTTCATACGACCCATTGATTATCTAGAATGGGTTTCCAACCTTGTACCTATTTCCAAGCCCACTAGGGGAATCCATATCTACACTAACTTTAGGGACCTGAAAAAATCATGCCCTAAGGATGATTTCCCTCTTCCTAACATAGAAATGATTGTAGATTTGATGACAGGGCACCAAATGCTATCATTGATGGATAGGTTTTCAGGATACAACCAGATCATGATTGCAAAGGATGACTAGTATAAAACAGCCTTCACTTGTCCATGGGGCACCTACTATTGGAACATGATGCCATTTGGGTTAAAGAATGCCGGAGCAACATATCAAAGGGCTATGACTTTGATTTTTCATGACATTATCCATAAGTCTGTGGAGGACTATGTGGATGACATACTAGCCAAATCAAGAAAACATCAAGACCACATATTAACATTGGCCCCAATCTTTGACGGATTGGAAGAATATAAGGTGCAACTCAATCCCAAGAAATGTGTCTTTGACATGCAATCAGGAAATATCCTAGGGTATATTGTATCAATGAGAGGAATCAAGATAGACCCTACAAAATTCAAAGCAATCCTTGATATGGAAGCACCATAAACACTAAAACAATTAAGGGGTCTACAGGGAAGGCTTCAATCAATCTACAGATTCATAACATAGTTAGCACATAAAATAATCCCATATTCCCATCTAGTCCACAAGGGGGTAGCATACAATTATGGGATGAGAAATATGATCAAACATTCAATAAAATCAAAGAATACTTGTTGACACCGCCAATCATTATGTCACCAATCCAAAACAAACCATTGATTCTCTACATATCAACTACAACGGCTACACTTGGAGATCTCCTAGCTCAACATGATGAAATAGGGAAGGAAAGAGCCATTTACTATATCACTAAAATCTTGGTGGGACACGAGCTAAAATACACGTTCATTGAGAAGGCTTGCCTACCAGTAGTGTCTACCTCACAAAAGTTCAAGCACTACATGTTGGCTCATCAGATAAAGCTCATCACCAAGATTGACCCCCTAAATTATCTACTTTCTAAATCAACACTCACAAGATGAATGGCCAAGTGGGTCATGATCTTGACAAAATACAACATTGAATATGTAGAATGAAAAGCCATCAAAGGACAAGAAATTGCAAATCAACTGTTGAAGCACCTATATATGCTGAGAACCCACAAGTATTAGAATTTCCTGATGAGTCCATTTTCAACCTTAGTATAGTGGATCATTGGAAGGTATATTTCAATGGATCATACACACAACATGGGTCAAGAGAAGGAGTCCTTTTTATCACATCACAAGGGGATTGTATCTCAAAATAATGCAAGTTATCTTTCCCTTGCACCAATAACATTATAGAGTATGAGGCTCTTGTCATAGGACTTCAGATTGCAGTACAATGGAAAATCATGACACTCAAAGTGTATGGGGACTTGCAACTGATTATCAACCAAGTCAATGATGAATATCAAACTAAGAATGACAAACTTACCTTGTACAAGAAATTGGTCGAGGATCTCAAGGAATTCTTCATCGACATAACATTTGAGCAAATACCAAGGGTAAACAGTAGATCATCTAATGCTATGGCTACAATCAAATCATTGTTAGATATCCATGGAATGTCCATAAACATGAATTCCTTGTAGAGCAGCTTCTCATACCAGCTTTTGAGGTACCAAAGTTTGAGTTCATGTGTGAAATCGTTTGTCCCAGTTATCCTTGGTACCATGACATATTCACCTACTTGAAAATAGGAGTCCTCCCCTCCGACATCACACCAAACCTCAAGAGAACCTTCATTAAAAATTCATCTTGTTTTGTTATCCTGGGTGACACCCTTTACCATAGAAGTATTGAAGGAACCCTCTTGCAATGTCTTAACCCTGAGGAAGCTTTGGCTGCTTTAACAGAGGTACACAATGGTATTTGTGGTTCGCATTCTAGTGGTATCACCTTGGCCAATAAACTACTAAGGATGGGGTACTATTGGCCTACTATGGAGAAAGAATCTCACAACTATGTCCAAAAATGTATGCAGTCCCAATAGCATGGGGACCTCATCCATGCACCGGCTCAAGAGCTCCAACCAATTATAACAACTTGACCCTTTTCACAATGGGGGCTCAATCTCATTGGAAAAATCCCACCCACCTCATCTAATGGATACAATTTCATTATCACTGCCATAGAATTCTTCACAAAGTGGGTGGAAGCCATCCCCATGACCTATATCATAGGGAAGAAAATCTCAAAATTCATCTTGAACTACCTCATCTACCATTATGGTGTTCCAGAAGCCCTTATCTCAGATAATGAAACACCTTTTAAAAAATAGGATGTTCATGAGCTATGCTCAAAATTCAATATCCAACATCACTTCACCACCCCATATTACCCCCAGGGTAATAGCCAAGCTAAGGCATCCAATAAGACCATCCTAAAGATCCTCAAGAAAATAGTCAATAAAGTTGTTTGTGACTAGCACCAACAGCTAAATCTCACCTTATGGGCCTATCGAACAAGTATACGCACACCTACAAGTGCAACCCCTTTCTCCCTAGTCTATGGATCAGAATCCATCCTACCCATTGAGATTGAGCTTCCATCCTTGAGAATATCATTGCAAAATCTTATTACTGATGAGGAATATCGGGTGTCATGGTTGAACAAGCTAGAACTACTGGACGAGTGGCGCATGGAGGCTTTGAACCATCTACAATTTTATCAAAACCGTCTCAAACAAAACTATAATAAGAAGATCAAGAGTCGGTCCTTTCAAGTCAAAGAGCTAGTTTTGAAGGAAAATCAAAAAAATGTGCCAAATCCAAATAGCAAGGAAAATTTTTAACCAAATTGGTTGGGACCATTCGTCATCATGGCAAGTTACAAATCAAGAGCATATCAGCTATCCACACCCAAAGGTGAACCTCTATAGGATCCCATCAATAGCTCTCATCTTAAAAAAAATTATTCCTAAGCTTGTTGGATGTAAATACAAAAATTAAAATTAAAAAACATCAAGAAAATAGTACAAATAAAAATCATCCTCCAATGAAAATTGCATGGGTAGTGCTTTGGGAAAGTACTATGATGAAAACCTAGCAAACAGACATCATGAGTAGAATCAAGTGTCATATGGGCCTTTTCCAGTGAAAGCATATCATCCTTGTCATAACAAATCTAGCATTTCCTCCATCAATCCAATCTATCTTTATCCAGATCTTACAACATATCTTGATCTTGACAAAGGTTCGATGTATACTTTAAACTTTCCTCATGGCTAGAAGAATTTTGACATGGTCTTTACCATACATCCCATGTCTTATTACACGTCAAAACTCTTCACATAGTTTTCCAACTGATATCTTGATTTTTCCATTATGCTATGAAACATTGCTAGACAGTGGGGGTAGGTTCTTGCGCTCTTGTTATTCAAACTACTCTTGATCCATGTCTTATATCTCACAAAGTGATATTGATCTTGTGATCTAGGTATCGTTAAAATCAAAAAATCCAAAAAACATTCATAAAACCAAAAACTCCAAAAAAAATCCAAAACATATCAAAAATTCAAAAACAAGTCAAAAACGAAAAAAATCCAAAAAACAGAGTCGTCATGTCGAACTACGAGTCTCTAAGCTTGAACATAGGCAAGGCTAATAATTGATCGGCCCCTGATACACATTAGTTTAGTCCTTTAGGAGTCTGCCATAATAAACTGATAATCCATCATGTTCATATTTTATCAATAAACGAGTATGTGTCATCCAAACTACATCATCTCTGAGCTTAAACGTAGGAAAGGCCATCATTGATGAGCCCCCAAGACACAAAAACATTTAAATAACCCAAAAATCCAAAAAAAAAGCCTCATAACATTTCAAAAACATCCAAATATTTGAAAAAATCCATTTGTCTCATTTCGCTTTCCCCACGATAATCAATCATCCATAATAAATCAATCATCACCTCCATCCTTTGGCAATTCAAATAGAAACAACCACAACAATCAGCAAAAGAAAACTTCAAACGCAAAATCAAAATTGAAACAACAAACTTTTAAATGCAAAATAAAACTCTTGATCATTCTCAAACATGTCAATTGAACCTTATATCAATGACCTTTTCAAAAAACCTATCAACTTGCCACCATCCACTAACATGTCCTAGGATGCATCCTTCCTACAATGGGCATTATCTTTGGTAATCACTTTGGATACTTATCCTAAGTAAAACACACCATTTTGGCTAGAGGTATGAAGAACATTAACTTGTTTGTTTACTTGATCTTTCCTTTTGATTTATCTTATTTTGCACATTCCAATGACCTCTCGATGATGTCTAGTCAAAATGATTTAGAGAGAAAGGAAGGGGGCATTGATTATTATCTTTTGTTTGTTGTGTTTGTTGGATATTCTTGTAATATAACCTTGGTCATACTAATTTTGTTTGACTTGTAGGGAGGGTGTTTTGGATGTCTCATTGACTATTACATTGGGAGCTTTTGTCTTTCTTTGTTTTGGTCCAAGATGTTTGAAATGTCCAAGCTACGTGTTAACAAGGTTTTGCACGTCAGGTGTGAACAAGAATACGATCCTATTTGTTTATTGAGTCAAAGTCCATGGCACTAGATACCCCGCCATCCTAGTTGTTTATACCATGATGCATCGTATCTATGTGTTTTATCAAGCATAAGGAAAGTTGTGTCATTTGTGTCCCAATCCCTAAATAAGAAAATCATCATCACTCATCATCATATCTAATAAAATCTTGACAACTCATGGACTTGTTGGACTTCTGCATCATCTCGGACTCAAGGGTTGATCTCTCTTATTCTTCTATATTTACTAACATTTCTATCCAAAATATGTGTAATATCTTAAAATATACATGAGGCTACCCATGGCCGATGACTATCTATACATCACCAAAATTCTCTACGTCAAATATCTAATCTTTCTAAAGAATTATCTTTTTATCCTCTTATCAACAGAAACACTCCTCTTGCATTTTTTATCATGATATCAATCAAAAAAATGGTATTTCCACTTAATATCTCGAGGGGGTAGTGTAGCAATATAATTCCTTCCACTAAGGTAGCAGTGGGGCATCCAAAAAAATTAGGAAATTTTTGAATTTGGATCTCGGCAGTGTTATTCTTTGAACCAATGCAACAAGTACCTCGCTTCAAAGAGGGGAAAAATGTAGACACTTAAAAAAACCTAATTGATATTGTGTATCTGATTCTAATTAATTAACACCATTTCTTCCTAAATCACTTTGAACTAACCAATTAATTAAATAATCAACATTATTTAGTTAAAATCAACAATTTCTACTATTAATCAAATAATTAAATTTATTAGATTAATTCACCTTTCTTCTTACTAATGTTCATCCAATTTAATTAAATCAAATCATTTAATTAAATCCCCCCAACTCCTCCCATTTGATTAAATAAATCAAACTATTTAAATCAAATGTCACAATCCCTTAACCCATTCAAATTAATTAATTTTGAATTAATTAATCCTAAACCACTTTCTAATCATCATTAATAAATCCTCCAGATTTTAACTATTTAAGAGTTAAATCAACCCATGGTCAACTAACCAGGTTGCACATGAAAATAATTTCTTTTAATTATCTAATTCCTTTATTTATCCTCACAATGGCATATTCCAAGGAATATTCCTCCCAACCACCTCCTCATTCAACTTCCCTCCAAAGGTTTTAAATAACCTCTTACACATTCATTAACTCCTCTTACATATTTTCAAATCCTCAACCACATTCATTTACTTCTTACAACCCTTCAAATCCTCAACCATTCCCATTTATTCCTCTTACATCCTCCTTTACTATGCACATTCCCCAAAATGTCCACTCTCATCCAATAGAATTGTGACAAGTGTCACATTCTCATTGGCTCCTCTTTTATCCCACATTCACCAATTTCTCTTAGTCTTCAACCCTTGATTCCAATAAATAGAGGCTTCCTCTACACAATATGGATCCACAACTTGAAGCATTCTTACAGTACTATAGGAATTTATACTCATAGCATTCACCATTCTCATCACATTTGAAGCTTGTTTCATCATTTTAGGCACTTGGAATCATCAACATCATCAAATTTTATCAACAATCCCCCTATGGGATGCAGGTTGAGCTATTTTAAGTTGATTGCATGTTGTCTTTGGTTTGTTTATGCTCTCATTTTCATGTTCTCTTCTTGATTTAGCTAAGAATCTCATAGGGAATGCTAAATTTGGATTTCTAACATGATTAACTATTGTTTGATATTCTTGTGTTAGCTTATTGTAGGTTTGGTGTTCACACCCTCTAAACTGCATCTTGGCACCCATCCCAAAAGGTAACTTCCAACATAATGACATCTCATAGCAACTAACTACCCTCTAGCAGCATCTACCCTTAGTTGCTCTAGTTTATTAGGTGTTGTTCTATTCAATTTACATTTCAGAAAATAAATCTAATGGAATTGATCGACATTAACCAACCATCAAAGCACATGTCATATGATTACATTCTTCATAATGTAGTATTCATTTAAGAATGAGAAAGTAGGAAAACAAAAGAAGGTACATGTCACAAGTATGTGTATGTACATAGATGAGGGTTTATGTGCATACACATATATGTGCCTACTTGAGTTATAATTTGTGCATACATTTTGAAATAAAACTCATAAAATTAGATTTTCTAACATTTGAATAATGTTCCATTTTGGCATTTCATTTGTCAGAATTGTAAGAATAAAAAAAGAACTAGATCAAATTTGTGTAACAATTTCTCACACATTGTCCTGTCGTTTGTGTCAAAATTGAGTTGTGATATTCAAATGGTGCTATTTACAGATCAACACCTACCTTCTATATCAGAATGGTGTTGCTACAAAAAAATAGTTATAAAATGATGATGTTTACAAATACATATATTGTTTACGAAAGTCCAATAATGTCTTAGCTAAGTAATTACAGAAAGATAGTTGTTTCTAGCTAAACAATTGCAATTTAATACAACATTGTTGTTGCAATAGTTATGGTTCAGTTCCAAGTTTCCATTGTTTCGTTGTTCCAAGCTCTTATCATTCTCAAAAAAATTGTATTTAAAATACAAATGTAAAAAAAACCAAAAGAAGTTGCTAATGGTTGATGAAGGTAAATAAAATATTATGAATAACAAGCTATACATTTATCAACAGTAATAACATGATCAAAATCTTGGGATCTTTCTTCACCAAGCTCAGGTTGAAGAACCCTCATTCAAGTCTAACAAATTATAACCTTTTCATTTAATGAATGACCGATAGTTGTTTGACTGTCATTGTAGTTCATGGTAGTTGAGGCCCAAACCATTTAGCCAACCCATGACCTGGGTATGTTCACCCCAAGGACAATAGGAAAAATCGTTCAAAAGAATGATATTTTTTATTCCCTTACATGCAAGCTTATTATTGGGACAAATTAAATGCTATCATTGTGACACAATAAGATTCCAAAATTCCAAGAATAACAAAGAAAATCATTTACAACTTGGGTGACATAGGCCCACCATCGCTCACGGTGATGAAGCATCATAATAAAACACAAACCCATCGACCCATGGACGATAGGGGTGATGGTTCACGCTCCATATTGAGGAAATTCAATATGTGAGTGGAAATTTTGAACCAAAAATTGTTAAAGTGTCTTTCTCAAGAAAGCAAATGTGGAAAGGAGCATTCTATTTCTTTTGCATCCTCCCAAGTAGCATTGTCTTCAAAGTATTAGTCCCATTAGACCTTAAACTGAGCAATATATTTTCTCTGCAACTTGACGTTGCATCTATCCAGGATTCTAATGGGCTCCACTAGCACCACTCCTAGATCTTGTACCTACAAGGATTGCCAATCAAGCACATGAGTTGCATCAGGATGATATGGCTTAAGAAAAGAAACGTGAAACACATTATGAAGTTGAGCCAGAGAAGGTGGTAGAGTGAGTCTATAAGCAACTAGATTAATCACTTTCAAGACTTCAAACGGTCCCATATATCTTGGGCCCAAGTTGGAAGACTTTCCAAAGGCTTTATAACTTTTATGAGGTATGACTTTTAAGAAAACTTTGTCCCCTGTTGCAAATTGTCTAAGATTTTTGTTCTTGTCGACCATATAACTCTTATCTCGGTCTACCGCCTCCTTTAGTCTGCTCTTAATTACTCTCATTTGTTCTTACATTTCCATAAGCATTTCAGGTCCTACTATGATCCTATCCTCTAATCTATCCCAACTGATGGGTGTACAACACTTTCGCCCATAAAAATCTTCAAACAGTGTCATACCTAGAGATGCGTGATAAGAGTTGTAAGAAAACTCTACCGATGGTAAATATTCTTCCCATTTATACTATTGGTCCATACAATACATTTGGAGGAGGTCCTCGACTACCTGATTCACCCTCTTTGTCTGTCTGTCAGTCTAAGGATGATAAGCCGAGTTAAAATTCAATTTGGTTCCTAATGTGGCATTCAGGATAGTCCAAAATCTTGAGGTCATTCGGGTGTCTCTATCAGAGACGATCGTCTCTATTACACCATGCAAACAAAAAATCTCCTAGATAAATTTCTTGGCCAAGATCAATGATCCATCCTTAAGGTTTCCTGGAATGAAGTGCACAACCTTAGTCAACTTATCAATCACAACCAAGATACCATCATGTCGATTCTTGCTCAACGACAACCCTTGTACAAAGTCCATAATGATCACTTGTCATTTATATTGAGGTATATCATGAGGATACAATAGCCTAGTTGGATGCGCATTCTCATCCTTGACTCATTGGCACTCTAAGCATCTAGCTACGTACTCCACTACATCCTTCTTGAGTTTAGGCCAAAAATACAGAGTTCTCAATTCTGTGATCATCTTAGATACTCTGAGGTGTCTTGAATAAGGTGCATTATGAACCTCCTCTAAAACCAACTTCCTTAGCTCTCCAAAGTTGGGAATTTACATTCTTCTCTTGTACCTTAAAGTTCCATCTGGTTCAATCTCATACCCATCGAACTGATGATTGATGGATTCTCTGCTAGGGCACTCTTCACTCTCTCATAGTGCTCGTCCCCTGACAATTGTTGTACCACCTGTTGTCTCAAGTTAGACCTCATCGAGATCATGGTTACCAGATGTCTTCATCTACCAAGAGCATCAGCCACTCTATTCTCTTTTCCTTTTATGTACTCAATTATGAAGTCATAATCACTAAGGAATTCCAACCATCTTCTTTGTCGTGCGTTAAGGTTTGGTTGAGTGAAAATATATCTCAATCCCAAGTGGTCTGTTTTGAGTTTAAATGGCTTTCCCAAGAGATAATGCCTCCACATTTCTAAAGCATGAACTATTGTGGCTAATTCTAAATCATGCGGTGTGTAGTTCACTTTGTGCTGCTTAAGCTTCCTTGATTCATACACTACCACTTGTCTGTCTTGCATTAATACTACTCCCAATCCCTCTCCTAAAGTATCTATGATTACTATGAATCTTCCATTAGAATCAAGGATGATTAGCACTGGTGTTGTCGTGAGCCTCTCTTTCAAGAGTTGGAATGTCTGTTCACTTTTATCAGTCCATTCAAACCATGTTCCCTTTCTTTGGAGTGATGTAATGGGAGATGCAATTTGGGAGAAACCTTGCAAAAACTTCCTATAATATCCTACGAGGCCCATGAAACTACAAACTTATGGCACATTTTGAGGCACCGTCCATTCCATGATCGCCTTGATCTTTTCAGGGTCTACAAAGAATCCTTCAGTTGAAATAATATGGCCTAAGTAGTGTACCCTATTTTGATAGATCAAACACTTGGATAGCTTCCCAAAGAGTTTCTTTTCTCTCAGGTTATGTAGAACTATCCTCAAGTGTCTATCATGCTCTTCAATAGTCTTTGAGTAGACTAGGATGTCGTCAATGAAAATCATAACAAAGTCATTGAAATAGTCTTTGAATACACTGTTCAAGAGATTCATAAAAGTTGTTGGTGCATTAGTCAATCCAAAAGGTACCATAGTGAACTCGTAATGCCCATACCGAGTTTGAAAAATGGTCTTTGGAATATCTTCTTCCTTAATTCTCAACTAATGGTACCCCAACCTGAGATCAATTTTGGAGAACACTACCAATCCCTTCATTTGGCCAAAAAGCTCATCAATTCTCAGGAGTGGATATTGGTTCTTGATGGTCACCTTGTTCAACATCTGATAATCTATACATAGACACAAGCTTCCATCCTTCTTTTTCACAAAGATAACTAATACTCTCCAAGGACACACACTGGGTCTTATAATCCCTTTGTTCAACAATTCCATTAACTAGGCCTTTAACTCATAGAGTTCAGTGGTGGTCATCCGATAAGGTGCCTTGGATTGAGGCTCAGATCTTGGGACAAGGTCAATAGAGAAGTCAAATTCTCTCTTCGAAGGCAACTCTGTAAGTTCATCAGGGAATACATCTTGGAACTCCTTGAGAATAGGATAGTCATCTAAATACGGTTCATTTCTATCAGGGTTACTAACATGCACAACATAAATTGCACATCCCTTTCAATGAGCCTTCTTAAGCTGCAAAACAGAAATCTATCTAAGCTCTAAGGGTCTTTGCATTCCATAAATCTCGACTGGCTTTCCATAATCATCTAGACAATTAACTACCTTATCCTCATAGTTCACTATAGCTTTATGCTCGGTTAACCAATTTATCCCCAAAATTACATCATATAAGCCTAAATATGTCACATACAAGTTGACTTGGGTTTGAAAGACTGGAAGTCTTGTTATATGGAGCCTAATCATACTCAGAGGTTAAATTTTTCCCCACTTTTATCGATGCAGTTTCCCCCCAAATTATTTAACGGGGGTTTGGGGGCAACGCCCACAAGACGGGGTCAAGGGGCAGCGCCCCTTGCGGGGTCCAAGGGTAGCACACCTAGTGCACTCCCTATCACGATACAGGGTGGGGTCAAGGGCAACGCCCCTGAGACCTCTCATGATTTTTTATTATTTTATAAAGGTGTCGGGAGTAGTTTTTCTATTGGATGACATAAAAAACCCTATTTTGTAACTGACATAAGTCTTGATAAAAGGCTAAGGGTTAGGGTCTCCGTTGATATTGTATTGTAGCATTTGCAGCAGTATTGAGTTGCAAGGATTGTTGGTTGTAATCGGTTCGATTTCTTGGATAATAATATTGGACTTTTTGTTGATGGGTGTAGCTCGAGTTTGGGTGAACCATGTTAAAAATTGTCTCTCACTGTTATTATATATGTGTTTTTCATTCCTCTGTTTAATCTTTATTTGCATTTAATTGATATTTTATGCATGCAATTCCTAACAGGAAGCTCTAACTCATTGCAAAAGAGATAGGTATTGTAGACATCCAAATTTGACAACTTCCATATGGTCAAAGACGTCTCCTTAATCATCCCTTTGCTCATCTACTTGATCCTCTTTTTTGGTATTAATTAAATCATTCATTTAATTAATATTTCACGTTCCTAAAGTATTTAATTTAATAAATACTTTTACCCTCTTTCCTTTCTAAATTAAATAAATACACCACTTTATTTAATTTAGTCATATAACCTCTTGGAATTTAAATTAATTTTTAATTCCTCACTTTCTCTTTCATTGTCACATCCTCCAACTTTTGCAAGTTGGTCCCTAATTCCCCTAAACCATCTAACCCTCTTCTAATCATGTGCACACCCCTAATCATCATTAGGGTCACATCCTCCATAATCCCCCACTTGCCTCTAATATGTCATTAATTTGTCTAATCAAGTACTTGCACAACCTTAATCACTTAATTAGGTCAACCTAATCTCCATGTCATTTATGGAATGTGTCCTAAGTCAACCTTATTAAAGGCTTTCTCCTTTTGGAGAAGGCACCCCTTTCCCCATGTGAATTTTTAATTCACATTTAATCCCCCAATGCATTTCAAAGAATTTTAAATTCTTTCTCTCATTCCCATGTGGATATTTGAGGAATTTTTAATTCCTCGCATGTCCTCTCACCCACATGTGGAAAAGGACCTCCTTTATGAGGAGATTTTGTCCAAATCCCAAGGCACTATGTAGTACCTCCATGTCATGTCCACATCATCTTTTTCAAGCCACTTCACATGCCACATGTCAAGATGTGAGGGCTTGTGAGTTCTCAACTCACCATAGCCCTACATCTTGGCCATGTTGGTTTAATCTCAACCATCCATTTCTCTAGAGAATCCAAAATTCTCTATAAATACCCCCTCTTTTCTCTCATTTTAGGGGAGATCATTGTTCTAACCAAACTCTTGCAAATTTTTCATTTGAGCCATACTTAGCCAAAAACTTCCATTTGCATCTATTCCCATCCATTCTCTTATCCATCTTACATCCCACACTTGCATCTTTTTTCATCCAAGGAGCATACACAACATTGAAAATCAAGGGCCAACCAAAGGATCGATTCAAGACAAGGTAAATCGGCTCCTTTTGTTATCTTTACTTTGTTTTCAAATCCAACTAGGCTAATCTTGAGGTGTTAGGCGTTTAGGTGGTTTCTTGCATATTTTGTGTTGCTGCTCGTTTTTGGGACCATGTTTTCTCCTAATCACAAGTATCGACCCTTCGCTCTGCTCAAATACCATACTGGACTATCCATGAGTTTTCCATGTATCTAGGTCTAATGGGTATCTTGGATATTATTCTAGGATCTATAAAAAAATTAGTATCTTTGGTATTAATTAAGGTAGAGACAGATTGGCCATAGAGCTTATCCGTCAGTTAAATTGGTGAAGCCTGATACACTGCCTATTTATTATCCACTGCAGTGTGGATCTAGTGATGTTGAGTCTACTGATAGCTTCCTTCCTTTCATGAATTCGATTGTTTCAGAAAATTGGAGGCATAATGATCACCTCCACAAGTATAGCATCCATCACGAGGCCCTTTGCGACCTACTAGTTTGTCCTCTTTGAAGCCCTTCTGCTTTTGGTCATCTTTACCCTTGTTTTTGTTTTCCTTCTTGTTCTTTCCACCATTATCATCTTCATCTTTCTCTTGTGACTCACTTCCCCTCTTGAGATTACATATCTAATGGTTCTTTTTCCCTTATGGAACTTCTTGTTATCAAACCATGACTTAGAATTTGCATTGTTGTGGTAGTTGGATAACTGTTGTAGTTTATGTTCTTGTTTAATGGTTTTTTGGAAGACTTCACTCATGGTAAGAGGATCATGCATGTCCACTTTAGCTCCAATGTGAGGTCTCAGTCCCAATATGAATTTTTGGATGCAGAAACATTTGTCTCCCTGATACTAAGGCACATATCTCAATAGGTTGGTGAACTTTTCCCAATATTGGGTCACAATCATGCTCCCCTAAGTTAAATTTTGGAATTTTGTCACTTTCTTGTCAAAGAAAAGCTATGGTAACCATATCTTCCTAAAAGATTGGAGGAAGAGATCCCAAGTGATCTTAGCAGGCTAAAGATTCCTTTTTGATTTCTCATTATTCCACCAAGTCACTACTTCACTTGAGAGCTGATACATAGCCCATATCACTTTATTCTGATTAGAAAGGTTATGGAGCCCAAAATATTTTTCCATCTCAATAATCCATGCCTCTACTCTTGCTCTAATAGACTTACCATTGAACTTAGGTGGTGCTACTCGTTTGAGATCCTTCCCAAGCTCATCCTCAATTCGACCTCGTGGACCTACTCCTAGACCACCATCTCCTTGATTAACTGTTGCATTCCTGCGGTCCCAATCCTTACGTACCACTTAGACCTCTTGTTCTATGTGATCCATACAAACCTCTTGCCAATTCAGAAGCTCTAGAACCTGTTCCAACCTCTTGTTAGGTCTATTATCTGACCCACTACCACCAATCTCTTCCTTGGTGGTTACCATGTTAACTCACACTTAACTTGCATCACATTCACGTCTATCGCATCTTAACACTAGGTTCTAAAAATAAACATTCTTATTCTACATTTCACTATATACACATGCATATATCACTCATTCATCAAGGACATACGCATTCATGCATTGAAAACATATTTAGAGTTCTTTGTTAGAACACACCAAAAATATCATCTTGTTTTATTTATAATAAGGGTGGGTCAATAGACCTTATTTACAAAGCTTCTTGTTACATTATTTGATTTTCTCATCATCAAAAAGAGGACATTCCTTTGGGTCCTCATCTAAATTTACATCAAGTTTCACAAAAGAAGACGGTTGAGCACACAGGCTCTCCTTTTCCTCTTTAGTTAACAAGGGTGTGTTGGATCCACACCCTGGAGGCCAATCCCTAATTACAGAGAGCTTTTTGATCTTAAGTGCTCGCTTCTCCTCAATCTTCTTTCCTCTCTCTAGCTTAAATCATGTAAGGGCTTGAGCTATAGTTTCGCCGTTGGGAATCTCTAGGTGAACCTCAGTCTTAGTGCTTTCTTCTTCTACAATTTTCTTATTTGAGGTCCTAACAGTTTTCCCTTTCCTTCATCCTGCCTTTGACCTTCCCATACCTGCATTCAATCCAGGTTTAGTCAATTCTAAGGACAACTAAATTCGGTCAAGGGTCAACTATCCCTAGTCAAAACTATGGTAGACTCAAAAGGCCTAGAGTTGAACCCTAAGCTCTAATACCAAATGTAATAATCCATTCTAAATTATTACTTAAATAATATTGTTGCAAATGACATATGAATATATATTCAAATTAAAAAGACATAACTAAGAAGCTATAGTCAATCATAACAACATGTCAAATTTAAAATGAGTCAAGATATGTATATTCATTTCAAAAGTTAATTACAATATCAAGTTTGACTTGGCTCTTAAGGCCACAAGGTCAAATGCAATGTACAACTTTTACATCAAGGTTACATCAAGGATGTACATCAAGTTTACATCATAGACTAATTAGTCTTGTCTACATCTAAGGTTCATCTTGATGCTCGCCTCCACTGGTGGATGAGAACATGGTTGAAGTGCTTTACCACCCAACTACAAAGCTTACACTTCCCCATAATTGTTCTAACTTGAAGAATACCCAACCCTGCACATAATTTTTAGCAAGAGAACAATCTGCAAGGTGGAATCTGGTGTGTGCCCATACATCAACATGCATTTCTATCTACAAGTTAGAAAAGAAAATGCAAGATCTATGGTAGGAATGGCAGAGAGTGTTATCACAAAGTTCATACATACATAATGAAATAAATTGTTTGGCCAAGCATAAAAATAATGTTGCAACAACAAACAATAGGTTTGGTTAAAGAAAACCTATACCCTCTAAACTCCATCTCAACACCCACCCTGGAAGGTAACTTCCAACATCATGGCATCGTAAAGAAACTAACTAGCCGAGCTAGCAACATCTACCCTTAGGTGCTCTAGTCTCTTAGGTGTTGTTGTTCTATTCAATTTACATTTCAAACAATAAATCTAATGGAATTTATCGACATTAATCAACCATCAAAGCACATTCCATATGATTACATTCTTCATAATGCAATATTCATTTAAGAATGAGAAATTAGGAAAACAAAAGAAGGTATGTCACAAGTATGTGTATGTAGATAGACGAGGGTCTATGTGCATACACATATATGTGCCTACTTAAGTTATAATTTGTGCATACATTCTAAAATAAAACCCATGAAATCATATTTGCTAACATTTGAATAATGTTCCATTTTGGCATTTCGTTTGTCAAAAATTGTAAGAATAAAAAAAAAACTAGATCAAATTTATGTAATAGTTTCTCACACATTGTCGTGTCATTTGTGTCAAAACCAAGTTGTGATATTCAAACGATGCTATTTACAGATCAACACCCACTGTCTATATCAGAACAATGTTGTTACAACAAAACAGTTATAAAATGGCATTGTTTACAAATATGCATTTACTATTTACAATGGTACAATAATTTCTCAACTAAGTAATTACAAAAAGATCATTGTTTATATCTAAGCAATTGCAATTTAATACAACATTGATGTTGCAATAGTTACAGTTCAATTCCAAGTTTCCATTGTTTTGTTGTTCCAAGCTCTTATCATTCTGAAGACAATTGTATTTAAAATACAAATATAAAAATAACCAAAAGAAGCTACTAATGGTTGATGAAAGTAAGCAAAAGATTTCTAACAACAAGCTATCCATTTATTAGCAATAATAACATGATCAAAATCTTGGGATCTTTCTTCGTCGGGCTCGGGTTGAAGAACCCTCATTCAAGTCTAACAGATTATAACCTTGTCATTCAATGAATGACCAACAATCGTTTGACTATTGTTGTAGTTAATGGTAATTGAGGCCTAAACCATATAGCTGACTTGTGACCTGGGTATGTTCACCCCAAGGACGATAGGGAAAATCGTTCAAAATAATGATAGTTTTATTCCCATACATGCATGCTTATTACTGGGACAAATTAAATGCTATCACTAAGAAGCAGTAAACATTTGACAACTACAAGAATAACAAAGAAAATCATTTACAACTTGGGCGACATAGGCCCACCATCGCTCACAGCAATGAAACATCATGATACAACACAAAACCCATGGCCGATAGGGGTATTAAACAAAATAAATCACAACATAAAATCTATGTAAGGCCTCACAGCCTACCCAAAAGGGTGATGACAATTTAGGAAAATCGTTACTTATTTGTCACTGGCTTATCAGTTTACCCGATAGCCATATGATAAGGTGAATAGGGACACATACAATTGATGCACAAGGAAAGAATGGCAACGCTACATACTTATAGAATAAATCATGATCGAATTTCAAGCCTTGGATAAGCATGCATAAAATAATACTCACAAGGATGGGCTAACACGGCAAAGGCCCAATCAATAGCTTTATCACATTTGATTTGATAAAAATAATAAATCGATAACAATACTTCATTTGAATCTATGGAAATCGACAGCATATTATTTGTTCTGTGCATTAAGATTATACAAACAGTAAAAGAATGCAACACTTTTAGGAAAAATCACCAAATACCTCTATATTACGAGGTTATTTCCTTCGGTTTTTTCCCACAGTGCACATCAACTACTCATTCTTCTCCAATTGGAGTCAATGATCATCCCAAAGAATGGCAACTTTCCTTGATTTTCTTACCTCCCACTATGGGGCCAATTCAAATGGTAGTGGGCATTAATGTCTTAGCCACCCCAATCTGTCAAATTTGAATACTTTCCTTAATTTCGAACGAAATCCACTACTACATGAGATCTTTCTCATAATTCTTTTTGAATTTTGTCAGTTCAATTATGGTAATATCAATTTTGAATTCAATTCAAAGAGATATGAATATGTATGTATATATATATATGTATGTATTTATTTATTTTTATATTCTTACACATTCCTTCACATATGTTTGTTCTTCGGTTTATATATATATATATATATATATATATATATATATATATATATATATATATATATATATATATATATATATATATATATAAGCATTTAATTAAATAAAAGAACTTTTATTTCATTTTGAGCATCAATACATATAAACAAAAAGGGACTTCTACTTAATTTCATATAATGAAATTCTTATCCTTTTTAATCATACTTTAGAATTACGTACTATCATTTTCCTCCAATTCTCAAAACACCAAAATAAAAGTAAGCAATTTAAACATGAAGTCATGGGTTTACTTTTTCTACAAGCCATTCATTTTCAATCATTAGAACAATTCAATTCATACAATTTAGTTCTTCTATATGCCAAAAAGTTCAAATGCAAGTCATCATGCCATTTGTGGTGTGTGCACCCAAATTCCATCTAGCTTATTGTTCGATTCAACTAAATGATCCTACTTCAATCGTATTCTCATACTTCAACCTGTCATCCTGTAACTGCACACACTTGCATTTGCCAAGATTCATCAATAACGTTCAAATCATAATAATATATAAGATAATTCAAAAGATCGCATAGTCAACTATGGTCAACTTCTTTCAATCTTTTCAAAAATATCAAAATTTCCACTCACATATTGAATTTCCTCAATAATTCAATTTATCATATTATAATTAAAAATGCAATAAATCTCGGTTATGACAATTAAAGAGACAGATACTACATGTTCAATAATAGACCTTATATCTAGATATACTTAAAAATGGTTATGGGTAGCCTACTAATAATAGTAAGACATTAGGACTGACACCTTTATCACAAAGGCTAGCAATTGAAGGTCCTACTAAAAGTGGGAGAAATAAAAATGTTGTAGGTAACTTCCATCTATGACAAGTCATGATGGTTTAACTCTCATCCAAAAACTGAATATATTCATGTAAATGATTGTTATAGATGCAAGAAGTTATTGAAGAAGAATCTAATGGAGAATACACTACTAACCACTATGGAGACTCTACTATCAACTTCTTTGAGTAAAAGTCTAATTTAAAAAGAGGTAGTGATATTTTTATTGAATTAATTAATCATTCATGTGTTGTATTTACTAGAAATCAACAACAAGCTATAGAAAAGGCTAAAAAAATAATCTAATGATACTACTACCAATAGCCCCAACCATATTTTATCTATAAATTCTTTAGCATCATCAACTTGGATATTGATTGTTAGGGTAATAATGCATTAGCTAATAACTAATTGCTCTTTAATTAATTATTAGTCTAATTTATTCTCAAGCACTTAAGCTAAACTTAGGAGTTCTTCATTAAGTTAACTAAGTGTTTTTCTATGTAACTGAAGTGAGCTATTATTAGATCATTTTGTCTCATCACATGTGGTGTTGACACTTGTAGTGATCTAATCCCTTTACCATTTAGGTTGCTCCTATATAGCACTCAGTCCTCATTGTATTATCACTCTTCTATTCTCTTGAACTCTCAACCTTTGAGGACTCTTATTTTCCTTGAAGATTCTTGAGGTTCATTATGTAGCTTTTTCTTGTTGAGGAATATTGCATATATTATTTGCAGATCTTTTGCATGGAAGGTGTCCTTATTAATTGTTTGATCCTATAGGCTCATGTTTTTGACAATTCTAGCATGGTATTAGAGTGTGGATTCAGCGAACTCCTTGATTTATGAGGTTTTTTTCTTCATCAAGGGTTACAAGCGTCAAATCTAGAATCCCCTTTTTTTTGCAAATTTTGGAGGTGGGAATTTTTTGGTGCATTTTGGCATGAAAAGGACCTCATCGTCAAATTCAAAGTTTTCAAGAAAGTCATATTTGGGTTTTTTTTTTCCTAATTTGGACTTCTAACGTCAAATCTATGAGGGTTTGAAGTGGTTTTTTTTTCAAATCTAGAGGGTAGCTACATTTTTAGATCATTTTGAGCCAAAAAGAACCAAACGATTGCGTTCAGGAGATTGTTTCCATGAATTTTGATATTTAATTCGACTTATTTTGGTGTCGGGAACTTCTGAGGCAATTTTTTTGCTAGGGAGGTCATACAGCCTCCCTAGCATGCATATCAAGCCTACCTTAGAGAGAATTCTTTTTTCCAACACCTCTAAAATTGGCGAACCTCCATTTTTGGCAGTTTTTTTGCTCAATTTGGTGGAAACTCTCTTTTTCCCTACTCAACAGGCTCTCCAATGGGCTTTTCGATTTTGCACCTCATATTCCAAAGGCCATATCTCGGCCATGTGGTGGTCTTTTCTAGTGCAATTTATTTTGAAATGGGGTAGAATTTTGAACTCTTCATAATGGTGTAGGTATTTTCCAATTTAGACTACTATTTTTTCTAGAATTCAATTTTCTTAGTGTTGTTTAGTTCTCATTTTGGAGACTTCAACGGGCCATATCTTCTGCATCTGAATTCCTTTTGGGTATCTTTTTTTTTAAAGTGCATTTTTTTGTGTACTTTGTTATGGTGCTACGAGTTTCCTCATTTTATATTAGAGAATTGTATTTTCGGCATGTATTCCTTTTTTGGACATTATGGGCTTCCATTGTATGCACTTCTTATTATGTAGACACACTGAGATGAAGTGTCATTCTGGTGTATAATTTTTTGGGGATTTTACACATCCTATTGTGCCTTTTGTACTCGCACTATGATATAAAGTGCCATGGGGGATTGATGATTGCCTTGGGTTTGTCATCACGCCTTTTTCAAGTGAGTCCCTTCCACAACAACAATGAATCCTAGTTATTCTTGCATCATGCATGTTTGCTTTGGTTTCCACACCCTTTTATTTGCAGGTTATTTTCTCCTACATGCACTTCTTTTTTTCACATGATTTTAGTGTACCTATCATGGCTCTCCCTTTTCAAAATTGTGGGGGATTTCAACTGTTAGTGCTAATGCTTCCTTGGTTTCACGGTTTAGAGTGATCTACGTATCTAGTTCTTGTACCTATGTACTTTCGGATGTAGTGTACATCAACAACTAGTTACATGCATTTCAGTGAGTTGATTGGAGCACTTACCATATGGACATTCTTACATTCATGTTTATGGAGGTGACCTTCCATTTTTATTTGATTAGAGACTACTAGGTACCTATATTATCAACTTGCATATTACATGTTGAGTAGCGTCGTTGAGATCACTCATGCAAATTATTGTATTCCTGATCTTGAAATTTGTATCTTCGAGTTCTAGATGTTTTCCTTTATTTTCCATTTGATTCAAGTAGTGTTGTTGGTGGAACTCATGTAGATTCTTGTTATCTTGATCCTAATCATCATTTGTTCTAGAGGAGGTTCTTCATTTTAGCACCATATCAGTCATCATTCGATAGCAATCTACGACTTCTTCGTGCTTCAATGATGTTCAACATGTTCCTCTCCTTTTTAGGACATTGCTTTGGTTGGAGGCTTCTTACTCCTTCACACCTTGATTTGGAGGATTTTTCAATCCTTCATTTGCCTTTCTCTCTTTTGGAGAGGAGTTTTCTCCCACTATGGTTTTCTCCTTTTCTCTAGTTGTGAGAGATTTTTTGTTTCTACATGGGTACCTCACTAGGCCTTGTTTGTTGGGACCCATCATGCATTATTTTTAGGGTTTTTAGCTACTCCCTAAGTTTATCTTAAGGGGGGTGTAAGAGTAATCATGCATTGGTTGATAATTAATTATTACTCTAATTTATTCTCATGCACTTAAGCTAAACTTAGGAGTTCTTTATTAAGTTAACTAAATGTTTTTCTATGTCAACTAAAGTGAGCTATTATTAGATCATTATGTCTCATTGCATGTGATGTTGACACTTGTCCTAATCTAATCCCTTTACCATTTATGATTGCTCCTATATGGCACTCAACCCTAATTGTATTATCACTCTAGAGATTTACTCTCAAACTCTCAACCTTTGAGGACTTTTATTTTCCTTGAAGATTCTAGAGGTTCATTTTGTAGCTTTTTCTTGTTGAGGAATATTGCACATATTGTTTGCATATCTTTTATGTGGAAGGTGTCCTTGTTCATTGTTTGATCTCATGGCTCATATTTTTCGCAATTCTAACAGATGCCATATTTCTAGATTAATAGGTACTTATGTAGATCTTCTCCAATGTTTTTAAATAAGAATAGTGACTCTTTTGATATATATATATATATTTGTTTTTTGTTAACTCAGAGGTATCCCTGCAATTCAACCCAGCGACCCAACCTGCCCTACCTTGGGTTTACGAACTGCCAAGTTGGGTTCAAGAAGGAGTGAGCTAAGGCAAGACTAAACTTGATATATTAGAGGGTTGTAAAAATATTGATTCAAATTTCCTAAACTTGATTATTTGAGATTGAACCCTAGTTAGTTAAATACACTTGTAAAGTATGTAAAAAATTGTCTCCTCTTGATAATGCACATTCTTCCAACAATACTTTTGAAGCTGAAAGTGATGAAGAACCCTCATCAAGCTTAGCTTTTGATTCCAAAAATATGACTTCCCTAAAAATAGATGAAAATCCTAATTCATTCTACATCTCTTTGTACATTACTTATTTTAGATTGAGAAACTACATTATAGTCTCTAGACCATCCAATAATATAATGCTAGCCAAAGTTTCTAATGCCCTTGTCCTATCTCTCACAAATATGTTTGGAAAATGTTATTTCATGGAATTTAAACTAGTTCCACTTTTAAAGAATATGAAAGATGCTCAATTAGCTAGCCCTCACAACCTATCCCAACAAGAAGATGAAACTTACCATCTTGGTGGAAGACATCCCCACAAATTACAGTATACTTCTTAGTCATAGCTTTTATAAAGATTTAGGTGGTAAAATATGAATAGATTGGTCACATGTTCTAATTCCTATTGGGGGGAAGAAGCTTCACCTTGACCCAAAGCCTAAGAAAAAATTCATTATCCTCAAGTCAAACAATCCTAAATCATAGATTTTATACACAAAAATAGGGCCTAGGACTTAGATGATTTCTTCTACTTTAAGTGAAGAAGCTCCAAAACTTTCCTTTCTAGATGACTTTAGAGTTTGATGGTAGTTGCTCACATTTTGGCTTTATGGCTAGTGTTGTTTTATTTCACCATATACACTTGAAAATATTCCTTTTTCTTATAAGTTAGAATTTGAAAACTCTAACACTATAACATAATGCATTTTTTTTTATTGGGATTAACTATTGCTAAAGAAAAGGGGATAAAGAATAATAAATCCATAAAAACTCTATGGTTAAGCATGCTTGAGCTGGAGTAGTATTGGGATGGGTGACCTCTCAAGAAGGCCCAGTGCTTCACCTCTGTGAGCATCACCTAGGTCCAATGAGTGCTAAGTGGACCATTCATTATCATGAGAGATGAGTTCTTATGAACCACTACTCATGAAACATCGGTCAATGAGTTTGACTCATAAAACTATATGGTTGAATCCTGATAGCAATATCATAATGTGTTTTCCTTTCAAAAAATACAATTTTAGATGATTGTTTAAAAATAAGAGAAAAATTAAATATTCATGGGGCCACCAACTCCATAAATAACTCCTTAAAAATTTGAGCAGTGGTTGCTAACCAAACTAAGCTAAGTAGTGGTATGGGGCCCTACCCTAAGAGGGCATTTACTTTAATATATTAATTATTACTAAATATTAGATTAAAATCTAAAAATTATTTTTTATAATAAATTTTGGTTTAGGTGTAGGAACCAAAAAATGGGGCCTACCCTAGAGTCAACATTGCAGCCATTAGCAATTAAACCAATTTGTTGATGAGATATCAAGTACACAAGTAAAAACCTAACCATACTACCCTTCAAAATGGCCTAGAACACCATCAAAACCATACCCGACCATAGTTTAACATAGAAATATCATATGTCAAAGGATCCTATCTCAAGAACTCGACAAATTACACAAACCAAGTTCCCCCTAATGGATAAATTTGTATTTATAAAATATTGATTGCTTGCCTTGGGACTGTTTACTCACTTCAATAATCTCCTCCTTAGATTCATAACAGTTAGAGAACTTCGACACTACTTTAGCAGGAAGGAAAACGTTTAACTAATTCACAATTGTTTCCACCACAACTTGTAGACACATTTGACACTTTTTGATGGAATGAAGATGCTCTGGAACATAATCAAGATGACCTTTGGCTTGATTAACCACATCACCAACATCTTCACACAAAAGGTAAGAACACATTGTTGTAGAGAGCATTGCAACACAAGATAATGATTGTGCAACATTGAACATATTCCAACAACCCTTAGAATAGTCTAGATCCAAAAGTAGCTTCCTTATGGCCTCTCAAGTGCACACCCTTAGTGACTAGTTCAACTCCTTAGTGAACTCCCATAGGTGATTCATCCAAGCCTTGAGCATCAAATCACTAACCTTGTCCACAAATCCCATAAACACCGCCACCACCTCTCCCAACACCTTTATTTTCCTCTTTCCTGAGGGAGTCACCACCTTCTTCCTTTTCCCCTAGACATTATCCCTCAAAGAGCCTTTCCAATAGTGAATAGAACTAAGCACCATGACCAAAACATCAAACCACCACACTCAAAACTAGAATGATGAGAGATGTGAATGGAATAAAACCTTACCAACACACTACCAAATACATGGAAGAGCAAGAACAACCACCACAATAATTATTTGAACACTTGAAACAAAACAATTACTCCAACTCATAACTACACCCTCCCTAAGTGCATGCCATATCTATCATTGAACTCTTTCATTATCAAGAAAAAATCTAAATATTATATATTCATCAAATAAAATAGTTTTAATAAAATATTTAATAGAAAATAGATACCTAGAAAATAATATCTATTAACATATATTTAAAAATATAGATGTGCTAATTAAAATTATAGATAAATGAGATTTTAAATACATTTCTCTAAAACATTAAAAAAATATCTCTCAACATTATATTTAAAATATCTATACTAATTTATTTATTATTTTTAAATAAATATATTTGAAACATTTATATTATTTTATTATTTCCATACTTCCTTCTAACAAGTAGGCTTTGACCCATTTGAAACATTTATATTATTTTATTATTTCCATGCATCCGTGAAGTGGAACGCGTGTCATGCGTGAACTCCCCCATTTAATTTAATCTATTTATTTATTTATTATGTGTAGCCCCTGAAAAACGGCTCAAATGCCAATTTAAACGATGAATTTGAATTTTGACATTCATCACGCCTGTCGCCCTCACCGATAATACATCAATTCCTACGTTATAATCTCTGCGTCTTCTTATTTCGGAGAAAAGAAGTTTCCGTTGCAAGAAAATATTCTCTCCCTTATTTAATTTATTTCTGGCTATTTATAGACTGTCATCCACATCTCTAACGAGCATTCCAATCTGATATAAATGCAAATATACAGCTGTGTTACAAGATTTGGTACATCGGAGAAGAGAAATTTCTGTTTTATAAAGATTGTGTAGCTTTCTCCCTAAGTTAATCGGAGCAGAAGAGTGTGCCGTTGGGATCGAAGGCTCTGTGCTTTTGTGGGTATCCACCATTAGAGGCGATCAATCAGTTTACTAAAAATGGTGTTTAACAGCAAGAAAATGCTTGGGGTGAGGAATTCTGCTTTTCCGGCAAAGAGATGGCAGCAGAAGCGAAAGCAGGAGGGAGTGATGAAAAATGTGGTGGGTGGTCTCAAATCCGTGGCCAAGACACTCCAAGGCGCTAAGCAGATCGTCGTCAGGCTTCTTGCAGAATGGCTTGAATTGGAGCCGGAATCCTTTTACAGCAGGAAAGCCCTCACCTACAAATCAGGAGAACAAGATCCGGTAAATAACAGAGGGGGGCCTTTAATCTTGCCTCCCATGGCGGGCTGCGAGATAAAAATGCAGAAGAAGACAATTGTTTTGGATTTGGACGAGACCCTAATCCATTCAAGCGAGGAGCCTCTCGAATGCTATGATTTTGCCGTCAATGTGGTCATTGATGGCGAGCCGGCCACTTTCTATGTTCTAAAAAGGCCCGGGGTGGATGAATTGCTGCAGCAGCTGTCAGACAGGTATGAGCTTGTGCTATTCACGGCAGGAATCAGAGAATATGCCAATGCCGTTGTGGACCGGATTGATCCTTATGGGGCCATCAAGCACCGCCTCTTCAGAGACTCATGCACACAAACTTGTGAGGGCAGGTTTGTTAAGGATCTTTCTCTGCTTGGGCGCGATCTCAGGCGGGTTATCATAGTGGACGACAACCCCAATGCATATGTTTTTCACCCTTACAATGCAGTTCCTGTGAGTTCTTTTGTCGACGATCTGTACGACAGAGAGCTATCCAGCGTCGTAAGCTTCTTCAAGGTTGTGCAGGATTATGAAGATCTCAGGGAAGCCATACGCCATTATGTTGTCAGGGATCCTCTGATGAAGCCGTGATGGCTGCTTGCTTGGTTGCCTCTGTTTTTATTGCTTTTGATGCTCTCTTGAGGTGAGGTAACCCTTAGCCCCAATTGCTCGTCAAGGGCGGATTTTGCTGTTTAGTGCCCTGCGGCTTTTATTTCAGAATCGCAGGAAAGGCTGTACCAATCTCAGCCTCCAGAATTGTAGTTTATGGAAATCTTTTGGCATATATGATCTGTGTCCCAACATTTGGGGCACTGAACAATTCTTTTGTCAAGCTGTCAGGTGACGAATTATGGTTGTCACAGATTTTTGGTTTGAAATTTAAAAAAATGCAGCTGTACCCAAACCTTAGGCCTTTGCATGTCTCAGTTCAAGGGCTATATGGACTTATATTGCAAGGCTGGGCTGATCCCAGCCTACATTATTGTAAATTATGATTTTTTCCAGTAATGGTGATCTGACTCCCCGAATTTGAGGGATTGAACAATTTTTTTTGTGAAGTTGTATAGCAAAGAATGATGGTTTCCACAAATTGAGAGTTTTGATTCTACAAAAATGCAGCTATACTCAAAATCTTGAACCCTTGCGAATCTTGGTTTGAGGTTTATGTAACCCTCGCGAATCTTGATTTAAGGGTTATGTTGACTTATATTGAAAAGCTCGGCTGATCCCAATCTTGAGTTTTGGATCTGGACGTGATTTTAACGATAATCGATTTAATCTATTTATTTATTTAATCACAGTCCTCAAATTTTGGGGGATTGTACAATCTTTTCTTAAACTACGTTTTGGGGTTGGAAATGCCACACAACAAGTTTAGAATTGCTTCTTCTGTAAATTTCAAAACCACCTAACATGGATTCAGGTCTGTTCACTACTTTTTTGCCTCTAGTTATGGTTTATTGGACAAGCATTCTGTGTATTATTATTTATTGCAGTCTGGTATAAATGGAATACGCTGCTGTGAAATCTGCTTGCATCTTCTTCGGATATTCACACAAATTGCCCGGGCTTTTGCATCTTGTGAGGTGGCGTGTAAAACAAGAAACAGGGAACTCCGGACCTTTTTTATTTTCCTGAGATCCTAAAAAAGCTTCTTGAAGCCAAGACTCCATTGTAATTATTAGAGAAAACAATAATTATTAGCTCTATGATTCTCTCTAGTCTATTCCTTGTGTTTTATTAGAGCTGACATAGAATTTAAAAAAGGTAGCCTGAGAATTTGTGAAAATGCAATGCAAGAAGATGGTTGGTAGCAAAATTACTCTGTATATTGATTTATGTCTGTATTACTATTTCTTTTTAATTTATGTGACATATTCATTTATTCTGGACACGGCTATGTGATATACTTTTAGTCTCAACAGGATTTAGTTTGAAGGGTGATTTTATAAGCAGATACATGGAAACACATTTTTTCTTAAAAGCAATTCAGCCCTGTAAGTCTACCTAGATTTTTTGCATTATTCTTTTTTTACATTAAATGCAATGTTGTTCAGAAGATTTGAAATGCGTGATATAAAACATCACATGCAGCAGCACAATATCTTATTTAGTATGGTAGTTGGCTTACAGTAACTCCTGTGTATTGTTCCATTCTGAATGAAAGTTAAAAAAATTGTAGACAGTTTCCTTTGCTTTATGAAATAAGGGTAAAGTTTGGTATAGCTACACTAGGATAATTATCATTTGCAAAGATAAACTGCATATCTACATGGTCGAGTAGTGGTTACACTCAATGGAGGAAGGCCTGTCCTATAATCTGCTATTCAGAAAATGCATTGTATACTATATATGATCTACCAAGGACGGAAATCAATACGAGGACAATATGAATATATTCAAAAAGATAAATTAAATGATGATCTATGTGTACTCTCTTCAAATGATTAAGTGTAAACTTGAATGAATCTAACGTGCTATTAGTTTAGGCAAAGCATTCATCAAGTCTTTGCAGCAAATTAAACCAGCAAATGCTTAGCTATCTTTCTCTACCAAGTTGCATGCAGGATAAATTGTACAGTGCATCATTTGTTTATACACCTGCATTATGCAGACAGGGTAAGTTGTTTAGTCTTGTAAATGTCCCATGCCCTTTGTCTGCTCAGTTGCTTACAGGGTAAGTTTTTTCATACTGTAAGCATCCTGCATCCTTTGTCTGCTCGCCTGCACATAGAGTAAGTTATATTCTCTTGTAGGCCTCCTACTTCTTTGCAACGGGCTCTTGGTCCTGTAAATGTCTCATGCCCTTTGTATGCTCACCTGCATATAGAGTATGCTATTTGCTTTTGTAAGCATACAATTACTTGCAATGGCTTTCTTATTCACATAAAACTTGATTGGCAACGGAGATTTAAAATATATATTGATACTTTTCTATAATTTTTTGATTGTTTTCTTTTTCAGTATTTCTGCCTTGTTTGCAGGTAATTCTCACTATAAATATATTTTGAAATTTCTTCAAGATTTCCCACATCAGGTATGAATTTAATATTGAATATTGCTTTAATTATAGCACCTAGAGAACCTCTTAAAGAGATCAGGTCTAACACTGCACCATAGGACTTACTATAACTCACACAAGAAAAACATCTTAGCCAAGGGATTTCTCATTAGCTATAGATGGCTCCTCTCATGGTAATCCAAGGGTTGTAGGGATTGGTGGTATTAGGTGTCATAATGACTCGAGTCACTTTTTTTTGTCTATCTTTATGGGACAACATACTAATAATTTGATGGAAGCTTTGGTTATTCTTACAACTTTGGAGAAATTATATGCCACATGTGGAGAAAGGTTATCTATGAAACTAATTCTACGGTCTTGTTTTCTCCTAAATAAAAGGAATTTTCAAGACTTTTTTGGAACCTGGCTTTGGTGGCCAATTAGATTCTTGATTTGGCCAAAAATTGACTATTTCTTTTGTTCACATACCCAAGAATAGAATAACGTTGTTGACTATTTGGTGAAATGGGCTTCTGAGGGTATAGGAAATTGGAATGTTGCTAATTTGGGAGATTTGGCTCCGGATAACATATTCTTAAGTGGGAGGACGACTGGTGGAGGGTTTATCCCTGTTTCAAACACCATTTCTGTGGCTCTGAATGCGGAGACAGAAAAGGAAATTGATGAGAACGTTTTTGAGCTCTCTAATACGGGGGTGATATGTCATTTTAAGGGCTTTTGGCCTAGCCTCCCTCAGCTGCACTCTTGGATTTCCAACGAATGGCAGCCTCTAATCTCTGGTAAAGTTCTCATTTTCCCCATGGCTAAGGGGTTTTTTGTGGCTAAATTTGACAATGCTCATGACAGAAATATCATTCTTTGTGACAATTTTTTTAGTTGGGAGAATAAATTTATGTTGATGATTAAGCCTTGGCATGCTGATTTCAACCCTGCTTCTGAAACTTTTAGCAAAATCCCAATTTGGGTTCGGCTACCTTACCTTCCCCTCCACTTATGGATTGACCCCCTTTTGGAAGAAGTGGGTGATGCCCTAGGTGATTTCTTATTGGTAGATGCTGCTACTTCTGACATACTTCATTCCACCTTTGCACGAATTTTGGTTGAAATGGATGTTACAAAAGGGCTGCCTACTGAAATTTTAATTAAAACTTCAAAGGGTTCTTGGATACAGTCCTTGGACTATGAAGGTATTCCCTTCCATTGTAAAAGATGTTTTAAAACTGGTCACGCAGTAGCACAATGTGGTTTCGAGAAAAATGCTTCATCTTCTTGGTGGAAAGGTGCCTCTCAACATCATTATACTATTGAGAAGATTGTTGATCAACATAGGAGCTTTTCTAAGGTGGTTGCCTCGAAATCTCAAGCTCGTGAGGTATCCCCTTCGAATATCTCTTCTGGTGGGGTTGCTAAAACTGAACGTCTTGTTGTAACCCCTAAAATTCGTGAGGTGGCTGCTTTCGATTCCCTGGGCTTTGGGACGTCCCTTCCGGTCGTCTCAAATGGCGGGGTTGCTAAGGCAACCCCTATTGTGTCTTCGGCTGCCATTTCAAGGGAAGGTGCCTCGGCTTCCTTTTCTAGTGGCTCTTCAGAAATGTTCTTATCTGGGCAAAGGATTCAAGATGTTACCCCTAATACTTTGGTTGTTGGCTTTCATCTTCATGAAAGTTGCGAGCAGGTGTGGCACAATAAGGCAATGCAAGTGGAAGACGGTTGGATCATTGTTAAGGGCAAAAAAGATAAATCCTCTCGGTCATCTTTCGACATGACTCTCCACTCTCACAAGAAAAATATTAAATGTAGATCTTAATTGGTCTTGTTTTGGAGCTGATCTTTCTTGCTGGTTGCTTGTTGTCTTTTCTGCAGCCTTGCTCTTTTATGTTAAAGGGTTCCGGATCCCTTCAAAATCTATTTTTCCCTATATCAAAAACATATTCTTAAGCTTATTCAAGATGATTTGATGGGATAAGCTTAGTCTTGTAGGGGTGGGCAAGATGTATCATGTTCGGAGTTCTCATAATTTTAAGTATGTTGTCAGGCAGTTATGTAGTCAACCCTTGTGGCCTTGCTTCTTTTGCTTGCCATGACAGTTATCAATGTTAAGGAAATCTTTGTGTGTATTTTTTTGGTGAGGGTCTTTGAATAAAATTCTCCTTTTGTAAAAACAAAAAAAAAAAACTTTTGCATTGTCAAATAATGAAATTTTAGTTTTGGATTTTTAGTTCAATTTCAACTACCCTTTTAAGGGTTGTATGGAGAGGAGGGTTAATGATGATTTTACTCTAATATTATGTCTTCATTAATGATTCTTATTTTGTGTTACTATTTTTATGCTTTCGAGAAATGTTTGTTAATATGAATTTTATGCTTATTCAATGTTGAATAAATTTGGAGTTCAAAAAAGTCTTATTTGAAATTATTTAATTTTTTTAATGTATAGACTAGTTTTGTTTGGATTTATTTGTACATCAATATTATTGAGATTTGAAAGGGAATATTAAATTGGACTGTGATCTTAAAAGATTGTCATTTTTAGTAATAGAAAAATTAGCACATGTTTTTTTATATTGATAAAAAAGGGTTTTGAAAGGGTGTGAATCCTTTTACAATAAAACAATCAACAAGTAAATGTAATAAGTACCATGAGATATGGGACAAACTAAACCACCCATCAACAAGAAATAGAGATAGACAAAATAGTAGCCAAACTACCAAGCACAACAACCAAAAAAACCAACAAGGATCCTCGAGATCCAACCTAGACAATGTTAAAACCAACTATATTCACTCTCACACCCTTTGCTCTAATGTGAGATTAGGAGAGAGATTTGGGAAGACTTTTCTTCTGCCTTTGTACAACAGTCCAAAAAAATACTATCATCTATGTCCTCATGGCAAAGAGAAGTAGGAGGGTTCCTCCGCAAAGGGCCCATCTATGTGTAGAGTACGAACAATGGAAAGTTGAGGCGAACTAGCCAAACGATAAGCAACCACTATATAGGTAGATCAAAGCAAATCCAAAGTTGCAAGTATAACAAGTTGAGTAATCAAAGAAAAAGGTGGTTGAGACTCCCCAATAGAAGCCAATGGGGTAGCAGGGGTGGGAGTTGCTAGAGTTTTCTTCCGCCTTTGTACAACAATCCAAAAAATACTATCATCTATGTCCTCATGGCAAAGAGAATTAGGGGGTTTCCTCCACAAAGGGACTATCTATGTGCAAAGTAGGAGCAATGGAAAGTTGAGGCGAACTAGCCAAATGATGAGCAACCACTATATAGGTAGATCAAAGCAAATCCAAAGTTGCAAGTATAGCAAGTTGAGTAATCAAAGAAAAAGGTGGTTGAGACTTCCCAATAGAAGCCAATGGGGTAGTAGGGGTGGGAGTTGCTAGAGTTGTACCATTAGCATGAGGACCAACATCCCTAGAAGACACATCATCCTAAGAGGAGCCATTAACCAAAGAGTTAGAGGGATCAATCATCAAGTGATCTTTGCAAGCATTCTTCCACCATGTCACCACACCTTTGCACCTAGAGAGTGGGCACTCAACAACCAAGTGACCAATAGAAAAGCATCATCTACATTAGAAAGGGAGGCCCTCATAATCAAGTGGTTGATTCCAAGGCCTATCCCCCACCACCAAAATCACATCCCCATGAAAAGGCTCAAATATGTCAATATCCACCAAAAGTGAGCAAACATTGAGTAAATCACGTGTGAAGTGATAGAGTCAACCTTCAAGAAGCGACCAATAGAGTTGTCTAAGGACTCATAGCAAGAATCTTCCTAGAACTAAAGAGGAAGATGTGGAAGTTGAACCCACACTGGTCTAACATTGAGCAATTCAAAAAGGGGACTGAAGGAAAGAGTCAAAGGCTTGATAGAGAATTTTATTCCCACACCCATAGCTCGCCATTAACCACCAAGTTCCTATCCTTATATGAGTCAAAAGACACAATGAAGAATCCCACACAAGCGAAGAGTTGGATCTTGCCCACAATAATAGGCCTCCAAGAATCTAATACCCAATTATGTAGGTTTGGAAGAGAAGACCAAAAATTATTGAATCTAAAAACAAAACCCCTGCAAACATATTTTTTTCAACTTTTTATCACATTTTATCCACAAATCACCACCAAGGAAGATTTAGCATAGGGGCCTCACACCTACAATGTTAGCATAGGAACGTTGACTGCCATCGCCAATAGATGCAACTCTCGCATTTCCAACAAGTTGGGTGCCCAAAAGGATAACAGACTTATGAACGGAGGCCACAACAACAGCACCTCTATCCCTAAGAATTAGGCTGAGTGGGAGGATTACCGACAATGCGAGGGTCGACAGCCACAGAAACACAACACACCTTCCCCCTGACCACCCCCCAACCTGCTCCCACAAGGTTGGCCAAGAAAGAGTCAACCACAAGAATGAGGATAAAAGTTGTGACCAAAGGATTGCCATCAATAAGCACGGTGAGGATTGAGTTGACGCCCAAGAGCGGTGGAAAAGCACACGCAAGGAGCGAGGACCCTAATATAACTACAACCACCAGTAGACACGGCTAAGGTAGCACCAGCAACCATCGAAGATGAAACAAGGGCAGATGAGGGAGCAACAGACTTCAAGCATTTCATAGGAGAGGTCATGCGATGAATAGGAGGCGAGGCAACAACCTAACTCCTATCACAGAAAATAGCACTAAGGACACCGACGACAACGCTCCCCATGTTAATTCTATGAACAATTTAACTTCTTAAACATTAATTATAAAGGTTAACCATTGTTGATCAAAGTAACACTAATTTAACTTGAAAAATGCTCATACTTGAGCCTTCCTTAAAATAGACTGTAGTTTAGATTAAGGTTTCAGATTTTTTTTTGGAGTGGATTGGCTTGCATTCTCTTTCCTCCTTTTTACTCTCATTAAGATTTCGAGGAGTTGTAAGAGTCAGAACTATTCCTTATTCTCAAATCCCCTTGAGAAATCGGTACGTGGAGATCACTATTTAATTTCATTGGCCCTAAATGTACACCTTTACCATAGTTCATTTAAGTTCTAAAATAATAAAATAACTTAAATTAATATATTTACATATAATTAATAAAAAATAATAATTTAATAAAAAGATATCAACAAAGTTTAGATCGTCAAATCACCACCCACAAAGCAACCATTAAGACATGTTAAAGGAGCCATCATATAACATGCCAAGGGAGGCTATCATGCACCCTACTATAAAACCATTACTAAAGATAGTCATCAACAACATTGTAGGCCCCACCGCCACCTCTAGGACAAAGAATTTAAGACCATAAATAAGCTTCACTCACCTCACTACACACACCACCCTGTCATCATCCAAGAATGGCATTGTATAGCTACTTGTTAACTCCATAATATGAGGCATTTGAGACACTCTCATATGTTTCATCACTCGTCATTGTTCTTGGTCAAATATCTCCAACTTTTGCATGTTTAACATTAGCTCCTTGACCTTTGCATCCATAGCACTTAAATCTTATATTTGCCCTATCCACATGACTTTTTCCTTTCACTTAGGCCACCATTGACACAGACCTAGAACACTCCATACCTACATTAACAAAGACTACTTTCCTAGGGATTCCACCAATGAGCCAAAGACACTTTCACAAACAACATTATCCGCATTCACCACCTTTAATTTACTTAAGAACTTGTCCTTAATGGAATACTTGTTCCATACCCATTATCTTCCAAGCCAACAAAACATAAAATAAATTTTATAACCTTCAACTTTCCCTCATTATTACAGTTGAAGATCTTTTTAAGGCTATGATATATCACCTTCCTAAACCTATACAAGTCTCTAGCAATGCTATTAGTCACATGCCAAAATATACATGAAACACCACCTACAACCACTATCCACTCTACTAATGTGCATATTACACTACACCCCAATGCCAACATAAAACCAATATACCACTTCAAATTTGCAACACACTCCAACCCAAGTATGAGGACTACATACACATAACTAAGGCAAGCCAAATGAGTGTACAACCTCCTTATCATTGATGTCCAAATAATAGTTAAGTCATAGTCTAGTAACTTCCACCTATAAAGTCCCAACCATAAGGTTCTACTTGGGATGTCAACAATTGTCTAGCAACAAAGCAATGCTACACAACTCATCACGATTCTTGTTAACAATATAAGATGTAATGTCCCCTAATTGGGAGTGCCCCAAATTTTTCTCAATTTAAATAACAATAGGTTTAGATAATACCTTTCATCTAATTGAAGCCCTACACACAAGTTAGAACCATTTACCATAATCAAACTAATTAGAATCATTTACCACAATAATAATAATTAGCAAATCTCCATAATTAGATATTAATAAACTCATAGCCAAACATTAATTCAATCACAAAGTACTCTAACATCCTTGGAGGGTTCAATCATACGAGAGAACGGGAGAATGTGGCTTGATGGGGTGTTTTGGACCCTTTCTCCCTAGACCCAAGGGGATATACCATCTCCCTTGGCCTCATGTGACGCATGCCATTCATATGAGGTGATCTATCTAGGAGGTGTCTTCTCTGTTATCCCCTCACCTTGCCAATCATTTCCTTCTCCCTATGATCTGACTCTCTATGGTGATTATCCATGATGGAGTGAGATCCTAATGGAGTGAAAAAGAAATCTCAAAGAGTTGTGCCCCCTCCTTAACCAAAAGCTCTACCACACTATTCTATTGTATATAACGAATGATTGACCTAAATAGAAGAAGAATTCACTCTCCACACTTGCTACAAAAAGGCCTTAAGCTTCCAATTTGGACAACAATTCTTATTCACTATATTCCAATAATCTACAAATCACCATTCACCTATATTTCATGATAACCTTCATTATAAGGAACCTAAAGGCCTAGCAAAAGGGT
Source organism: Sequoia sempervirens (assembly GCA_007258455.2). NCBI lineage: Eukaryota > Viridiplantae > Streptophyta > Pinopsida > Cupressales > Cupressaceae > Sequoia > Sequoia sempervirens. The sequence continues at coordinate 800,593,992 of VDFB02271358.1, forward strand.
TTCCATCTCTACTCCATTGTTCATTTTATTACCCAAGAATTTAACCCCTCCTTAAACAAAGGCACCACTCAAATCCCTCATTACATATCCAACCCATATCCAACCCCTAGGCTACCTTTATAGACCCCATCATAATTGAACTTACGATTTATCCTTACTTCTTTTATTCCCTATTAACCCCTAGGTTACCTTCATCTAAAATTCTAAAGCTATCGATTTATCCTTACTGCTTTTATTCCCCTATTAACCCAATGTAGATGTATATTGTTAGTTAATCCTAAATGCTCGTCTTTTTTCTTCTCAAGATCAACCATAATTTCAATAAAGAGTTGACTATAGGCTTAAGCCAATCAAAGATGCCTATCATTATTACTTTCAAATACCACCTAATGAGAATAGCATCTAACAATTTCGAGTATTGCTTTAAAACAATTAATGGTGTTAAATGACTATCCTATTTGATTTCTCCACTTTTTCTTAAGTTGCCAATTTTTAATATCATAGTTATATTTAAACATACTTATTCCACAATGCTTTCACTTCTTTTCTTATTCAAATGATGGATCACAAATTGTAGTACAAAATTACTACAAAATTATTAGATTACAATTTCTACACAACTTTTTCAAAAATCTGTTTTTCATGGCACGTGCTAATATTAGAACTAAGTTTACTGGCTAGAACAACTACCATAAGCCCTTACCTTGTAAACATTGTTTTGCTTTTACTATTTTTAACTTAAAATAAATTAAAGTACTAACTTAATTGTTAAAATGAAATCTTAACATGTGAATAAGTCAGACTGACCACATTTCAAGCGACATCTCAGTTCAGTTTGAGACTTTTGTATCCTTCATAGGTAAAGATTTTGTTTTTTTAATAAATTCTCCTTTCAAGACTTTATTGTGACTAAACATATCTCATTTCTCCATGGCCCAACCAAAAAGTCTCCTAACTAGATTGATAATAACCAAAACACTGAATTGTTATCCATCTACTTCTCTATTTTAATTCAGCAGACACCACCCGAACGACTTGCGAAATCTGTGGATAAAGATGCGTTTAGGAGACAAGTAGCCACGGTAAAATCTGAATACTGCAAATTGACAACTCATCAAACCTCGCATCCAAAAAAGAATAACCAAACACCATGCAAGTGTCTAGGGGCACGTTCCTTTAAACTTAAGCGTTCGTCTCTAGAGGGGCGTTCCTTGAAACTTAATAAATTATAGTAAAATCTTGAGTAGGCAGACAATATATTTAAATTGCAATTACTCAGTGAGATTTTATTCATTTTGTACAAAAAATACGGTGAGCTCACACCATGCTTTTTGGCTTTTTAAAACATATAAACAATGCTCAAAATCTAATGTGTCAAGGATCTCACTGCAAACGCAATGTAACATCTCTAACCAAACTAAAATTCACATGAAACCCAAAAGCAGCAACAGTAATACATCATATCCCAATAAAGGGATATAGGAATATGCTGCTTACAGAATGGAAGCTCAAAGTGAAACGGAGTTTAAAAGATCATATAATTGCAATAAGAAGAGATTCAAATGGAAGGACTCATAAGGGGAAGATTCTATCCTTGAGGTTCACAAATGGAATATTCTATCCTTCACAATTAGATTAGAAGAAAGACGTCATAATAAGAAAGTTTCCATCAAACAAAGCCAATCTTCAATCATATATGTTTCAAGTGCACTCTTTCAAGTTTTCAACGCAAATGCTTAGCTGCATATGCTTCATCAGGTTTGGTGTGTATGTGCTTCTACTACCAACCTGTTAGACCAACTAGAATTTACCATTATGGATTTATGGTATCGCAACATACAAAAATGCAGATCTGAATTTTCCAAATCCAACTAAATACATGAATACATAAATACGTGAAACGTGTAAATTAACTTTGGATATTAGTACGTGGATATACATATATAATATAATAACAGCTAAATGCATATTTCAAGAGTTCCCCAACAGTTATCAAAGAAGATATAACTACATAATATAAGAACAGCTAAATGCCCTATCCATCCTTGGCCACACATAGACAAAGCATGCAAGGAATTGTTAATAGTAGTAATCCTCCAGCAGCAGCAAGTAATGTACCAGCTCATTTTACTGATCGTTTTTGGGAATTCTGATTTGCAGCAATCCATCACTGCAAAACACACCAAGTATTTAGTCTGAAAGCTATTTTTTGTTCATAAATGAAGTATGCATTCTATGTCCAATCTCTGCAAACATGTGCAGCAAACTTAGCAATAACTACTTAAAGAACAACAAAGAGATCAGTCAGTTTTAATAGCAAATAATTTACTTTGAAATGCTTTAATGAATTTCAAATCTAAATAATAGTGTATTGAAATCTACAATGCAAGACATATCCAACCGTTAAAAGTAAAACCAATGGCCTTAAAATCCAAGATTTCAATGAGAGATACAAGAGTCCAGAACCAAAGGAACTGAGAGACAAGGAGATCAAAAGTCACAAGTACAAGAGTCAAGAACCAAAGGAACTGAGAGGCAAGGAGATTAAAAAGTCATAAGTAATTTTCCCTCTCTTAACTTTTACTAGGAAGAATATCACTCAAAAGTCAAAACCAACATAAAGCCAGTGGAAGGATTATTTTCCCTTGAACCATGCCATGAGTTCCATAATTAAATGCATAACTCTCTAACTGAAGCTAAATACCATCTCATACAGATATATACCAAATCTGAAAAAAAATGGCATATACTATATTTTAAAAACATATATTTGTGGAAAGTCCGAAAAAAAAATTCCAGGCACTTCTGATATATCTTGGAATCTGTTAAAATGCTAATATATGCAAAGCTAAATTGCAATGGCAGTGATAAACGTCAAATTAAGCATCCCTCAAAAAAAGCCACCACACTTACATAGACTGTCCAATGTTTCTAAAGCCTGCTACATTTGGAAGGAAACAACTTCCTATGTGAGCTCGGGATCTAATGTGCTTTGTTTGTCCCATGTGAAGTTAAATTAAACCAGTTCTAATGAGGAAGAACCAAACCTGAATTTCAGGACTTTGGTGGTAGTTGTCTGCTATGTCATGGAAAGCAGTTCTTCTGGCAAACTCAGAGTACAAGAAAAGCAAATATAGAGTGCTTAACAGAGTCCTTATTGTTGATGATAAATACAGCTTCGTACGATTCCTTCCAGCCTATCAAATTAAATGATAGCTTCCAGCTATTTAATTTATATGTTGTTATGAGAAGATGCGCCTTACTTCATTTAATTGTTTATCATATCTTGGCCGACTTGATAAGTGAATTATTTAATTTGTAATTATTCTCCTTGTGGCCGACCTTGTTCTTGAAGAGGTGTGACCTCTCCCAAGCAATGTATAAATACAAGATCATTTGTTCTCATTTGCACATCAAGCAAGTTCAACACATTCCTATATTCAAGTGCGAATTATATCTTAAGAGCAGATTGCGATTTTCTCCAAGTGCAATTTCCTTCAAAAGCAGGTTGAATTTAACTAAGAGTGCAGATTGTAATCTGTATGATTGCATCTAGAGTTGATGCTATTACTTGGCCTTGAGTTTGGCCTCATTGTACAAGAGAGTGTTGTTCTTGAATAATATATATGAGAGATTTTGTTGCTGGGTTTTTCTCCCTCAAGAGGAGGATTTTCCCAGGGTATCTGCTGTGTTCTGTGTCTGATTTTTTAATTAATTTCTGTGCACATATTCTGATCACTAAATTTAACATGGTATCAGAGCGGGTTTGAGAGGATAGTGATCAGATTTGTTCCTAAACAGCGATACTCTATTCTCTTCTTTGTTCATTTTTCTCATTAGTCAAGATGGTGAACGGTTTGAAGATTGAGGATAGACTCGAGGGAGCATCAAACTTCACATCATGGAGATTTAGGATCATGCTTACCTTGTGTGAAAATGACTTGGGTGAGTTTGTGGAGTCCAGTGTTCCTGACCCTGAGGAGGAAGAAGAGAAGTTGCAGTGGGTGAAGAAAGATATTAAGGCAATGAAGATATTGGTTGATTCCGTTAAGGATCATATCGTTCCTATCGTCTCTAAGTTGAAGACAGCAAGAGATATGTTCAAAACATTGGAAGAAATGTACGAAATCTTCAATACCAGCCGAGCACTTGCATTGAAGCAACAACTACACCATGTGAAGATGGCGAAAGGAGAATCAATGATTGCATACTTCATGAGGATTTCAGATTTGAGAGATCAACTCTCGGCAATCGGGCATATGGTTGATAACAAAGATTTGACTATGCTTGCTCTCAATGGTCTACCTTTGTCTTGGGAATCCTACATTAAGGGAATCAGTGCAAGATCAAAATTGCCTAAGTTTGATCGCCTAAGATCTGATTGCATTCAAGAAGAATCAAGGTTGTTGGCAAGAGGCGTTGGTCAAAGTTCAAAGAATGAAGACATTCATGTTCTCGCCTCCCATGCTTCAAAGAAGAAAGGAAAAGATGGAAGGAAAGGATTCTTCAAGAGGAATCGAGATAAGGGAAATGATGATGCACCTCCCTCCAAGAAGAAGAGAGACATGTCCAAGATTCAATGCTTTAGGTGTGATAAGTTTGGGCACTTTGCTAAGCATTGTCCAACTAGACCTAAGCAACAAGCCACCGTTGTAGATGTTGACGATGCTTCTCCACAAAAGGATTCAAGTGAATATTTGTTCTACTCAGCATTGTCAAGCAGTGTACCTACCGACACCAACACTTGGCTGATCGACACTGGTGCTTCTAGACACATCACTGGTTTTAAGGAGCACCCATCAAGTTTGGTGGAGAAGGAGTCTTCCGAACAAGTCATCATTGGAGATGATGCTAGCTACTCCGTGAAAGGGATTGGGACCTCTACACTCCATTTGGATTCCAACATCACACTTCAATTGAGCAATGTACTTTATGTTCCAGGAATCAAGCATAATCTCATTTCAATTTCAGCCTTGGAAGATAAAGGATATCAAGTTGCCTTCTCCAAAGGTAAAGTTCTAGTGTGGATGGAGAACTCTAGCTTCAAGGATGCTCAAGTAATTGGAGTTAGACATGAAAGTCTTTACAGGGTCTGCACGCGCCCTCTACAAGCTTTGGTTCATGATTCTTCAAGTCTATGTGATCTATGGCATCGAAGATTGGCGCACCTCCACTTCCGAGCCTTACCTATCATGGAGAAGATGGTCACGGGACTTCCCAAGTTCAATCAGGAGCATGAAGGAACTTGCAAGGGATGCACCATGGGTAAGAATTCAAAAGCCCCTTTCCATAGTAGAGAAAATAGATCTAAGTGCATTTTAAACCTTATTCATTCTGATTTATGTGGACCTATGTTTGTTTCATCTTCGAGTGGATTCTTGTATTATGTTTTGTTTATTGATGACCACTCTAGGAAGACTTGGATTTATTTTTTGAAATCTAAAGAATTTGAGGAAGTGTTAGGAAGGTTTAAAGAGTTCAAAGCTTTAGTAGAGAATCTTTCTGGTAAAAGAATTAAGGTCCTCAAATCTAACAATGGAGGAGAATACACCTCTAGTTGCTTTCGAGATTTTTGTATTGATGCAGGGATTAGGAGGGAGTTTTGTGTCCCCTATAATCCTCAACAGCATGGTGTTGCAGAAAGAAAGAACAGGACAATCGTGGAAGCAGCAAAAGCCATGATTCATGACCAGGATCTACAAACCTTTTTATGGGCTGAAGCTTCCAAGACTATAGTATATGTTCAGAATAGAAGTCCTCACAAGATCTTGGAGAATATGACTTTGGAAGAAGCTTTTACAGGGAAGAAGCCCGAGGTTAGTCATTTGAGGATCTTTGGATGTCCTATCTATGTTCATGTTCCAAAAGAGAAGAGAACCAAGTTGGAGCCTTCTAGCAAGAAGGGAATGTTTGTGGGCTACAACAAGACTTCAAAAGCCTATAGAATATACATTCTTGGACAGAAGTTGATCGAGATCAGTAGGGATGTCACATTCGAGGAAGATGTTGCATTCAGGAGATCCAGGGGCATTCATATGGAGATCGATAATGAAAAGTCTTCACAGGATATGGAAGTTGACCATACTCCTAAGATTCAGAGGGAGACTTCCGAACCAAAGGAAGATGTTGATCCAGTTGAGCCCTTGGAACCTACTAACGGGCCTACTGATATTTTGCTTAGATGAAAGAGACCTCTTTGGGCTAGACAAACTATGCAAGAGGCTGAGAGATCTGCTGCTCCTAGAGGTACATTCAGAGAAAGTAAAAGGCCACATACGTTCTCTAGTTATGTTGCCTTGATGAGTCAGATTATTGAGTCTGAGCCTTCTAGTGTGGAGGAAGCTTCAATCAACAAGTTTGGAAAGATGCTATGACAGAGGAGTACCAATCAATTCTCAAGAATGATGTTTGGGACATTGTTCCTAGATCCGAAGGCAAATCTGTGGTATCTTTAAAATGGCTCTTCAAGATTAAGCATGTAGCTGATGGGAGCATAGAGAAGTACAAGGCAAGATTTGTGGCTTGTGGTTTTTCACAGAAAGAGGGAATTGATTATGAAGAAACATTTGCTCATGTTGCTCGCTACACTTCTGTTAGAACCATCATTGCCATTGTTGCATCTAGAGGATGGAAGATTCATCAAATGGATGTGAAGACAGCTTTTCTAAATGGTGTGATAGAGGAAGAAGTTTACATCGAGCAACCTGATGGGTTCGAGGTACATGGAAAGGAGTCTCATGTTTGCAAGCTGAAGAAGGCCTTGTATGGTCTTAAGCAGGCTCCTCGTGCATAGTACAAAAGGATTGATCATTACCTATCAAGTTTGGGCTTCTTGAAGAATGATGTTGAAACTTGATTCTAATCTATACTTTAAGGTAATTGATGGTGATGCATTGATTTTGGTTTTATATGTTGATGATTTGATCCTTACTGGAGAAGATCACCTGATTCTCAAGTGTAAGAAGGAGTTGGCTTCTGAATTTGAGATGAAGGACCTTGGGCTCATGCATTACTTCCTTGGCTTAGAAGTCTGGCAGAAACCAGATGAGATGATCCTGAGTCAAGGGAAGTACACCATTGATGTACTTAAGAGGTTTGGTATGATGGATTGCAAATCCATGTCTACACCCATGGAGACCAACCTACATAAATT
>VDFB02271358.1:800601244-800630925 GCA_007258455.2 Sequoia sempervirens
GAAAGCTCAGGAACTTAGGCGGGTAGAGTAAAGTCTCACTTCCTAACTCAGATCTAAGGTTTTCTGAATACGATGATCAAATGGAGAACAAAAATTTCAAATGAAGCACAAAGAGAACTCGGAGAAAACTTACCTTTAACTAGACGTTTGAGTCTTCACTCCAAGCTCCATTTTGCGATCTGCACATAGAAGAACGAGGGGAAAGGTTGGGGATGTATAGGGGTATGCCTTAGTCAGAACCCTGCTTTGGTTTTCCCACCTCCACGAACAACCAGATAGGAAAGGAGTGTAAACAAAATGGACAAAGCGTATGGTGAAAGAAAAACCTACTTCAAGAGTAGAGCCCGCACCACTAAGTAGTAAATGAACAAGTAGATAGAAAAGAATGAGAGAGAGAGAGAGAATTACCCACGAGCCTAGACCCTCTCCAGAGCACATGGACACACTGTTGAGAACTTGCTTGAGAGTTGTAGTTGTTGGAGGGACCTTAGTCTGACATGGCTTCTCTTGTGAGAGTGCTGCCATCAAGAATGAAGAGAATTCAAGAGTGAAAAACTGAAGAGAGAGCTTGATTGAATGACTTGAACCCCCAAAATGAGAGCAAAGGAGGGGTTTTGTTACATGCAAGGGCGGAAAAGAGCTGTTACAATCAAAATATGACTATTAGGACATGTGTTGAGAGAGTTAAGATTCAAGATTCATCATTTCAAACTTGAAAAACCTCTAGGATGCTAGTGCGCCACGTAGACGTCTGCACGCTGCGTAGACGTCCGTGCGTCGCGTATGTGTCCAAGGCCTATATTTTTGGGAAACGTGTTGTTAGGCTTTTGTTTCTCTACCACTGGTCCACACGGGATTAGAATTACGAAATTATAACCCATGGGATTTTCGTCATTAATTCTCTAAGGTGTCATAAATGCTAGGAAAAAGTGCAAAAATGTGGAATTGCCCTTAGGTGCAATTCTGCGACATTGAATTTTTCCCTCACTTTAGTGGGCTTGATTTTGGAAAAAATCAACCACACTCAAGTAGAGAAGAAAAGTTTTACCCCAAACTTGAATTTTACGGATTTGTGTACCAAGGAAAAATGCCTCAGAGGTTGCTGAGCTCGACCCAGTCGGCATCGAAGGTGCCCTCGACAACTGAGCTCAACAAACAATGACAGAGTGGTTTGTGAAAAATCATGCAAAATTTTAGCTTGCAAAACTCAAATTTTAGGTCAGTTTCAAAAATCGAAAGAAGATACAATGACGAGAAGAATGATCAAGAAAAATTCATTGATTTGGAAGAAAAAAATGATCAAGAGGTGACTATATGCCCCCTCCTGAGTTTTCTCCCAGCTAGGTGGGGTAAATTCAAGAGAAACTAGGGAGCCATAAACTCTAGGAAAAATGGGCCCTGGGGGGCCTATATATACCTAGGTGGGCCCCTAGAAGGGTCATTTTCACTATTCACTATGAGGAAATTGTTGACTTTTGTGAGAGAAAAGTCAGCAAAATGTCGAGTAGGAGAGAGTATGAGGCGTCGAGACTGGAGCAGCTAAGGGATGACATTTCTGAGGGTCACGAGGTGGACCAGGTAGGTCTTGAAACCTCATTTTTTGTGAAATTTAGCACGTTTTTAGCAATTTTTTTGTGTCTAGTTGCGCACACGTCTTTTTTCCACGTAGATGTCTCAAATTGGCGTTGCCATCTAGTTTTAGCGCTGTTTTCCCAAGTAGGCGTTGTCATTCTCGGGGCATCAATGGCGGATCGAGGCATATGTGTGGCGCACAAATGTCTGCGCAACACACAAAAGTCTTAGTAAATTTTTTGTTTTCAGATTAAAATTCCATGTTCTGACTTAGAATTTTTTTCACTTTTTTGTAGGACTATCTTGAGATTCGGGAGCATCCGAACAAGCAAGATTATCAACTAGTTCGTGAGCAAAGGGACTGCCTTAGTGATGATGAGGTCACACGTCTGGAGTAGGTCTATCTTTGGCATGCATTTACCATGCCAGAGATGTGCTATCACGAGAGAATGCTGATAGCCTTGATGGAGTGGTGGGATGCCACCACATCATCTTTCTAGTTGCCCACTGGGGAGATGACAATTACATTGGAGGATGTGTATCAGATGCTTGGATTACCCATCTATGGACGGTGGGTGGCTATCAATGACACTCAATCAACACGGAGCGGTTGGAGGGAGTCCTTTATTGCTCGGGGCAGATCGATGGTGGTGATGGCATAGGTCATATCTACATGCATTAGTATGACCAGGCATGGACTACTGCACCCTTGCTGCGCCGAGTGATGGTCGTGACCATGGCTTTTTAGATCACGATAGATGGGCGAGGCTCTCACTTGCATGGGGGACTCGTCCATACTATTCGCGAGATGGTAGAGCATCAAACAATTTTTTCCTGGGGGTGCAACATGCTAGCACACCTATACCAGGAGTTGGGGCGGTATGCTCATTATGAGTACCACAACCTCACAATGTGCACACTACTGTAGGTGTGGGCCTTTGCCCATATTATGTGCATGAGGCTGGTTGGTTTTCCCAAACGACAGTTGTATCATGTCCCCATGGCCCATTGGTATGATGTCACGGGTAGTGGAGACACAAAGATCTACAGTTTTGGCGCTTGCAGTTCGATACACTTACTTTGGACCAAGTCACATGGAGACCCTATCATTTTTTTAGATGGGTAGATGATAGCAGGTATCTCAGGAACCTATAGCAGAACCATTTTCTTGTAGGTCATTGCAACCATATTATTGTACCATATTACTGGAGTCAGGTCATGTGACAACATGGTCGTGTACAGCCCATTCCTCTATATGTGCCCACATACACTTGGGCCTTCAGGAGTGCGGCGAGACCCAGAGTTCATCCCCGCCCTACCATCATCAATTTTTTTCCTTCGGATGATGATGAGCCCGACCAGGATCTATCGCCTATAGCACCGATAGATAATGTCAAAATTGCTCTAGATTTTGGAGCGTGGTGGGTGAGGCACCATCCCCTCTAATGTTTGGTGATGATTCCCTCAGAGGGGATCCAAAACCATAGGGGGACGTGCCACTACCAACACCATAGGATAGGTCGAGAGGGTAGCAATAGGTCAAGGAGGAGAGACCGTAGGAGGAGGAGGTAGCATTGCAGAGGCTAAGGCAACAACGAAGGAGTTAGATCCTTCACTAGCAATCCCCATCTCATCGATGCCACCAACACCTACTGTCATAGTGGTGGTGGCCTTGGTAGCACCAGGAATGGCTACTGATGCCAACACCGTGGGTCCCAATGTTTCTCCTCACCCTGACCCTACATGGAAGCTAGGTCAGCTAGGTATATAGAGCATGTTGTTTACATTTTAGTACTTTCAATTTTCTTTGTTTATGATTATACACATATGCCATGTATTGATTTCACTCTTTCTTTTTGTGGTTACAGAGGATGCACATGGATGGACTGGGCTGATGGCCCAGTGCATATCAGAGGTGGCCTTCGACGTTCCCATTTAGGGGATGGTTCTCGAGGCTTACCAACCAATTTCCACAAGGTGACATGCCCACATTTTTGAGCCGGTAGCGTGTTTGAGGACTGCTTACAAGGAGTGAGGAGTGGAGATAGTATAGTTGACTGCAAAGGCAACCACTCTCTGGGGGTAGCATGACCAGCTGTCAGGGGAGTTGTGAACGACACTTGACGAGAGAGACATGGCAGTGACAAGGGATGATGTTACTAAGTAGGTGTGTGATTCCCTTCAAAGCTATCTTGATGACCTCGATAGGAAGCTGATAGTCATGATCCTGACAAATGCTCAACAACTGTGGCAAGAGATGACACAAGTGGAGATGATCATATGCTCCCTATGGGGAGAGATCAAGGGGACGTAGGTAGCTCTGTTTGCATCGTGTTCACATTGATCCTGATCTATGACCACTATGCATCCTCTCCCCAAACCACAACAGTAGTAGCTATAGCTAGAGGGCTCTAGGAGCCACGCGCCACAACCATAGGGACCTCCCATTTTGTACATCAGTTTTGTAGCGAGAGATATATATTTATTTTTTTGTAGATCTTTCATATAGACATTGACACATATTCAATAGCCACTCATTTTTGACAGTAGTGGCCCAATACATGTCTATGAAATTTGATACATATATATATACTAGTTTCGACATCATGGCATTATGTATTTCAATGTGTACGCATCTTTATTTTCATGTATATTGATGCTATGGATGTTATGTATGTTTACATTCTAGATGTTATCATAATGTAATGAACATACATGGTTGTATGTTAATTAAATACTATGATGATCTAATTTCCTTAAAAGATGTAACTTAATACATTGATACATAGCATAGTAAGACACACATATGTATATTGTTCACACACACACACACATGGTCATATCATAACACAATTTGTTTTCATAACGTGTTGATGAATGATGTCAACATATGCAGTGCTACTACCTTTAAAGAGTGAACACCACACATATGACACGTTAGGCACTTGCATAATATCGACAAAGATGCATCACATTAATGAGATCTTTTAAAGGAATTCCATCCATAGATGATAATTCATAGGCACTCGAACCATATACAAAGATGACAATGTAAGGGCCTAACCAGTTAGGACTAAAATTCCCCCTCTGATCAGGTGGCACATTCACATTTCTTTGATTCTCATAGAGAACTAGGTCTCCTAGCTTAAAAGTCCTAGGAAGCACACTTTGGTTGTATTGTCTTGACAACGATTCGTTGATAAGATTTAAGATGATCGAGGGCCTATAATCAATGCTCATCGAGCATTTCTAGCTAATGTAAATGATTAGCTCGATAAGTTTCATCATCAATTAACCCTTTAAGGGAAACCCACAAAGATGGAATTTCCAACTCTAAAGGCATGATAGCTTGAACACCACACACGAGGTTGTAAGGGGTCATTCTCATTGCTATATGAACACTTGTGCGATAGGCCCACAAAGTTTACGTTAATTGAATATGCCAATCCTTACCGTTTTTGTTAACTATTTTGCAAAGTATAAGTTCAAGAGTATTATTAGACGCTTCTGCTTGACCATTAGATTACAGATAGTAAGGTGTAGAATATCTATGTTGAATGTGAAATTTCTCAAATAATTGCTTTACTTCCTTGTTCTTGAATGGTGTACCATTGTCAAAGACAAGTGTAGTAGGAAATCCAAAATGAGAAATGATGTTGTTCAAAATAAAACTACAGATAGCTTTAGCGTTCATGGATTGAAGTGGAATAGATTCAACCCACTTCGTGAAATAATCCGTAGCCATAATGATAAAGGTATGTCCCTTAGAAGGAGGTGATATTTTTCCAATAATGTCTAACCCCCATTTCACAATCGACCGAGGAGAAGTCTGATTCTGTAACTCTTGTGTGAGTGTGTGAATAAGACAACCATGATACTGACATTGCGGGTATTTTTTAACAAAATTGAAGGAATCTTGTTCCATCATTTTCCAAAAGTACCCCATGTGTATCAAATTCCTCACCAGGGATTTACCCCAAAGTGTCCACTCCCAGAGCCTAAATGGGCTTCCTTAAGGGCGAGGGGTATTTTCACTTTAGTGAGACATCGAAGAAGCAAGCCGTTATAAGATTTTCGATAGAGAATATCAGATAACATAACATAACGGGCTGAAAGCTTTCGTATACGAGTGCGATCATTCTTTTTCGCATCATCGGGAAAGTTTCTAGTCTTTAGGTAGTTGTAAATATTAGAGAACCATTCTCCTGTTTCCACATGAGAACACATAGAGGTGTTAGATTTAGGTTGGTCGGAAATAACTGGGATCCGTAGGACCTAAACCATATGGTATTCTTTTGTATCCTCATCTGAAGGTACATATAAGAAGTGCTTTCCATGGCATCCACATGTCTATTCTCCCTCCTAGGGATACTATCTATTGTGAAAGAAGAGAACCGATTAAGCAAGGACAAATCAAGGTCTCAATATCGAGACAAATTACTTTGTTTAGCTTGATAGGTTCTTGTAATCTGGTTCACAATGAGCTCAGAATCCCCCAGTATGCAGAGATGTTTTATATTTAATGAAATTGTGACATGCATGCTAGCAATGAGAGCTTCGTACTTGACGATATTATTAGTACAAGGAAAGTCCAATCGAAAGGAGAGAGGGACAGGTTTACCTTTATGAAACATTAGAACCACACCCGCTCTGGAACCAGTCTGACATCTCAACTCGTCGAAGTACATTTTCCATTCAAGGTCATGGTTAATCACAAAATTGTTCTCATCAGGAAATAAATCCAAACCTGGGAAGGAGTGAGATGAGGGAGCGTCTTCCAATTGATCGGCAACCGCTTGACCCTTTATCAACTTATGAGTAATGAACTTTATGTCAAACTCAGAGAGCAACATTACCCATTTCACTAATCTCCCAGTAAGATCGACATTGGAGAACAAATGCTTTAGAAGATTGCTTTTTACGATGAAATGCGTTTCAACATGGAGAAGATAGTTCCTTAACTTCTATGTAGCAAAGAAAAGAGCAAGGAATTGCTTCTCCAATGAGGAATAATGAGTTTCATAGTCGACTAGAATGCATCTAATGTAGTAGACCACTCTCTTTTTCCTGGCATCATCATACTGAGCCAACAAAGCTTCCAAGGCATATGGTGATGCTATGAGGTAAAGTAAAAAGGGCCTATCTTGCATAGCCACAATCAATATAGGAGGATTGGCCAAATAAGCTTTGATTGAATCAAAAGCTTTCTAGCACTCTTCATCCTATATGAAGCGAGCATCTTTCTTCAATAGACAAGTGAAGGGAAGAGTATGGTCAGCCAATTGAGATATGAATCTACGAATCACTTGAATCTTTCCTTGTAAACTTTGCAATTCAGTAATATTCTTGGGTGGAGGCATGTTAACAATAGCATCAATCTTATTTGTGTCGACCTTGATTCCATGATGAGAGACTATGAACCCCTGAAGTTTTTCAGTATCTACGCCAAAGACACACTTAAGAGGATTAAGTCTCATCTTATAGATTCAAAGCCTTTCAAAAATAAGATGAAGGTTCTTTACATGATCTTGACGAGTTATAGATTTCACCAAGATGTCATCAACATAATCTTCTAAGATCTTATGAATAGAATTGTGAAATATCAAGGTCATCGCCTGCTGGTAAGTTGCTCCAGCATTTTTTAACCCAAAGGGCATAACCGCATCGCAAAAGGTACCCAAAGGGGTAGTGAAGGCTATCTTTTACTGATCTTCTAGATTAATACAGATCTAATTGTAACTCGAGAAGCCATCCATAAAAGATAACAATACATGGCATGCAGCCGAATCCACAATCATATATATATTAGGCAACGAAAAATCATCCTTAAGAGAATCCTTATTAATATCATGAAATTTAATGCATATACAAATATGGCCATTAGGTTTACTAATGACAACTATGTTCGAGATCCAAGGGGAGTAGTCGATTGGACTGATAAAGCCTACTTTTAACAACTTCTCTATCTCAGTCTTAACCATCAACGCCACCCTGGGATTGATCTTTTGAATTTTTTGCTTAACTGGCTTGGCGTCGGGAGATAGGATGATATTATGAACTACTATAGACTCATCAATACTGGGCATGTCCTTGTATGTCCAAGAAAAGATATCAGGATGAGAATGTAGCAGATCAGAATGTTCTTCCGCTTCTTCTAAAGAAAGACACTTCCCAATCTTAATTATTTTTTCAGAAGACTTAGGGTCCATAGAGATCTTAGTAGTATCTCCCTTAAGGAGAGAACTACGATCTTTAGGATGCGATATTAGAACATTATTACCAAAATTTGATAGAGGGTCCTCCTCATTAATACTTAAGACAGATTCTCCAAAATACACTTGTTTATGCAGGCGATACAGGAATCGCCTTTTGTGATGAAAGGGAGGCAATGGGGAGTAGGTACCTAGGAATTCCTCAAGTGCTTCATCTAAAGAGAAGAAATCTAAAGGGATTTTCTCGACCTGCTCCCTATCCTCTATCAATTTAGGATGGACTAAACTCAGTGGTTCAACCAAAATCATATTGACACTCCACCAAGGTTTTTGTTTAGATTTTTCAATAGAGCACCCCACACCCAGATAGCACTTTCGTGGCTTAAACTAGATAGGGACTTGGATTCCTTGTTTGATACACCCTAGTCCTTTTTTTCCATAGCCATATCAAGAAGCGAGTTCATATCCAAAAACATAACGAGTTTGCAAAACTTCAGGAGGTGGTGGCTCTATGTAGAGGGTCTCGTTCCACCAATGAACATCGAACACATCGATGGGAGTGATTCCACTTTCTTCACTTGGTTCAAAAACATTAACCTCCTTTGCAGGAGTGGGACTAATCTCCCTAGTAGGGGAAGGGTTGGTCTCCTACATAGGATCACATTTCTCTTCCTTAACAGGAGCATCATCCATCCTTACACCAGAGGCATTCATAAACTCTATACAAGTGGGACTCACTTTGTATTATGCAATGAAGAATTTAGAGAATTATAAAGAGCCCCAATCATCACCAAGGAAAGCATTTGACTTAGAAAAAGGAGGAGAAGGTGGGGAAGACTTAGGACATTCTGCTTTAGGCGGTTCTTCTTTAATGACATCCACTTCGAGGACAACCTCTGTGGAGGGTATCGTCGAGGAACACGCCATAGCATCATTGGTTAAGGGAGAAATACAATTCTTAAGAGTGGAGACGACTGAAGCCCGACCGATAGCTACCAATTCACAAAGGTGAATAGCTTCTAGATCAACTTTAATTGTGACCACTCAATTATTTGCGACAAAATTTAAGGAACAATGTAAAGTAGACGTTACAACACCCATATCATGAATCTAGGGTCTCCCCAAAAGGATATTGTAAGGTAAAGGGCTAGGCATCACATAAACCAAAGTAGGAAAGGTGACGGGGCCTAGCTGCAAAGGCAATATTATTGTACCTAGAGCTTGACGACTAACATTATTGAACCCACGAATGTACAAGGAAGAAGCAGCTAAAGAAGATGAATCAACTTTAATCTTAGGTGGTAGGTGAATACCGCAAACATTGAGAGTCGAGCCGGTGTCAATGAGAGTACGCCTAATACCAATATTATTAACATTAATTATAATCATCAAGGGGTTTGCTTGTTTCTGCACATCCAGAGGAAGGAGTTCTTATAGATGGAATGTGATATTCAATGAATCTACCCAAATATGAGCCAACAACACATTAACATCTGTAGGCCTAGTGGAGGCAGGAAAGAGGATATTCTGCAAGGCTTTCTAAAGCATCTCCTAATAAATCGGAGTGGTCTGAAGCAAATCCTAAAGTGAGATCTTAGCTGGAGTAACATGAAGTTGCTCGACAAGATCATAATCACCTGGTGCTTTAGTTGTAGGTTTAGGTGCTGAAGGAAGGCTTGGTTGGGAAGGTGATAAAGAAGTAGGAACTTGAGTGGGTTGAGATGTAGGAACAAAAGGTCGTTGATCCAAGTTCTGTTTGTTTCTTCTTGTATTATATGTGTGCCCAACAACATTATAGGAAGTGGATTCTGTAGCTTTTATGAACCTCGAGTATAAGTCTAGTGAATCATTACGATATGAAATCCAGTAGACAAAATAATCCTCCCTAGAAGAAGGGCTAGCCAGGGTCATGTAAATCAAAAGTTTCTTAGGGCTTGGAGGAGTCACAAAGACCACCACTACATTTATTGACTCCTTAACTTGCAGAGAGGAAGTTTTTTCGGAAGGTTTACGAATAGAGGAGGGAACCTCCAAGAAGTCATCTAGAGTGTCATCCAACATATTGAAGTCTTCCTTAGAGAAAGTGTTATATTAAACATGGAAACATTGTAAAAATAGATCCGACATTTTCACGTCGGGTCCACCAAAATGTGAGATAAGAGGAATTCGCTACACATGGGTCTCTTCATTCTAAAGAGATCACTAGGGAATGAACTACCCTTATCCACCTCAACATAAAGAAATTGTAAAGGAAATAAGTATGCATTAACTTTCATAGAAGACTACTTCAGATTTCGAGGGAGTGAAACATTTGGATTTTTGCCTTAGACAAAGGAGCTCTTGGCCAAAGAATGGAAGCACAAATTTAGGACACCAGTGTGGCGTGTTGTCATCCAAATGGCGTGCTGGTGTCCTAAGCAATAGAAAGCTCAGTAACTTAGGCATGCAAAGTAAAGTATTGCTTCCTATATTGGATCTAAGGTTTTCTAAACAAGATGATCAAATGGAGAAAAAAGACTTCAAATGAAGCACAAAGAGAACTCAAAGAAAACTTACCCTTAACCAGACGTTCAAGTCTTCACTCCAAGCTCTTCTTTACAATTTTCACATGAAAGAACGAGGGGAAAGGTTGGGGTTGTATAGGGATCTGCCTTAGTCAGACCCCCATTTTGGTGTTCGCACCTCCATAGATAGCCAGATAGGAAAGGAGCTTAAACGAAATGGAAAAAGCATGTGGTGAAAGCAAAACCCGCTTCAGGAGTAGAACCCTTACCACTAAGTAGTAAATGAACAAGTAGACAAAAAAGAATGAGAGAGAGAGAGAAAGAATTACCCATAGGCCTAGACCCTCTCCAAAGCACATGGACACACCGTTGAGCACTTGCTTGAGAGCTGTAGCTATTGGAGGGACCTTAGTCCAACATGGATTCTCTTGTGAGAGTGCTGCTATCAAGAATGAAGAGAATTCAAGAGTGAAAAAATGAAGAGAGAGCTTGATCGAATGACTTGAACCCCCAAAATGAGAGAAAAGGAGGGTTTTTTTTGCATGTAAGGGTGGAAAAGAGCCGTTACACCCGAAATATGACTGCTAGGACATGTGTCTAAAGATTCAAGATTTTAGATTCCTCATTTCAAACTTGGAAAACTGCTAGGGTGCTAGCACGTCACGTAGACGTTTGCGCACTGCGCAGGAATCCAAGGCCTAGATTTTTGGGAAACGTGTCATTAGGATTTTGTTGCTCCACCACTGGTCCACACGGGGTCAAAATTGTGAAATTCTGACCCATGGGATTTTTTTCATTAATGCTCTAAGGTGTCATAAATGCTAGGAAAAAGTGCAAAAATGTGGAATTTCCCTTAGGTGCAATTTTGCGACATTAAAATTACAAGAAGCCTTGCTGCGAATCAAACAATTGGAGGAATTGTTGAAAACTTACCTATAGAAAGACAGTGAAAGGGATGTTGAATCAGAGAATTGGAAGAAAGACTCTATAAGTTTGAGCATGGGAAAAAACTAGAGATATTGGCACAACATCCATGGTGGAGACAAAAGGAAAAGACCTAGTGTCACAAAGCTCAATTGGACCCATTAAAACCCCCACTGGACTGACTATTGTGTCCCTAGGTGTTGAATTATGGAAAAGAACACAAGAATTATCCCAAAAATAAAAATAATGGTAAAGGGAGAAAGTTGAAATGGTATCTAACCAAACTAGGGCACTTAAGAAGCAAGAAACATAAGTGAAGAAGTTAAAAGTGAAGATTGAAGAACTGGTAGACAAAATGACACAACTACTGAAATGCAGGCCACTTGCTAGGGTTTACACTTTGTTCTTGTAGAAATTTTTTATGTTTTCAATTTAGTCAATTGATTAGTGACCTACCTGTTGCCATGAATATGAAATATTTGTTTTTAGACACTTTTTACAACTCCACACCTAAGATTCATGACCAATTGTATGAGTTTTATCTACACAATTTTTTTCTTTTAGATGAAACTGCTTGGAATCCATTGATGTTTGTAGGGGATCTCCAAATAAGGGCTTTGGCCTCTTATATTAGGAATGAGCACCAAAGGGGGAAAATTCTACAAGAATATAATGAAAAAGAAAATTCTATTTCCTTACAGCTCAGGAAGGAGTTAGTGGATCCAAATGCAGTAATAGATCAATAAATGGATCTTTTAGATCACAAAGGGGTTGGAAAGAAGATAATAGAGGGATTATAAAAGAATGAAGGAACTAGCAACAAGAACCATCAATGAAGCCTTTAAAATTTTGTTCAGAAAAGATGGGAAGAGCTTACACCAGAGCTAAAAAGGAAGGAACCACACTTTATTTACAACTATGTAGCCATAATTCATAGGTCTCATAAATATATATATATATATATATATATATATATATATACATATTGCAATGAGAACTAGGGTTACTTGGTTTCCACTTGTCTTTCATCCTCCTATCCTCCTGTTTCTTGTACCACACTAGACAAGGGGGAAATGAGGGGAAGATGAAGCATAAAAAATAAAAGGTTGGAAAAGCTCTTAGATCAGAAAGGCTACTACTTGAAGTAGGGAAAAGGAGTGGATACTGTGGTCGATTTAAGAGAAATGGCTATGCAATATAACCTCTAGCCTTAAAAGTTGCTTAGGGAAAGCAAATAGCTTAGTTGGGGGGAAGCGATGGGCTTAATTAATTTCTAGTTTTCCTTCATTAGTTTATGTTTTTATCATTTTATCTATGAAGTTTCACATATATTACTAAGAATTCATACATATTTTATACCTTTCATGAACTTTAAACCAGACTTAAGTATGTGAAAATATAGATATGATATGTTGAAATTTGGATGTGTGAATGCATGAATGTTCATGAGATTTAGTATGATTCTATGCTTAAATTATGATTATTAATGGTGTGTATGCCTTAGGGATGAAACTAACCTCTTGCAGCTAGAAGTATTGTAACCCACAACTACTAGATTTCTAGCCTGAAACATAAGGATTGCTGACGGTTTCAGGGGAGAGGTCAGAATAGTTGAAGTGCGACATTTCTAGAGGAGAATGGAGGTGACCATTGAATGGTCAACTATGAGTCACCACAACACATTCTTATCCACCAAATAAGACTACTTGAAGGAGAAGAATTCTGTTATGAGCAGGACTAACCCATGACATGACATTCCTCTGGAACACATCTCTGTCATGGCGGTTAATCGTTAGGCACAAAGTTTTAATTCGGTTTCTCTTCTTCTACTTTATAATTATGGTTTTAGTTTTAAGACTAAGTCCTCTCCCTATATTTGAGGGAGAGTGGATGGGTACATTATGATTCTATTTTTAGTCCTAAAGGAATAAGACTCCTCCTAGACCATATATAATGGGATCTATTGTTGAGGAGTAAATCTAGTTACTAATTAATAATTGCCAATAGTTTTTTATCATTGTTAGTTGTTTTCCTATTATTAGTTGCAAATAGTAGACATGTATTGTTGAATGAGAAATATTTAGTAGATTCTTGTCAGATTGCATGTAAGAGTTCACAGGTTTTATGCAATAAAGGAGTTAGTTCAATATCATGATTTATTAATTAAGTAGTAAGTGTTTGACATTTATGTGGAAGCAACAACTCAAGAAAGGACCTCTTGAGGTATTGCTATCAACCCTATTTCCTATTATTAGATTAATTAATTCATTTTTTAATATAGTTAAGATACTTTCTAGTTATATGCATGGAATTGATGAATGTAATTCGATAGTTTAGATTGAATTTTGTAGCTTCATGCTTGTTCGTCCTCTGAAGAAATTAGTTATAGTTCAGTTTTAGGAGTTAAATAGTTACAGTATTGAGTGATAGGTACTTGTAGGATAAGGTAGCATCTTATATCTATTTCCCCTATTTTACAAATTAGTGTTTTATTTCCTTTTCCAACTTTTACAATTTTTTGTACATGTGTAATCACCTATACTCCATGGATATAGGGCATGTTTAGAATCCATGAATGCATTTATAGTGCCAACAATGTCAAAATATTACAAGCTCCTGGTTGGTAATTAAATGAAGCCTCTTGTGTGAAAGATGAACTATTCAGTTAGGAGTCCATCTTTTGAGTTGTGTGTCCACCTAACAACACCAAGTTAATTAGACATTAGAGAGGCCTTACATATGACTACTTGGAAGATATGGAGAAAACATTTTCAAAAATGAACTTGGGGATTGGTATACTAGAAGATACATTAATATGCAATACCACATACGAGTGGAAAACTCATCTGAATAATATCACTAAGAGGTACATTTTAACACTTTTGATTAGAACATAACACACAAAAGACATGAAAGGGTCAACGCATACATCAAACTATCGAATATTTTCCTCTCATGGAGTTTAATAAGGATAACTAAATATTGGTTTGTGTTTGAACATCTATTTCCTTAGATAATCACTAAGGCTGAAAATTAAAAAGGGCATTAAAACAAATTAACACAAGATCCCGAGATAGCAATTTTTTTTTCGTAAACAAAAAGGAATTACATAATCATCTAAAAAGGAAGAATTGTCTATTAGCATACCACATAGGGTATTTTACTAAACTAGTTATTAAAGACCATGCAAGGTCTTATCAAAATAATATGCTAATGAACATTACATTGTATTATTTTATTTGCATCATACAAACAACTTGTTTAGTGAATACAATTCTATAAACTAATCTATCTTTTTTAGTGCACTATGTGGATACAATGACTATGAACATATACAATCACAAAAACATGATATGTATAGATTACAGTAACTAAACATCTTGTCATAGACCATTCAAAATTTCTTACTCAAGCACTAAAATTATCGTTATCATTTCATGGTGGATCAACATCTAAGATGTCTTCATTGGATGTAACCTGTGAATTCCTCCCCATGATTTACATGAATCCTTGGTCCATTGTAGAAGTTAAGGTCTTTCTCAAATACCTCAGTTGGTTACTTTTTGTTATACTTCTTTTGAAATTCTAGGTAATTTTTCATATAAGGAATATTATTAGCTTTATTGAAAGGCCAGTGTCTTCCATATTTAACCTCTATCTTTTTGATGCCTACAATTCCTTCCTTTATCAACTTAAAAAAAAAAAAATCACTAGTACAAAAACAACAATAAATGACTAAAAAAACTACTAAAAATTGGTCACGTGACAATTAGCTTGGTCACATGACCATTAGTAGTTTATTGCCAGTCATTTATAACACAACCAAATTCATGACTAAACCATTTAGTAATTTTTTTATTGATCAATTTGGTAGTATATTTAGTCATTAATTTAGTCATTGATTGTTGTTAAATGGTCATTTATTTAGTCATGGTAGTCATTTATTTGTCATTGTAGTGATTTATTTAGTCATGGTAGTCATTTATTTAGTCATGGTTTAGTCATTTATTTGGGTGAATTAGTGATTCAAGCTACAAATCAAGTCTAACTTAATTAATCCTCACAAATTTATGCATATAAACTTCAAGTATCATAGATATTCAAATGTTGAGAGAAGCACCATGAAATGAAGACTAAAATGCTTGAACAAATATGATTGATCAGACACAAACAAATCACAAATCAAGGAGCCACAACATAGTATTTATGAGTGGAGAAAAAACCACTATAAAAATTTACTGACATTAAGCCTCATTGGAAAATCAAAACCTCACTGGTTACATTCAATGTCTCAATGAAAACTGCCTCACTGGTAAATCAAAACGTCACTAACTGTTTTACACCATTTATTAAAGAATTGAATAATTCAAAAAGACATAAAAACAAAGAATCACTTTGTATCAATGAATTTATTTTCTTGAAAGTTTCATTTGGATTTGAAACTCAAGAACCTTTACTTTTGCACCTACAACACAATGAATACTATAAAATGTGTTTTTCCTTATTAAAAAAAACATCCATCTCAACTCATGCACTGTTAAACATTAAATTTGTATCAGATTACACTTCCTCTTTTTCTGATTAAACATGTATTTTCCTTAATCATCCAAAATATTTATGCATTTTCCCCATGTATTAATAATTCTTACTTTCATTTGAATCTGACAAAAAACATAACAAAATTGTGAGAGATATATTTAAAATAGTGGCTGGCATATATAACTAAAGCATACTCCTAAATATAGCAATCTCAATTTGATCATTGTAAAGAATTAACCCTATACACATACAAACCAATGACAAAAAACTTATCTATTGTCCCAATACCTATGATTTCATAACTTCAATTATAAATTGCTACTTTCAATGATAGTTCTAAAAAAATAAAGAGGTAATAATAATCAAAGAAAAAAAGTGATATCTTCTCTATGAATATGCAGAAATAAAACAAAAACTCCTAGCTATACATCGAGTTAATAAAATAAAGGAGATAATTTAGAGGCTATTCCCTGTTAGGATATTGAATAAGTTGAATCATGTCCTTGAAAGGCAAAACCCCAATAGAGTTGTGTTACTTTGCAGCACTAGTGGAGTTGATCCCATGGATAGGGTTTGTTTCTGTACCCACATCTGACTCCCTTAGAAATACAACCAATACCCACTCGAGTTTCTATATTTCACATAAAAAAGTGGGGAAATCTAAGAATCCAGGTTTGTAAGATGATAATAATAAAGAAAGAATATGCAAAAAAAAATGCAATAAACTGGTTAAAAGGAAAGATCAAATGGCTAAGGAAACCATGTTTTGGGCATCAAGAATCCTCCCCTCCATTTCAATTTTCCTTACTCCTCCGTGCAAGCAGTATTGTGGTCCAACAAGCACTGTAATAATACTGCTATTTTATGTCCTTATTCCTTCATGCAACCACCATAGATGGCACCCAACACTCCACTTAGGGTTTCAAGGTTCAATGCAAGGAAAAAATAACAAAAGAATAGGTATGAGACTTTGCAGCTCAACCGAAGCCCTCTTTTCCACATCGGCTAAGCCCTCGTTTCGACGAGGGTTTTAGAGTAACCTAACAAATTAATATTAATTAATTATTCTAGGTATTCTAGGTGAAAATGGGACATGTAGTGAAAGCATTTATATTCTGCACACAAACATAGGGCCTGGCTCCACTGTAAAGCACCTAACCCGCATATTCCACCACAAATCAAAGATGCAATATGGGTCGTTGATGTGATGTCGTTCAGACTGCTAAGACTGCTAAAATTTGACAAACAAACAAAACTTGTCATTGCATTGAAAGCTAATAAAAAATGTCATTTGTATTAAAAAAAGAGATTAGAGTTTCACTTTTGCATCTACATGATTGGAAAAATGGCTACCAAGCTTTGTTCTCTCCGCACAATTTTCTATCGTTAGATGTTGCTACTCCTGCAAGTTATCTCCATTGATTTTCTCAAAGCAAGTGTAAAGAACTTATATTTATTAAAATGAAATTACAGCCAAGATTCAATAATGAGCACATTTAGGTTTTTACATTAGGGAATCCTTTACTACCAAATCATGTTTGCTCCACTCTTAGATAATCATTCACTTTCAGCTAAATCAACAAGATTTAAAACTCCATGAACTTGTTCAATATTCTAGCACCACCAAATCATGGAATTTTGTATCACTAAATTGTTGCACTAAATAAACAAGCATTTCCAATCACTAAACACCCAACAATAAATGAAATAGATAGAAAATGTACCTCATTATAACCAACAATTTGAAGAGTGAAGACATAGTGACTATGAGAGAATTGCTCATTCATTGTAGTCTTTCCTACTGTCCTATAACCAATAAATAAAAATGAACAACAAACACACAGTCAGAAAACCATTACAATTATATTGAGAAAAGAATTGAACAAATCAAATATCACCTGGACATTATATTTCCAAAACAAATTCTTCTATTTTTTTGCTGCTTTCCCCTCCGCTATTGGTTTCAACTCCTCCAAACTCTTCCTTGCTGGTATTGACCTTTCACTTCTCCAATTTGGTGAGTTACAGCCTAAAAATCTCCCGCTGAGATTTGCCACGCATTAGGTTTCAAAGTATTTTTATTAAAATGAAAATTAGGGCCAAGATTTGCCCGCTTTATTTGCCCACTAGAAAAGTAATTCAAAATGGAATCGAAAGTGTATAAACTACAATACATAAATAAATATTAATAAATATATTATAATATTATATTATTATATAATATTAAATATATTACAATATAATATTATATAATAATATAATATTATAATATTATATAATAATATAATATTATAATATAATATTATAATATAATATTATATAATATAAATATATAATATAATATCATATTATAATATTATATAATATAATATAATATAATATAATATAATATAATATAATATAATATATAATATAATATATTATAGATTTTATATAATATATATTATTATTATATATATAATATATATATATTATATATATATATATATTATATATATATATACATATATATATATATATATATATATATTTGCTTGGTAAATCGCTGCTAAGGGGCAACACCCATCACTTTTGACTAGAGCTATGAACCAATGAGGCCACATTCGAGGGACCTCATCCCCGCCATTCATATTCCTACGCTTGCTTGCATTCCCGCCAAGCTCCCTATAGGACCCGACGTCATTCCACCATCTGTTGTGCCTGTCTGCATTCCCGCCAAGCTCCTTACAGGACCCAACGCTAATCCTCTGCCTGAACACCCCTTCTAGCTCCACCTCTCTATCGATCCCTCCAACTCCTAGACCTTGCAGTAGTGCATGCCACCCACCCCTTCCAGCTCCACCTCTCAGTCGATCCCTCCAGCTCTCGGACCTCATAGTAGAGTGCGCCACCCATCCCCTCCTCTGTGCGTCAATCACTGCCACCCTTGGACTGGCATTCCTCCATCATTCATGCATCGTCCAACATTCCCTTCATTCTTTGGCTAGGGATAGTTCGTCCCACCTTCCACTGGTGAGATTCAAACTCAAGACAACAGGGAAGCTACTGCTTGCAACTTGTCATTGCACTATGGGGTCATCCCTATATAATAATATAATATAATATTATAATAATAAAATATAATATAATATATAATATAATATATATTATAATATATTATATTATATTGTATTGTAATATAATATATTATTATTATATTATATTATAATACAATCCACTCTCTCAATTCGAAATATATTTTTTAATTATCCACTTTAATATCACATTGTCTAATTTTTATTTGTGTGACTAATTATTTAGTTGTTTTTTTTATCCAATGATCAAATTAGTCATTTATTTATTCATTTATAGTTGTGTTGCAAAAAATGAGTAGAATTTAGTCATCTTTAGTTGTTGTGACTAAAAGTTTTAGTCTCATAGTCATTTATTTGCCAAAGTCTACTAGTGTCTCCATTGTGATTGTTACCTGAAAATAAATATTGTAAAACACACGAGTCTTCTCAATTATTTAGTAAGTACTCTCCTAGTACCCTAGAAAATATCCTCATTTCTAGCCTTCCTGATTACCCATAAAATATTAGATGACAAAATAAGCCAAAAAAATTATAAGAATGACTTAAACCCTCCATAGAACCAAAGAGAATCTCCTTCCAATTGGCATTACCTTTATCCCCCACCCTAGACAAGATCCAAAAAAATGTTCCAAATCTCTTTTGTTAACAAACATTCAAAGAAGATGTGTCTAATGCTTTCAAGTTGCTTACAAATAGTACATAAGTTCAACATGGAAGAACATATAGCATAAGGGAATTTTTGCAACATGAACCATTTAAAGCAAGCAATTTTTGGTTCTAGAATATTAGACCACAAAACCTTGAAAGCTTTTGACCATTGAATTCTAGAGAGATCAAGATTCCAACATTTATTTAGATTCTTGAGGAGGTTTTGGGAATGGATTAAGGTTTTGTAAATTATTTTAGGTTTTAAATGTGGAATCTTAGAACCCTCAGTCCAAGTGAGTTTCTCAAGAAACACATTGCCACTTACTTTACAAATAAGGAAATGAATGATCCTACAAGCTTATGCAGGAGCATCCTAGGTGAATGTGCAATCAACATCAACCAAAAAGATTTAAAATTTAAAATTTGTGTTTGCATTTCATTTTAAGAGGTTAATTTCATGATTAGGAGGATATTTTTAATGAGTTGAGAATAATTATATTTAATTAAATAAAAATAATTTTTATTATGCAAGTTTGGACGTGGAGATAGTTGAGGTGTAGTTGCATTTTTGGAAAAATCAGTAAAAACAAACGTGGGAATTGAGTTTGTGGGAGTTACAAAATTAAATGAGAAATAATTTATTGATTTTTCTATTATTGAAACCACTAATTCTCTAGAGGGGGTCATGATTTTTCAAAATGGGAGGGAATTTTTGATTTTTTGATTTTTGTAGAGGGTTTTGTTGGACGTTTTGGGCATTCATTTGTGGCTGCAGGTTTGGAGAAACGTAGAGTTGGTGCAGGTTGAGAGGATTATGGCCCAACCATTAAATATTTAAGGCTCCATCGTTGAAGGTTGTTCAAGGGTTTCAGGTGGGGATTTGTTGAAGAGGGAGAGAGATTTGACAATTTTGAAAATTTCATTTTCTAGAATTTGAAGGAGAGTATCCTTGGGTATAGATTTTTGGTTTGGAGCTGCATAAAAATTATTTTTATAGGATAGAAGAATACTTTTTCAGCAACAAAAGATTTGGAATTCATGGTTGAGGTGTTGTCGAAGATTGAAGATTTGTAGGAGAAGAGTGCAAATTTGGATGTGCTCATGAAGCACATAGTTTTATTTTTTGTTGTAGCTTGTTTTTAGTCTATTTTCAGATTGTGTAGAGGGCATATGTCGCTACCCATCAGTCATTTGTTGACTAAAAATGGCATTGTAATCAGATTTCTATAATGAGAAAACTTATTGTTGCAAATTTCAATTGAATCTATGAGACTTTGTTGCAGATTTTTCTTGCACTGTTGTGTCTTTTTTGAGTGTTTATTTATAGAAAAGGGGGTTGTTGAGAATCCCCACTTCATAAGTGGTATCAGAGCTAGTTGTTCTTGAGTTTGCAAGCAAAAGCACTGATGTGAGGCAGTTTGCACCACGACCTATGGGTAGAGCTTGAAGCAGTTTTAAAGAGAGTGTGGAAAAGTGTTTGACAAAATGTCTTGGAAGCTAGGAGAATGTTTTGTGATGAAGAAAGAATTTCTAGAGCCACAAATAGATAATCAAGATCCCATCCAGAGGATTAATTTATTCCAAACAAGGTGTAAGGTGAGTGGGAAATGTTGCAAAGTCATTGTGGACAACAGTAGCACCAATAATATCGTATCCGAAGAGATGGTAGACAAGATGAAATTGAAAAGAATCAAGCATCCTAGCCCATACTACATTTCTTGGTTGCAAGGAGATTGCCAGATATGGGTAAGTGAGCAATGTGTGGTTGATTTTCAAATTCATAGATATAAGGATGTGATTGTATGTGATATAGTACCTATGGATATATGCCATGTTTTGTTGGGTAGACCATGGTTGTATGATCGAAGAGTTCTACATGATGGTAGGAAGAATACATATAGCATCATAAAGGATGGGGAAGAATTTATTTTGAATCCTTTGTAGGATAGGAAAGAGGAAGTGGCAAAAGAATCTGTAGCAGATAATAAGGATAAAAAGGAAAATAAAATGGGAAGGGTTGAATCTTATTATTCTTTTGGTATTGATATGTTTGTAAGTGAAACTTTGTGTGTAGGAAGAAGGATGAAAAGGAAAATGTGGAAATCCTTGTCCAAAAGGATAAAGAGGGAAAAGAAGAGGAAAGTGTAGCAATGATTAAGGATGATGAGTGTCCTTTGGAGGACTTGAAAGTAATGGAAAATGAAAGTGCAACTAAGAATGAAGGTGAAGAAGATATGGCAGCATGCAATGGTGAACAAAAGGTTGAAGAGAAATGCATAATATGTTTCATTTTTATGATGAAGATGAGAGTGGATCTTGTGTAGATGAAAATATTTTAGCAGTAGAAAAGGAATGAAAAGTGTTGATTGAAGGTGGAGTGAAGATTGTAGCAAAAGGTAATGAGGTTAAATCAGATTTTGATGAATGCTTTGATGAGGTTGAGAATGATATTGCAGCAAGTAGTGAGGAGGTAAAACCTTTTCTTTTTAATTATTTTCATGATAAGTTGGATGATTTAGTGAATTCAAATGAGATGGTTTAGTTAGAGATTGCTAGTGAAGTATGGAAGGAAGAAGATTTGTTTGGTATTGCAAATTTTAGTGCAGGTGCATTTTGGAGGAGGTGGTCAGAATATGGTGGGTTGAATCCCACAAGATTGGAAGATATTATGAGTTGCATTTGGTGGAGGTGGTTGGTTTATGATGGAGCTGATTCCACATTGAAAATGTTGAGTGCAGAGAAGAATTGTCAGAGGAGAAGGGTACTTGTTCCGACTAAGTGCTGGAAGAGGATTAAGAAGAACAAATCATAGGTAACATTTTTAGTAATGGAGTTTGCTGAGGGTTGTTTACAACCTGAAATGATGGTTCTACCATTCAACTCCATTTTGTGAGACCAAGCTCACAAAATTTTTCTACCATGGGTGTCTGATGCAAGAGCATCCTAGGTGAAAGTGCAATCAACATCAACCAAAAAAAATTCAAATTTAAAATTTGTGTTTGCATTTCATTTTACGAGGTTAATTTCATGATTAGGAGGATATTTTAATGAGTTGAGAATAATTATATTTAATTAAATAAAAATCATTTTTATTATGCAAGTTTGGAAGTGGAGATAGTGGAGGTGTAGCATTTTTGGAAAGATCAGTAAAAGCAAATGTGGGAATTGAGTTTGTGGGAGTTAAAAAATTAAATGAGAAATCATTTATTGATTTTTATATTATTGAAACCAATTATTCTCTAGAGGGGGTCGTGATTTTTTAAAATGGGAGGATATTTTTGATTTTTTGATTTTTGGAGAGGGTTTTGTTGGAGGTTTTGGGCATTCATTTGTGGCTGCAAGTTTGGAAAAAGGCAGAGTTGGTGTAGGTTGAGAGGATTATGGAAGCTGCTAAATATTTAAGGCTCCATTGTTGAAGGTTGTTCAAGGGTTTCAGGCAGGTGATTTGTTGAAGAGGGAGAGACATTTGACAATTTTGAAATTATCATTTTCTAGAATTTGAAGGAGAGTATCCTTGGGCATAGATTCTTGGTTTGGAGCTACATAACAATTATTTTTTATAGGATAGAAGATTAATTTTGCAGCAGAAAAATATTTGGAATTCATGGTTGAGGTGTTGTTGTCGAATATTGAAGATTTGCAAGAGAAGAGTGCAGATTTGGAGGTGCTCATGAAGCACATAGTTTAATTTTTTGTTGTAGCTTGTCTTTAGTCTATTTTTAGATTATGTAGAGGGAATATGTTGTTTCCCATCAATCATTTGTTGACTGAAAATGGCATTGTAATTAGATTTCTATAATGAGCAGACTTATTGTTGGAAATTTCAATTGAATCTATGAGACTTTGTTGCGGATTTTTCTTGCACTGTTGTGTTTTTTTTTAGTGTTTATTTACAAAAAAGGGGGTTGTTGAGAATCCCCACTTCATCACAAGCCTCCCTAAGAATAAAATAAGTCCTCCATTGAGATGGAGGGAGTTTAAATTAATTACTCAAATCATTCCATGTCTTTAGTTGGTTATTACACAAGATATCATTAAATCATCTAATAACTTTTAAATGGAAAGTTTTAGTAGAGAAAAAATGCACTAAAGAAAGGGGTTTATCTTTTGTAAGGAAATAAAAGGTGCATAAACACTTTCCTAATGCTAATTCTAAGAAGAGAATGCATACTTAAGGTTCAAATTTCAAATTACAATTCATTAAAGATGCACATTACCAGGAAATAGATAAGAACAAATTTCACACAACACAAAATAGACACCAGATTTAACATTCGGAGAAAAACCCACCACACTAAGAAAAAAATATTTGTATTATAGTGAACAAACGGTCCACATACAAAGTTATAGTTTCTTCCTTTCATATGTCAATTCAGACACTCATACAAGCAACATTACAAACTTGATCTATCTCGTTCTCTATCTCAGACCCACAACTCAACTCTCTTCGCCATTCCAATGCATTACACATTATAGCATTTTTCTTTCCTGAGAGAAAATCACAATCAACCTGCTTCACCAGACCCATATGCGAAACATATCAATTCATTTCCCAATCATAATAGCAGACCAACCGTCATACAACAGTTACCATATTGGTCCATGTCGAAGAGAAAAAATCCAATCTCTTGCCGACAAGCCGCCAAGTCAGAAAAAAATTGAACTTAAGAACCTCCAATCAGAGTTTAGGAATTTTCCAAAACTCGTGACATGGTGATAACGAAGGGAAGTCACCTACACTACAAGCTCAAACCATCATGAAGACAAAGAGAGAGGTCTCACCGACCACACAAAGTCTCGCCGATGGAGCTAGGTGAAACTTTGAAAACTCCATATGAAGTCATGCCGACAATTTATTGTCATGCTAGTAAGCTGAGGCATAATTCCAACATGCCTCCCACTTGACGAAGGCTTACTAGCTTCTCAAAACTAGGATTACTAAATGTCATAGGCCCCAAGGCCCATCGAACTGGCACACCACCTAAACTTGTATGCGCTCATTGGTTTCGTTAATGCATTTGCAACATTTTCCAGAGTATCCACCTTCTCAAGACGGACCTTTCCATCCTCCACTATATCCTGTACAAAATGATATTGCACATCAATATGTTTCGTCCTTACATGGGAAGTTGTATTTTTTGCCAAATAGATGGCACTGTAACTATCACAACAAATGATAATTTATCGTGCATTGAACCCAATATCAAAACATAAACATCTAAGCCAAATAGCTTCTTTACAGGCATGTGTTGCTACCATATATTCTACTTTCGTAGTAGATAAAGCGACTACAACTTGCCGCTTGCTCATCCAACTAACTGCACCACCATTCAACGTGAAGATGTATCCACTGGTGGTTCTTCTGCTGCCAATGTCCCTTACCCAATCAAAATCCACATAACCTCAAATGCTGATCAATCTTTGTGACCCAACCGAGTTACCATGATAGCACAAAGTATACTAAGAGGCACCTTTCAGATATCTAAAGACTCTTTTCACAACATCCCAATGCGATCTTCCTATATTTTCCATAAATCGGCTAAATACTCCCTTTGCTTGGGAAATGTTTGGCCTTATATAGACCATTGCATACTTTAAGATGCCAACTACACTTTCATAAGGCACTCTGGTCATGTCCTCCATCTCAATAGGAGATTTTGGACAATCTTCAACATATAGCTTCATCCCCTGCAACACTGGAACAACTAGTTGTTTGCAATTAGTCATATCAAATCTCTCTAGAACAATATTGATATACTTACTCTAGCTAAGTGAAAGCTTTCTACTTCCTCCATCCTTTTTTATTTCCATCCCTAGAATATGTAAGGAAAGCTAGATGCGGAAACAACTCTCCTAAACGTCAAAACCTCAGGGAAGAATGCAGATATACTTTTAATTTTTCAATTACAGTTCAATTAAGATGCACTTTGAAATAAATATCAGAAACAAAGAATTAGACAAACACAGATGAACACCGGATATACGTGGGAAAACCCTTATGGGAGAAAAACCCACCACACCAAGAGAAATCACTTTGTATTACAGTAATAAAGATTACATACAAGTTTCAGACTTATATTTCTGATGTCATATTATAGCAGCTTTCACTATGATCAATCTTGTACAGGAACCTTCACGTTACAGTCTTCATAGAATAGAATTCACTCTGATACAATTCAAACTGCTGACACACCTATTGATCAAACCAACCATTGAACCATCGAGCATCTACAACTGCAAACTTTATTCATGGCATTCCCTGTCTATTGAACTTCCTCACAGAACCGTCACAACGAACTATCTTCCAACTGTTCAGATTCAGCTTCTCCTATGGGTCCATAAGACGCCACATAGGAAAGTCTCACTCAGTCAAATGACTTCAATCTATGTTGGCATGTCGGTGAGACACTGACTGTGTCTCCCCAATGCTAACAACTTCATATCGATATTGGCAAGAGTTATCACTTTCAGTGAGACATCATACCGAAGCTTCAAAGTCACATAGCCGTGAGTTTTCCATTCGGCAAGACTATCGCCCTTCGGTGAGACCACATACCGGTATTCAAAGTCACACCGAAGAAACATTCTATCGGTAGCACATATCACTCTCGCTAGGACTTCGCATCGAGCCTCCAAGTTATTCTGAAAGCATCCACCAGTCGGTGAGACTCATCGCTTTCGCCAGGAAATGATACCGAAGTCACATGTTATACTGATCGCCAAACAATAGTCGGCAAGACATATCATTATCACCAAGAGGTTTCACTGAGATCTCTTAAGTCACCCCAAAGCCATCAACAATCACCAAGACATACGTCCTTCGCTAAGACTTTACTCCAGGATCTCAAAAGTCATACCGAGCACACTAGTCGCCAGGAGTCATACCGAGAATAAACTACAACATCGGTGAGACATATCACTATCGGTAAGACTTCTTACCGAACACCCAAGACTTTTCCCGAAGGCTCCAACATAAAACGCTATCGGCAAGACATGTTACTTTCAATAAGACTTCTCACTGAGCTGCCATAGATTATCCCGATGACTTCAATGCGTATCCACATGATGAGACTAACAATCGCCATTTGGGACTTCTTCACAGTGTTGAAGTCACTCCAAAATACACAATTGCGTATAGGTCTCTAGGCCTTTCGATTGAATAGCACATTGGCTAAGAAAGAGATCTTCAGCGATCAGATGTCCACGGTGATAGGTTCAAAGAAAAGCGTTCGGCAAGATAACTTGCAGGTCACAACAACGTCGTTGACAAGATTCAAAAGCGCTAGTCAGCGGACTTCATGGATGTCGCAGAATTTTCCCCAGTAGAGGTTACATCCTATGATGATTGAGACATAAATATCCAACAATTTCCCACTTGACGAAGATCACACAGGCACCTCCAGAGCACAACAAAACTTACTGAAAAACATGGGCCTTGAGGCCCATCGAACTGGCACACCACCTGAACTTTTCTGTGCTCACTGGCTTCGTCAATGCATCTACAACATTCTCCAGAGTATCAACTTTTTCCAAACTGACCTTTCCATCCTCCACCATATCTCGTACAAAGTGGTACTGTATGTCTATATGTTTTGTCCTGACATGGAAAGTAGGATTTTTGCTAGACAAATTGCACTCTGACTGTCACAAAAAATAGTTATTTTCCCTACATCAAAACCAATGTTAGAACAAAAACGTTTTAACCAAACTGCTTCTTTACAAGCATGAGTAGCTGCCATGTATTCAGCCTCTGTAGTGGACAAAGCAACTGCAACCTGCCACTTACTCATCCAACTCACTACACCACCATTCAACATGAAAATGTATCCACTACTGGACCTCCTGCTATCAATGTCCCCTACCCAATCAGAATCTACATATCCATGAATGCTGAGAGTCCTCTGTGATTCAACTAAGTTCCCATGGTAACACAAAGCAAAATTTGAAGCACCCTTCAAATATCTAAACACTCTCTTCACAGCATCCCAATGTATTCTTCTAGGATTAGCCATAAACCGACTAAGAACTCCCATTGCTTGGGCAATGTCTGGCCTTGTACAGACCATTGCATACATAAGACTGCCTACTACACTAGCATAGGGTATACTGGTCATGTCCTCCATCTCAGTAGGAGATTTTGGACAGTCTTCAACAGATAGCTTTGTTCCCTGTAAGACTGGAACAACTAACTGCTTGCAATCATTCATTAAAAATCTCTCTAGAAAAGTCTTGATATACTTACTCTAACTGAGACAAATTTTTCTACTATCCCTATCCCTGGTTATCTCCATCCCTAGAATATACCTTGCTACACCAAGATCTTTCATTTCGAACTTAGCAGACAACTGAGACTTAAGATCAGAAATCATTAGCTTACTATTGCCTATGAACAACATATCATCAACATAGAGAGCAATAATAAGAACTTGATCACTTTCAACTTTATAATAGACACAATGATCAGACTTTGATCTCACAAATCCCAAAGATAATACAAAAGTATCAAATTTCTAGTACCACATTCTAGGTGACTGCTTTAACCCATACAAAGACTTCTTTAATTTGCAAACTAGTTTCTCTTTACCTTTTTCAACAAAATGCTCAAGCTGGGACATATAGATTTCTTCTTCAACATCACCATGAAGAAATGTTGTCTTCACATCCATGTGTTCGACCTCTAAGTCATACGCTACTGTAAGTGACAAAAGAAATCTGATAGATGTCATCTTAGCTACAGAAGAAAATATTTCCCCATAATCAATTCCCTCTACCTGGGAATAACCCTTTGCAACCAATCTCGCCTTGTAATTTTCCACACTGCCATCTAGACCAATCTTCTTTTTAAATACCCATTTGCAACCAACAGCATTTCTGCCTTTAGGCAAGGGCACCAAGCTCCAAGTTTCATTCTTTTCTAATGATGTCATTTCTTCATTCATGACTTCCAACCAAGAGTCTGAATCATACATCTTAAATGCCTCTTTTATAGTCCTAGGCTCGTCAGTGCTAGAAATCAAAGCATAGGCACAAGTAGAATCAATCAAAGAGAACCCATACCTATCAGGTTGTTTTCTTTCACGAGTTGACCTCCTCACTTGCTGAGGTTCTTCTTCTTCTTCAGAACTATCAGAACTACTTGAGCTCTCCTTAGTTTCAGGTACATTTTGTATTCTCAATTCCTCTTTCTCTGGTGTAGGAGGAGTTAAAGCCACATCCTTATTGTTTCCTGACTTTGTCTTTGACTGCAGATCCAAATTAGAAGGTTTCAGCTCACGAAAGATTACTCTTTTGCTGTATACAACCTTTTCTGTATCAGGATTCCAAAGCTTGTATCCTTTTATGCTAGCACTATAGCCAATAAAAATACATTTGATAGCTTTGTTCTCCAATTTAGATCTCTTCTCATATGACACATAAGCATATGCCTCACAACCAAAAACACGAATATGTCTAAGAGAGGGCTTCTTACCAGACCACGCTTCCAAAGATGTTTTCTCAACAAGAGCAGAATTTGGAGAATGATTAATCAAGTAACATGCAGTAGCAACAACCTTAGCCCAGAACTTCTCCTCCAAGCCAGCACTACTCAGCATACTTCATGCTCTCTCCATCACTGTCCTATTGAACCTTTCTGCAACTCCATTTTGCTGTGGAGTACAAGGTGTAGTCTTATGTCTTTTAATCACATGGTCTTTACAGTATCTTTTAAACTCATCAGAACAAAATTCACCACCATTATCAGTCCTTAAGCATTTTATTTTTCTACCAGTCTAATTTTCAACAAAATTCTTAAATTCCTTAAATCGATTGAACACTTTTGATTTACTTTTCAAAAAATAAACAAATGCTCTTCTTGAATAATCATCAATGAACGACACATAGTATCTTGATTTAGACAAAGAAGGAACATCCACTGGACCAAATACATCTAAATGGATATAATCTAGCAAACCAGAAGATTTATGAGGACTAGAATAAAATGAAACACGATGTTGTTTTCCATATATACAATGCTCACATAATTCAAATTCAAGGTTACAATCTTCAAGCCCCTCAACCAGGTTTTTCTTCTTCAAGGTTTTTAAACATTTTTCTCCTATGTGGCCTAGCCTATGATGCCAGAGCATAGTCTTCTCTGCTAGAAGTTTAAATTCTATAGAGTTTACATAATTAGAGATATTTCCCTCTTTACCTCCACGATTAGCTTT
>VDFB02271358.1:800631025-800763328 GCA_007258455.2 Sequoia sempervirens
TTTTGTTAATGTTTTGTTGGCCGAGCCTTAACAAAAAGGCATTTTAAGCCATAACCCAACAAAAAATCCTTCAACCTCTCAACAAAAAGATTGTAAAAGAACAAAATAGTCCGTGTACGAGCTGTTTAAGAAGGTTAGGCATTTATTTTGGTGGTTAAGCCTAATTAGGCAAATTTTATGTATAAAAAGAGAGGTAGTAGGCCTTGTTTTTCCAAGTCCAGGTGGTGAGAACGAGAGAATGCTCGGGAGATTATTGTAATTGTTCTTGTACGTCGAAGTTATGTTGTGATATCGATGTGCTTGAAGGGAATGATGCTGTCGCAATTGTAACTGATTTTGGAGTATAATCGGATCGGTCACTCCGTTGGAGAGGGGCCCGGAGACGTAGTCCTTAGGGGAAGACGTATTGCGTTTGTCTCCTCATTTCTTCTCTCTTTCTTTTCAGTTCATTATCTTGGCATTATATTATGTTCATTTATTCATTTGAGCATTGTATTAAGTGATCATTTACGCTTGGTGCATTTAAAAGCAATTGTCCCAGATTCTAAATAGATCGCTGAGAGTGCTGCTATCAAGAATGAAGAGAATTCAAGAGTGAAAAAATGAAGAGAGAGCTTGATCGAATGACTTGAACCCCCAAAATGAGAGAAAAGGAGGGTTTTTTTTGCATGTAAGGGTGGAAAAGAGCCGTTACACCCGAAATATGACTGCTAGGACATGTGTCTAAAGATTCAAGATTTTAGATTCCTCATTTCAAACTTGGAAAACTGCTAGGGTGCTAGCACGTCACGTAGACGTTTGCGCACTGCGCAGGAATCCAAGGCCTAGATTTTTGGGAAACGTGTCATTAGGATTTTGTTGCTCCACCACTGGTCCACACGGGGTCAAAATTGTGAAATTCTGACCCATGGGATTTTTTTCATTAATGCTCTAAGGTGTCATAAATGCTAGGAAAAAGTGCAAAAATGTGGAATTTCCCTTAGGTGCAATTTTGCGACATTAAAATTACAAGAAGCCTTGCTGCGAATCAAACAATTGGAGGAATTGTTGAAAACTTACCTATAGAAAGACAGTGAAAGGGATGTTGAATCAGAGAATTGGAAGAAAGACTCTATAAGTTTGAGCATGGGAAAAAACTAGAGATATTGGCACAACATCCATGGTGGAGACAAAAGGAAAAGACCTAGTGTCACAAAGCTCAATTGGACCCATTAAAACCCCCACTGGACTGACTATTGTGTCCCTAGGTGTTGAATTATGGAAAAGAACACAAGAATTATCCCAAAAATAAAAATAATGGTAAAGGGAGAAAGTTGAAATGGTATCTAACCAAACTAGGGCACTTAAGAAGCAAGAAACATAAGTGAAGAAGTTAAAAGTGAAGATTGAAGAACTGGTAGACAAAATGACACAACTACTGAAATGCAGGCCACTTGCTAGGGTTTACACTTTGTTCTTGTAGAAATTTTTTATGTTTTCAATTTAGTCAATTGATTAGTGACCTACCTGTTGCCATGAATATGAAATATTTGTTTTTAGACACTTTTTACAACTCCACACCTAAGATTCATGACCAATTGTATGAGTTTTATCTACACAATTTTTTTCTTTTAGATGAAACTGCTTGGAATCCATTGATGTTTGTAGGGGATCTCCAAATAAGGGCTTTGGCCTCTTATATTAGGAATGAGCACCAAAGGGGGAAAATTCTACAAGAATATAATGAAAAAGAAAATTCTATTTCCTTACAGCTCAGGAAGGAGTTAGTGGATCCAAATGCAGTAATAGATCAATAAATGGATCTTTTAGATCACAAAGGGGTTGGAAAGAAGATAATAGAGGGATTATAAAAGAATGAAGGAACTAGCAACAAGAACCATCAATGAAGCCTTTAAAATTTTGTTCAGAAAAGATGGGAAGAGCTTACACCAGAGCTAAAAAGGAAGGAACCACACTTTATTTACAACTATGTAGCCATAATTCATAGGTCTCATAAATATATATATATATATATATATATATATATATATACATATTGCAATGAGAACTAGGGTTACTTGGTTTCCACTTGTCTTTCATCCTCCTATCCTCCTGTTTCTTGTACCACACTAGACAAGGGGGAAATGAGGGGAAGATGAAGCATAAAAAATAAAAGGTTGGAAAAGCTCTTAGATCAGAAAGGCTACTACTTGAAGTAGGGAAAAGGAGTGGATACTGTGGTCGATTTAAGAGAAATGGCTATGCAATATAACCTCTAGCCTTAAAAGTTGCTTAGGGAAAGCAAATAGCTTAGTTGGGGGGAAGCGATGGGCTTAATTAATTTCTAGTTTTCCTTCATTAGTTTATGTTTTTATCATTTTATCTATGAAGTTTCACATATATTACTAAGAATTCATACATATTTTATACCTTTCATGAACTTTAAACCAGACTTAAGTATGTGAAAATATAGATATGATATGTTGAAATTTGGATGTGTGAATGCATGAATGTTCATGAGATTTAGTATGATTCTATGCTTAAATTATGATTATTAATGGTGTGTATGCCTTAGGGATGAAACTAACCTCTTGCAGCTAGAAGTATTGTAACCCACAACTA
This sequence comes from Sequoia sempervirens, assembly GCA_007258455.2. Classification (NCBI taxonomy): domain Eukaryota; kingdom Viridiplantae; phylum Streptophyta; class Pinopsida; order Cupressales; family Cupressaceae; genus Sequoia; species Sequoia sempervirens. The sequence continues at coordinate 800,633,627 of VDFB02271358.1, forward strand.
CTAGATTTCTAGCCTGAAACATAAGGATTGCTGACGGTTTCAGGGGAGAGGTCAGAATAGTTGAAGTGCGACATTTCTAGAGGAGAATGGAGGTGACCATTGAATGGTCAACTATGAGTCACCACAACACATTCTTATCCACCAAATAAGACTACTTGAAGGAGAAGAATTCTGTTATGAGCAGGACTAACCCATGACATGACATTCCTCTGGAACACATCTCTGTCATGGCGGTTAATCGTTAGGCACAAAGTTTTAATTCGGTTTCTCTTCTTCTACTTTATAATTATGGTTTTAGTTTTAAGACTAAGTCCTCTCCCTATATTTGAGGGAGAGTGGATGGGTACATTATGATTCTATTTTTAGTCCTAAAGGAATAAGACTCCTCCTAGACCATATATAATGGGATCTATTGTTGAGGAGTAAATCTAGTTACTAATTAATAATTGCCAATAGTTTTTTATCATTGTTAGTTGTTTTCCTATTATTAGTTGCAAATAGTAGACATGTATTGTTGAATGAGAAATATTTAGTAGATTCTTGTCAGATTGCATGTAAGAGTTCACAGGTTTTATGCAATAAAGGAGTTAGTTCAATATCATGATTTATTAATTAAGTAGTAAGTGTTTGACATTTATGTGGAAGCAACAACTCAAGAAAGGACCTCTTGAGGTATTGCTATCAACCCTATTTCCTATTATTAGATTAATTAATTCATTTTTTAATATAGTTAAGATACTTTCTAGTTATATGCATGGAATTGATGAATGTAATTCGATAGTTTAGATTGAATTTTGTAGCTTCATGCTTGTTCGTCCTCTGAAGAAATTAGTTATAGTTCAGTTTTAGGAGTTAAATAGTTACAGTATTGAGTGATAGGTACTTGTAGGATAAGGTAGCATCTTATATCTATTTCCCCTATTTTACAAATTAGTGTTTTATTTCCTTTTCCAACTTTTACAATTTTTTGTACATGTGTAATCACCTATACTCCATGGATATAGGGCATGTTTAGAATCCATGAATGCATTTATAGTGCCAACAATGTCAAAATATTACAAGCTCCTGGTTGGTAATTAAATGAAGCCTCTTGTGTGAAAGATGAACTATTCAGTTAGGAGTCCATCTTTTGAGTTGTGTGTCCACCTAACAACACCAAGTTAATTAGACATTAGAGAGGCCTTACATATGACTACTTGGAAGATATGGAGAAAACATTTTCAAAAATGAACTTGGGGATTGGTATACTAGAAGATACATTAATATGCAATACCACATACGAGTGGAAAACTCATCTGAATAATATCACTAAGAGGTACATTTTAACACTTTTGATTAGAACATAACACACAAAAGACATGAAAGGGTCAACGCATACATCAAACTATCGAATATTTTCCTCTCATGGAGTTTAATAAGGATAACTAAATATTGGTTTGTGTTTGAACATCTATTTCCTTAGATAATCACTAAGGCTGAAAATTAAAAAGGGCATTAAAACAAATTAACACAAGATCCCGAGATAGCAATTTTTTTTTCGTAAACAAAAAGGAATTACATAATCATCTAAAAAGGAAGAATTGTCTATTAGCATACCACATAGGGTATTTTACTAAACTAGTTATTAAAGACCATGCAAGGTCTTATCAAAATAATATGCTAATGACCATTACATTATATTATTTTATTTGCATCATACAAACAACTTGTTTAGTGAATACAATTCTATAAACTAATCTATCTTTTTTAGTGCACTATGTGGATACAATGACTATGAACATATACAATCACAAAAACATGATATGTATAGATTACAGTAACTAAACATCTTGTCATAGACCATTCAAAATTTCTTACTCAAGCACTAAAATTATCGTTATCATTTCATGGTGGATCAACATCTAAGATGTCTTCATTGGATGTAACCTGTGAATTCCTCCCCATGATTTACATGAATCCTTGGTCCATTGTAGAAGTTAAGGTCTTTCTCAAATACCTCAGTTGGTTACTTTTTGTTATACTTCTTTTGAAATTCTAGGTAATTTTTCATATAAGGAATATTATTAGCTTTATTGAAAGGCCAGTGTCTTCCATATTTAACCTCTATCTTTTTGATGCCTACAATTCCTTCCTTTATCAACTTAAAAAAAATATTTTTCACTAGTACAAAAACAACAATAAATGACTAAAAAAACTACTAAAAATTGGTCACGTGACTATTAGCTTGGTCACATGACCATTAGTAGTTTATTGCCAGCCATTTATAACACGACCAAATTCATGACTAAACCATTTTTAGTCATTTTTTTATTGATCAATTTGGTAGTATATTTAGTCATTAATTTAGTCATTGATTGTTGTTAAATGGTCATTTATTTAGTCATGGTAGTCATTTATTTAGTCATGGTAGTCATTTATTTGTCATTGTAGTGATTTATTTAGTCATGGTAGTCATTTATTTAGTCATGGTTTAGTCATTTATTTGGGTGAATCCGTGATTCAAGCTACAAATCAAATCTAACTTAATTAATCCTCACAAATTTATGCATATAAACTTCAAGTATCATAGATATTCAAATGTTGAGAGAAGCACTATGAAATGAAGACTAAAATGCTTGAACAAATATGATTGATCAGACACAAACAAATCACAAATCAAGGAGCCACAACATAGTATTTATGAGTGGAGAAAAAACCACTATAAAAATTTACTGACATTAAGCCTCATTGGAAAATCAAAACCTCACTGGTTACATTCAATGTCTCAATGAAAACTGCCTCACTGGTAAATCAAAATGTCACTAACTGTTTTACATCATTTATTGAAGAATTGAATAATTCAAAAAGACAAAAACAAAGAATCACTTTGTATCAATGAATTTATTTTCTTGAAAGTGTCATTTGGATTTGAAACTCAAGAACCTTTACTTTTGCACCTGCAACACAATGAATACTATAAAATGTGTTTTTCCTTATTAAAAAAAACATCCATCTCAACTCATGCACTGTTAAACAATAAATTTGTATAAGATTACACTTCCTCTTTTTCTGATTAAACATGTATTTTCCTTAATCATCCAAAATATTTATGCATTTTCCCCATGTATTAATAATTCTTACTTTCATTTGGATCTGACAAAAAACATAACAAAATTGTGAGAGATACATTTAAAATAGTGGCTGGCATATATAACTAAAGCATACTTCTAAATATAGCAATCTCAATTTGATCATTGTAAAGAATTAACCCTATACACATACAAACCAATGACAAAAAACTTATCTATTGTCCCAATACCTATGATTTCATAACTTCAATTATAAATTGCTACTTTCAATGACAGTTCTAAAAAAATAAAGAGGTAATAATAATCAAAGAAAAAAAGTGAGAAGATCTTCTCAATGAATATGCAGAAATAAAACAAAAACTCCTAGCTATACATCGAGTTAATAAAATAAAGGAGATAATTTAGAGGCTATTCCCTGTTAGGATATTGAATAAGTTGAATCATGTCCTTGAAAGGCAAAACCCCAATAGAGTTGTGTTACTTTGCAGCACTAGTGGAGTTGATCCCATGGATAGGGTTTGTTTCTGTACCCACATCTGACTCCCTTAGAAATACAACCAATACCCACTCGAGTTTCTATATTTCACATAAAAAAGTGGGGAAATCTAAGAATCCAGGTTTGTAAGATGATAATAATAAAGAAAGAATATGCAAAAAAAAATGCAATAAACTGGTTAAAAGGAAAGATCAAATGGCTAAGGAAACCATGTTTTGGGCATCAAGAATCCTCCCCTCCATTTCAATTTTCCTTACTCCTCCGTGCAAGCAGTATTGTGGTCCAACAAGCACTGTAATAATACTGCTATTTTATGTCCTTATTCCTTCATGCAACCACCATAGATGGCACCCAACACTCCACTTAGGGTTTCAAGGTTCAATGCAAGGAAAAAATAACAAAAGAATAGGTATGAGACTTTGCAGCTCAACCGAAGCCCTCTTTTCCACATCGGCTAAGCCCTCGTTTCGACGAGGGTTTTAGAGTAACCTAACAAATTAATATTAATTAATTATTCTAGGTATTCTAGGTGAAAATGGGACATGTAGTGAAAGCATTTATATTCTGCACACAAACATAGGGCCTGGCTCCACTGTAAAGCACCTAACCCGCATATTCCACCACAAATCAAAGATGCAATATGGGTCGTTGATGTGATGTCGTTCAGACTGCTAAGACTGCTAAAATTTGACAAACAAACAAAACTTGTCATTGCATTGAAAGCTAATAAAAAATGTCATTTGTATTAAAAAAAGAGATTAGAGTTTCACTTTTGCATCTACATGATTGGAAAAATGGCTACCAAGCTTTGTTCTCTCCGCACAATTTTCTATCGTTAGATGTTGCTACTCCTGCAAGTTATCTCCATTGATTTTCTCAAAGCAAGTGTAAAGAACTTATATTTATTAAAATGAAATTACAGCCAAGATTCAATAATGAGCACATTTAGGTTTTTACATTAGGGAATCCTTTACTACCAAATCATGTTTGCTCCACTCTTAGATAATCATTCACTTTCAGCTAAATCAACAAGATTTAAAACTCCATGAACTTGTTCAATATTCTGGCACCACCAAATCATGGAATTTTGTATCACTAAATTGTTGCACTAAATAAACAAGCATTTCCAATCACTAAACACCCAACAATAAATGAAATAGATAGAAAATGTACCTCATTATAACCAACAATTTGAAGAGTGAAGACATAGTGACTATGAGAGAATTGCTCATTCATTGTAGTCTTTCCTACTGTCCTATAACCAATAAATAAAAATGAACAACAAACACACAGTCAGAAAACCATTACAATTATATTGAGAAAAGAATTGAACAAATCAAATATCACCTGGACATTATATTTCCAAAACAAATTCTTCTATTTTTTTGCTGCTTTCCCCTCCGCTATTGGTTTCAACTCCTCCAAACTCTTCCTTGCTGGTATTGACCTTTCACTTCTCCAATTTGGTGAGTTACAGCCTAAAAATCTCCCGCTGAGATTTGCCACGCATTAGGTTTCAAAGTATTTTTATTAAAATGAAAATTAGGGCCAAGATTTGCCCGCTTTATTTGCCCACTAGAAAAGTAATTCAAAATGGAATCGAAAGTGTATAAACTACAATACATAAATAAATATTAATAAATATATTATAATATTATATTATTATATAATATTAAATATATTACAATATAATATTATATAATAATATAATATTATAATATAATATTATAATATAATATTATATAATAATATAATATTATAATATAATATTATAATATAATATTATATAATAATATAATATTATAATATAATATTATAATATAATATTATATTGTATATTAATAATATAATATAAATATAATATTATATTATATATAATATAAATATAATATAATATTATAATATAATATAAATATGTATAATATTATAATATAATATAAATATAATATAATATTATAATAATTAATATAAATATAATATAATATAATATAATATTATAATATAATACAATATAATATTATATTATAATATTATATATAATATTATATTAATATTATTATATAATATTATATTATAATATGGTATATAATATTATATTATATTATTATATAATATTATATAATATTATATGAATATATATATAATATTATAGAATATTATATAATATTATAATATAATATTATATAATATTATAATATAATATTATACATATATATAATAATATTATAATATAATATTATTAATATTATATTATTATATTATTAATATTATATTATTAATATTATATAATATAATATTATATAAATATTATATAATATAATATATATAATATAATATAATATAATAATATTATATTATATATATATATATTATAATATAATATTATATAATATATTATATAATATAATATAATATTATATAATATAATATAATATAATATAATATAATATAATATAATATTATATAATATAATATAATAATATATTATATAATATAATATTATAATATAATATTATAATATATATAATATAATATATATATATTATAATATAATATAATATAATATTATATATATTATAATATAATATAATATTATAATATAATATAATATAATATAATATTATATATTATATATATAATAATAATATATATTTGCTTGGTAAATCGCTGCTAAGGGGCAGCACCCATCACTTTTGACTGGAGCTATGAACCAATGAGGCCACATTCGGGGGACCTCATCCCCGCCATTCATATTCCTACGCTTGCCTACATTCCCGCCAAGCTCCCTACAGGACCTGACGTCATTCCACCATCTGTTGCGCCTGTCTGCATTCCCGCCAAGCTCCTTGCAGGACCCAACGCTAATCCTCTGTCTGAACACCCCTTCTAGCTCCACCTCTCTATTGATCCCTCCAACTCCCAGACCTTGCAGTAGTGCATGCCACCCACCCCTTCCAGCTCCACCTCTCAGTCGATCCCTCCAGCTCCCGGACCTCGTAGTAGCGCACGCCACCCATCCCCTCCTCTGTGCGCCGATCGCTGCCACCCTTGCACTGGCATTCCTCCATCATTCGCGCATCGTCCAACGTTCCCTTCATTCTCTGGCTAGGGATAGTTCATCCCACCTTCCATTGGTGAGATTCAAACTCAAGACAACAGGGAAGCTGCTGCTTGCAACTTGTCGTTGCACTGTGGGGTCATCCCTATATAATAATATAATATAATATTATAATAATTAAATATAATATAATATATAATATATATTATATTATATTGTATTGTAATATAATATATTATTATTATATTATATTATAATACAATCCACTCTCTCAATTCGAAATATATTTTTTAATTATCCACTTTAATATCACATTGTCTAATTTTTATTTGTGTGACTAATTATTTAGTTTTTTTTTTATCCAATGATCAAATCAGTCATTTATTTATTCATTTATAGTTGTGTTGCAAAAAATGAGTAGAATTTAGTCATCTTTAGTTGTTGTGACTAAAAGTTTTAGTCTCATAGTCATTTATTTGCCAAAGTCTACTAGTGTCTCCATTGTGATTGTTACCTGAACATAAATATTGTAAAACACACGAGTCTTCTCAATTATTTAGTAAGTACTCTCCTAGTACCCTAGAAAATATCCTCATTTCTAGCCTTCCTAATTACCCATAAAATATTAGATGACAAAATAAGCCAAAAAAATTATAAGAATGACTTAAACCCTCCATAGAACCAAAGAGAATCTCCTTCCAATTGGCATTACCTTTATCTCCCACCCTAGACAAGATCAAAAAAACATGTTCCAAATCTCTTTTGTTAACAAACATTCAAAGAAGATGCGTCTAATGCTTTCAAGTTGCTTACAAATAGTACATAAGTTCAACATGGAAGAATATATAGCATAAGGGAATTTTTGAAACATGAACAACCATTTAAAGCAAGAAATTTTTGGTTCTAGAATATTATACCACAAAACCTTGAAAGCTTTTGACCATTGAATTCTAGAGAGATCAAGATTCCAACATTTATTTAGATTCTTGAGGAGGTTTTGGGAATGAATTAAGGTTTTGTAAATTATTTTAGGTTTTAAATGTGGAATCTTAGAACCCTCAGTCCAAGTGAGTTTCTCAAGAAACACATTGCCACTTACTTTACAAATAAGGAAATGAATGATCCTACAAGCTTATGCAGGAGCATCCTAGGTGAATGTGCAATCAACATCAACCAAAAAGATTTAAAATTTAAAATTTGTGTTTGCATTTCATTTTAAGAGGTTAATTTCATGATTAGGAGGATATTTTTAATGAGTTGAGAATAATTATATTTAATTAAATAAAAATAATTTTTATTATGCAAGTTTGGAGGTGGAGATAGTTGAGGTGTAGTTGCATTTTTGGAAAAATCAGTAAAAGCAAACGTGGGAATTGAGTTTGTGGGAGTTACAAAATTAAATGAGAAATAATTTATTGATTTTTCTATTATTGAAACCACTAATTCTCTAGAGGGGGTCATGATTTTTCAAAATGGGAGGAAATTTTTTATTTTTGGATTTTTGTAGAGGGTTTTGTTGGACGTTTTGGGCATTCATTTGTGGCTGCAGGTTTGGAGAAAGGTAGAGTTGGTGCAGGTTGAGAGGATTATGGCCCAACCATTAAATATTTAAGGCTCCATCGTTGAAGGTTGTTCAAGGGTTTCAGGTGGGGATTTGTTGAAGAGGGAGAGAGATTTGACAATTTTGAAAATTTCATTTTCTAGAATTTGAAGGAGAGTATCCTTGGGTATAGATTTTTGGTTTGGAGCTGCATAAAAATTATTTTTATAGGATAGAAGAATACTTTTTCAGCAACAAAAGATTTGGAATTCATGGTTGAGGTGTTGTCGAAGATTGAAGATTTGTAGGAGAAGAGTGCAAATTTGGATGTGCTCATGAAGCACATAGTTTTATTTTTTGTTGTAGCTTGTTTTTAGTCTATTTTCAGATTGTGTAGAGGGCATATGTCGCTACCCATCAGTCATTTGTTGACTAAAAATGGCATTGTAATCAGATTTCTATAATGAGAAAACTTATTGTTGCAAATTTCAATTGAATCTATGAGACTTTGTTGCAGATTTTTCTTGCACTGTTGTGTCTTTTTTGAGTGTTTATTTATAGAAAAGGGGGTTGTTGAGAATCCCCACTTCATAAGTGGTATCAGAGCTAGTTGTTCTTGAGTTTGCAAGCAAAAGCACTGATGTGAGGCAGTTTGCACCACGACCTATGGGTAGAGCTTGAAGCAGTTTTAAAGAGAGTGTGGAAAAGTGTTTGACAAAATGTCTTGGAAGCTAGGAGAATGTTTTGTGATGAAGAAAGAATTTCTAGAGCCACAAATAGATAATCAAGATCCCATCCAGAGGATTAATTTATTCCAAACAAGGTGTAAGGTGAGTGGGAAATGTTGCAAAGTCATTGTGGACAACAGTAGCACCAATAATATCGTATCCGAAGAGATGGTAGACAAGATGAAATTGAAAAGAATCAAGCATCCTAGCCCATACTACATTTCTTGGTTGCAAGGAGATTGCCAGATATGGGTAAGTGAGCAATGTGTGGTTGATTTTCAAATTCATAGATATAAGGATGTGATTGTATGTGATATAGTACCTATGGATATATGCCATGTTTTGTTGGGTAGACCATGGTTGTATGATCGAAGAGTTCTACATGATGGTAGGAAGAATACATATAGCATCATAAAGGATGGGGAAGAATTTATTTTGAATCCTTTGTAGGATAGGAAAGAGGAAGTGGCAAAAGAATCTGTAGCAGATAATAAGGATAAAAAGGAAAATAAAATGGGAAGGGTTGAATCTTATTATTCTTTTGGTATTGATATGTTTGTAAGTGAAACTTTGTGTGTAGGAAGAAGGATGAAAAGGAAAATGTGGAAATCCTTGTCCAAAAGGATAAAGAGGGAAAAGAAGAGGAAAGTGTAGCAATGATTAAGGATGATGAGTGTCCTTTGGAGGACTTGAAAGTAATGGAAAATGAAAGTGCAACTAAGAATGAAGGTGAAGAAGATATGGCAGCATGCAATGGTGAACAAAAGGTTGAAGAGAAATGCATAATATGTTTCATTTTTATGATGAAGATGAGAGTGGATCTTGTGTAGATGAAAATATTTTAGCAGTAGAAAAGGAATGAAAAGTGTTGATTGAAGGTGGAGTGAAGATTGTAGCAAAAGGTAATGAGGTTAAATCAGATTTTGATGAATGCTTTGATGAGGTTGAGAATGATATTGCAGCAAGTAGTGAGGAGGTAAAACCTTTTCTTTTTAATTATTTTCATGATAAGTTGGATGATTTAGTGAATTCAAATGAGATGGTTCAATTAGAGATTGCTAGTGAAGTATGGAAGGAAGAAGATTTGTTTGGTATTGCAAAGTTTAGTGCAGGTGCATTTTGGAGGAGGTGGTCAGAATATGGTGGGTTGAATCCCACAAGATTGGAAGATATTATGAGTTGCATTTGGTGGAGGTGGTTGGTTTATGATGGAGTTGATTCCACATTGAAAATGTTGAGTGTAGAGAAGAATTGTCAGAGGAGAAGGGTACTTGTTCCGGCTAAGTGTTGGAAGAGGAGAAAGAAGAACAAATCATAGGTAACATTTTTAGTAATGGAGTTTGCTGAGGGTTGTTTACAACCTGAAATGATGGTTCTACCATTCAACTCCATTTTGTGAGACCAAGCTCACAAAATTTTTCTACCATGGGTGTCTGATGCAGGAGCATCCTAGGTGAATGTGCAATCAACATCAACCAAAAAGATTTAAAATTTAAAATTTGTGTTTGCATTTCATTTTACGAGGTTAATTTCATGATTAGGAGGATATTTTAATGAGTTGAGAATAATTATATTTAATTAAATAAAAATAATTTTTATTATGCAAGTTTGGAAGTGGAGATAGTGGAGGTGTAGCATTTTTTGAAAAATCAGTAAAAGCAAATGTGGGAATTGAGTTTGTGGGAGTTAAAAAATTAAATGAGAAATCATTTATTGATTTTTCTATTATTGAAACCACTGATTCTCTAGAGGGGGTCGTGATTTTTTAAAATGGGAGGGAATTTTTGATTTTTGCATTTTTGGAGAGGGTTTTGTTGGAGGTTTTGGGCATTCATTTGTGGCTACAAGTTTGGAAAAAGGCAGAGTTGGTGCAGGTTGAGTGGATTATGGAAGCTGCTAAATATTTAAGGCTCCATTGTTGAAGGTTGTTCAAGGGTTTCAGGCAGGTGATTTGTTGAAGAGGGAGAGACATTTGACAATTTTGAAATTATCATTTTCTAGAATTTGAAGGAGAGTATCCTTGGGCATAGATTCTTGGTTTGGAGCTACATAACAATTATTTTTTATAGGATAGAAGATTAATTTTGCAGCAGAAAAATATTTGGAATTCATGGTTGAGGTGTTGTTGTCGAATATTGAAGATTTGCAAGAGAAGAGTGCAGATTTGGAGGTGCTCATGAAGCACATAGTTTAATTTTTTGTTGTAGCTTGTCTTTAGTCTATTTTTAGATTATGTAGAGGGAATATGTTGTTTCCCATCAATCATTTGTTGACTGAAAATGGCATTGTAATTAGATTTCTATAATGAGCAGACTTATTGTTGGAAATTTCAATTGAATCTATGAGACTTTGTTGCGGATTTTTCTTGCACTGTTGTGTTTTTTTTTAGTGTTTATTTACAAAAAAGGGGGTTGTTGAGAATCCCCACTTCATCACAAGCCTCCCTAAGAATAAAATAAGTCCTCCATTGAGATGGAGGGAGTTTAAATTAATTACTCAAATCATTCCATGTCTTTAGTTGGTTATTACACAAGATATCATTAAATCATCTAATAACTTTTAAATGGAAAGTTTTAGTAGAGAAAAAATGCACTAAAGAAAGGGGTTTATCTTTTGTAAGGAAATAAAAGGTGCATAAACACTTTCCTAATGCTAATTCTAAGAAGAGAATGCATACTTAAGGTTCAAATTTCAAATTACAATTCATTAAAGATGCACATTACCAGGAAATAGATAAGAACAAATTTCACACAACACAAAATAGACACCAGATTTAACATTCGGAGAAAAACCCACCACACTAAGAAAAAAATATTTGTATTATAGTGAACAAACGGTCCACATACAAAGTTATAGTTTCTTCCTTTCATATGTCAATTCAGACACTCATACAAGCAACATTACAAACTTGATCTATCTCGTTCTCTATCTCAGACCCACAACTCAACTCTCTTCGCCATTCCAATGCATTACACATTATAGCATTTTTCTTTCCTGAGAGAAAATCACAATCAACCTGCTTCACCAGACCCATATGCGAAACATATCAATTCATTTCCCAATCATAATAGCAGACCAACCGTCATACAACAGTTACCATATTGGTCCATGTCGAAGAGAAAAAATCCAATCTCTTGCCGACAAGCCGCCAAGTCAGAAAAAAATTGAACTTAAGAACCTCCAATCAGAGTTTAGGAATTTTCCAAAACTCGTGACATGGTGATAACGAAGGGAAGTCACCTACACTACAAGCTCAAACCATCATGAAGACAAAGAGAGAGGTCTCACCGACCACACAAAGTCTCGCCGATGGAGCTAGGTGAAACTTTGAAAACTCCATATGAAGTCATGCCGACAATTTATTGTCATGCTAGTAAGCTGAGGCATAATTCCAACATGCCTCCCACTTGACGAAGGCTTACTAGCTTCTCAAAACTAGGATTACTAAATGTCATAGGCCCCAAGGCCCATCGAACTGGCACACCACCTAAACTTGTATGCGCTCATTGGTTTCGTTAATGCATTTGCAACATTTTCCAGAGTATCCACCTTCTCAAGACGGACCTTTCCATCCTCCACTATATCCTGTACAAAATGATATTGCACATCAATATGTTTCGTCCTTACATGGGAAGTTGTATTTTTTGCCAAATAGATGGCACTGTAACTATCACAACAAATGATAATTTATCGTGCATTGAACCCAATATCAAAACATAAACATCTAAGCCAAATAGCTTCTTTACAGGCATGTGTTGCTACCATATATTCTACTTTCGTAGTAGATAAAGCGACTACAACTTGCCGCTTGCTCATCCAACTAACTGCACCACCATTCAACGTGAAGATGTATCCACTGGTGGTTCTTCTGCTGCCAATGTCCCTTACCCAATCAAAATCCACATAACCTCAAATGCTGATCAATCTTTGTGACCCAACCGAGTTACCATGATAGCACAAAGTATACTAAGAGGCACCTTTCAGATATCTAAAGACTCTTTTCACAACATCCCAATGCGATCTTCCTATATTTTCCATAAATCGGCTAAATACTCCCTTTGCTTGGGAAATGTTTGGCCTTATATAGACCATTGCATACTTTAAGATGCCAACTACACTTTCATAAGGCACTCTGGTCATGTCCTCCATCTCAATAGGAGATTTTGGACAATCTTCAACATATAGCTTCATCCCCTGCAACACTGGAACAACTAGTTGTTTGCAATTAGTCATATCAAATCTCTCTAGAACAATATTGATATACTTACTCTAGCTAAGTGAAAGCTTTCTACTTCCTCCATCCTTTTTTATTTCCATCCCTAGAATATGTAAGGAAAGCTAGATGCGGAAACAACTCTCCTAAACGTCAAAACCTCAGGGAAGAATGCAGATATACTTTTAATTTTTCAATTACAGTTCAATTAAGATGCACTTTGAAATAAATATCAGAAACAAAGAATTAGACAAACACAGATGAACACCGGATATACGTGGGAAAACCCTTATGGGAGAAAAACCCACCACACCAAGAGAAATCACTTTGTATTACAGTAATAAAGATTACATACAAGTTTCAGACTTATATTTCTGATGTCATATTATAGCAGCTTTCACTATGATCAATCTTGTACAGGAACCTTCACGTTACAGTCTTCATAGAATAGAATTCACTCTGATACAATTCAAACTGCTGACACACCTATTGATCAAACCAACCATTGAACCATCGAGCATCTACAACTGCAAACTTTATTCATGGCATTCCCTGTCTATTGAACTTCCTCACAGAACCGTCACAACGAACTATCTTCCAACTGTTCAGATTCAGCTTCTCCTATGGGTCCATAAGACGCCACATAGGAAAGTCTCACTCAGTCAAATGACTTCAATCTATGTTGGCATGTCGGTGAGACACTGACTGTGTCTCCCCAATGCTAACAACTTCATATCGATATTGGCAAGAGTTATCACTTTCAGTGAGACATCATACCGAAGCTTCAAAGTCACATAGCCGTGAGTTTTCCATTCGGCAAGACTATCGCCCTTCGGTGAGACCACATACCGGTATTCAAAGTCACACCGAAGAAACATTCTATCGGTAGCACATATCACTCTCGCTAGGACTTCGCATCGAGCCTCCAAGTTATTCTGAAAGCATCCACCAGTCGGTGAGACTCATCGCTTTCGCCAGGAAATGATACCGAAGTCACATGTTATACTGATCGCCAAACAATAGTCGGCAAGACATATCATTATCACCAAGAGGTTTCACTGAGATCTCTTAAGTCACCCCAAAGCCATCAACAATCACCAAGACATACGTCCTTCGCTAAGACTTTACTCCAGGATCTCAAAAGTCATACCGAGCACACTAGTCGCCAGGAGTCATACCGAGAATAAACTACAACATCGGTGAGACATATCACTATCGGTAAGACTTCTTACCGAACACCCAAGACTTTTCCCGAAGGCTCCAACATAAAACGCTATCGGCAAGACATGTTACTTTCAATAAGACTTCTCACTGAGCTGCCATAGATTATCCCGATGACTTCAATGCGTATCCCTGTCGGCGAGACCTTCCAATGTCGCTGGGACTTCTTCCCGAGTGTTGAAGTCACTCCAAAGCCCCTGGTCGCTATGAGTCTCCCCGACGCTCGATTGAATGGCCTGTTGGCTAGAGATCTTCACGCGGTAAGATGTCACAGTGATAGGTTCCAAAGAAAAAGCGTTCGGCAAGACTCTTGCAAGGTCACAACAACCTGATCTGTTCAACAAGATTCAAAACTGCTAGTCAACCAGACTTCATGGATGTCACACCGAATTTTCCCCAGTAGAGGTTACATCCTATGATGATTGAGACATAAATATCCAACAATTTCCCACTTGACGAAGATCACACAGGCACCTCCAGAGCACAACAAAACTTACTGAAAAACATGGGCCTTGAGGCCCATCGAACTGGCACACCACCTGAACTTTCTGTGCTCACTGGCTTCGTCAATGCATCTACAACATTCTCCAGAGTATCAACTTTTTCCAAACTGACCTTTCCATCCTCCACCATATCTCGTACAAAAAGTGGTACTGTATGTCTATATGTTTTGTCCTGACATGGAAAGTAGGATTTTTGCTAGACAAATTGCACTCTGACTGTCACAAAAAATAGTTATTTTCCCTACATCAAAACCAATGTTAGAACAAAAACGTTTTAACCAAACTGCTTCTTTACAAGCATGAGTAGCTGCCATGTATTCAGCCTCTGTAGTGGACAAAGCAACTGCAACCTGCCACTTACTCATCCAACTCACTACACCACCATTCAACATGAAAATGTATCCACTACTGGACCTCCTGCTATCAATGTCCCCTACCCAATCAGAATCTACATATCCATGAATGCTGAGAGTCCTCTGTGATTCAACTAAGTTCCCATGGTAACACAAAGCAAAATTTGAAGCACCCTTCAAATATCTAAACACTCTCTTCACAGCATCCCAATGTATTCTTCTAGGATTAGCCATAAACCGACTAAGAACTCCCATTGCTTGGGCAATGTCTGGCCTTGTATAGACCATTGCATACATAAGACTGCCTACTACACTAGCAGGGTATACTGGTCATGTCCTCCATCTCAATAGGAGATTTTGGACAGTCTTCAACAGATAGCTTTGTTCCTGTAAGACTGGAACAACTAACTGCTTGCAATCATTCATTAAAAATCTCTCTAGAAAAGTCTTGATATACTTACTCTAACTGAGACAAAGTTTTCTACTATCCCTATCCCTGGTTATCTCCATCCCTAGAATATACCTTGCTGCACCAAGATCTTTCATTTCGAACTTAGCAGACAACTGAGACTTAAGATCAGAAATCATTAGCTTACTATTGCCTATGAACAACATATCATCAACATAGAGAGCAATAATAAGAACTTGATCACTTTCAACTTTATAATAGACACAATGATCAGACTTTGATCTCACAAATCCCAAAGATAATACAAAAGTATCAAATTTCTAGTACCACATTCTAGGTGACTGCTTTAACCCATACAAAGACTTCTTTAATTTGCAAACTAGTTTCTCTTTACCTTTTTCAACAAAATGCTCAAGCTGGGACATATAGATTTCTTCTTCAACATCACCATGAAGAAATGTTGTCTTCACATCCATGTGTTCGACCTCTAAGTCATACGCTACTGTAAGTGACAAAAGAAATCTGATAGATGTCATCTTAGCTACAGAAGAAAATATTTCCCCATAATCAATTCCCTCTACCTGGGAATAACCCTTTGCAACCAATCTCGCCTTGTAATTTTCCACACTGCCATCTAGACCAATCTTCTTTTTAAATACCCATTTGCAACCAACAGCATTTCTGCCTTTAGGCAAGGGCACCAAGCTCCAAGTTTCATTCTTTTCTAATGATGTCATTTCTTCATTCATGACTTCCAACCAAGAGTCTGAATCATACATCTTAAATGCCTCTTTTATAGTCCTAGGCTCGTCAGTGCTAGAAATCAAAGCATAGGCACAAGTAGAATCAATCAAAGAGAACCCATACCTATCAGGTTGTTTTCTTTCACGAGTTGACCTCCTCACTTGCTGAGGTTCTTCTTCTTCTTCAGAACTATCAGAACTACTTGAGCTCTCCTTAGTTTCAGGTACATTTTGTATTCTCAATTCCTCTTTCTCTGGTGTAGGAGGAGTTAAAGCCACATCCTTATTGTTTCCTGACTTTGTCTTTGACTGCAGATCCAAATTAGAAGGTTTCAGCTCACGAAAGATTACTCTTTTGCTGTATACAACCTTTTCTGTATCAGGATTCCAAAGCTTGTATCCTTTTATGCTAGCACTATAGCCAATAAAAATACATTTGATAGCTTTGTTCTCCAATTTAGATCTCTTCTCATATGACACATAAGCATATGCCTCACAACCAAAAACACGAATATGTCTAAGAGAGGGCTTCTTACCAGACCACGCTTCCAAAGATGTTTTCTCAACAAGAGCAGAATTTGGAGAATGATTAATCAAGTAACATGCAGTAGCAACAACCTTAGCCCAGAACTTCTCCTCCAAGCCAGCACTACTCAGCATACTTCATGCTCTCTCCATCACTGTCCTATTGAACCTTTCTGCAACTCCATTTTGCTGTGGAGTACAAGGTGTAGTCTTATGTCTTTTAATCACATGGTCTTTACAGTATCTTTTAAACTCATCAGAACAAAATTCACCACCATTATCAGTCCTTAAGCATTTTATTTTTCTACCAGTCTAATTTTCAACAAAATTCTTAAATTCCTTAAATCGATTGAACACTTTTGATTTACTTTTCAAAAAATAAACAAATGCTCTTCTTGAATAATCATCAATGAACGACACATAGTATCTTGATTTAGACAAAGAAGGAACATCCACTGGACCAAATACATCTAAATGGATATAATCTAGCAAACCAGAAGATTTATGAGGACTAGAATAAAATGAAACACGATGTTGTTTTCCATATATACAATGCTCACATAATTCAAATTCAAGGTTACAATCTTCAAGCCCCTCAACCAGGTTTTTCTTCTTCAAGGTTTTTAAACATTTTTCTCCTATGTGGCCTAGCCTATGATGCCAGAGCATAGTCTTCTCTGCTAGAAGTTTAAATTCTATAGAGTTTACATAATTAGAGATATTTCCCTCTTTACCTCCACGATTAGCTTTCTATGACTTTACAGAGACACTGTTACATTGAACAGCCTGTGCATCCAGCTTGTACAGGGTACCAATTCGAGCACCTCTAGCTAGCACCATAGAGCCTCTAGTCATCTTGCAGCCATTTCCAGAGAATGAGACTTGTACTCCAATATCATTCAGCATACTTACAGAAAGTAAGTTTCGAGCCAGACCTGGTCTATGCATTACATTATTTATTCCCTTTACTCTACCATTAGGAAATTGGATTCTGACTCTTCCACGTCCAACTATCTCCAAAGTTGAATCACTTTCCAAGTACACCTTTCCACCATTGTATTCTTCATACTTTGTAAACTAGTCTCTATGAGATGTCATGTGGAAAGATGCTCCAGAATCAATTAGCCAGACATCATCTGATGCCTGTGTATCCAAGGCTGCAATGAAGGCGTCACCATCACTGTGAGAAGAATCATTGTCAGAAGAATACTTCTTCTTCTTCTCCTCTTTACAATCCTTTCAGACATGACCAGGTTGCCCACAGTTCTAGCACTTCACCTTGAACTTCTTGCCAGGAGACTTTGATCTCCCCTCTGATTTCGATTTGGACTTCTTGTCCTTCTTCTTCCCTTTCTCTTTTGACCTTCCTCTAACAGCAAGGGCCTCCTTCGCCATCTCAGAAGATTTCCTTCTCATTTCTTCTGATAACAAAGAAGCAACAACATCCTCCATCTTGAAATTGGATGTTGTACTCCCAATAGCCATCACTAGGTGATCCCATGAATTTGGAAAAGAACACAGTATCAACATACAACGATCCTCTTCATCAGTCTTTACACCAACAAAAGTTAACTGTGCAATCAGCATGTTAAATGCGTTCAAATGATCAGCTACAGACCCTCCTTCCTGCATTCTCAACGAGTACAACTTCTTCCTCAGGAACAATTTATTCACCAAAGATTTCCCCTGATAAATAGATGCCAGTCTCTTACACAAGGAAGATGCAGTCTTCTCTTCATGCACATTGAGAAGAACTGAGTCTTCCAAACAGAGCCTTATTAGCCCCTTAGAATTTCTATATGCAAGGTCCCAATCTTCTTGCTTCATTCCTGTAGGTTTAGTTCCAGACACTGCAAGCCACAGATCACGATCCACTAAAAGATCCTCCATTTTAAGTTTCCACAACTCAAAATTGTTGCCATTGAACTTCTCTATTTCAAACTTTCCTGATGTGCTAGCCATCTCAATATGTAATTAGAAATTGACAAACTTCTACAAGACTCCCACTGAACAGAAATTGACACAAAAAACCCAACGTACCCACAAGGATAACACAACTGGCCAGGCTCTGATACCACTTGTAATGAAAGCTAGATGTGGAAACAACTCTCCTAAACGTCAAAACCTCAGGGAAGAATGCATATATACTTTTAATTTTTCAATTACAGTTCAATTAAGATGCACTTTGAAATAAGTATCAGAAATAGAGAATTAGACAAACACAGATGAACACCGGATATACGTGGGAAAACCCTTATGGGAGAAAAACCCACCACACCAAGAGAAATCACTTTGTATTATAGTAATAAAGATTACATACAAGTTTCATACTTATCTTTCTGATGTAATATTACAACAGCTTTCACTATGATCAATCTTGTACAGGAACCTTCACGTTACAGTCTTCACAGAATAGAATTCACTCTGATACAATTCGAACTACTCACACACCTGTTGATCAAACCAACCATCGAACCATTGAGCATCTGCAACTACAAACTTTATTCATGGCGTTCCCTATTTGTTGAACTTCCTCACAAAACCGTCACAACGAACTATCTTCCAACTATTCAGATTCGGCTTCTCCTATTGGTCCATGAGATGCCACATAGGAAAGTCTCACTCAGTCAAACAACTTCAATATGTGTTGGCATGTTGGTGAGACACTGACCGTGTCTCCCCGATGCCAACAACTTCATATCGATATCGGCAAGAGTTATCACTTTCGGTGAGACGTCATACCGAAGCTTCAAAGTCACACAGCCATGAGTTTTCCATTCGGCAAGACTATCGCCCTTCGGTGAGACCACATACCAGTATTCAAAGTCACACCGAAGAAACATTCTATCGGCAGGACATATCACTCTTGCCAGGACTTCACATCGAGCCTCCAAGTTATTCTGAAAGCATCCACCAGTCGGCGAGACTCATCACTTTCACTAGGAAATGATACCGAAGTCACATGTTATACCGATTGCCAAACAATAGTCAGCAAGACATATCATTATCGCCAAGAGGTTTCACCGAGATCTCTTAAGTCACCCCAAAGCCATCAACAGTTGCCAAGACATACGTCCTTCACTAAGACTTTACTCTGAGATATCACAAGTCATACCGAGCACACTAGTTGCTAGGAGTCATACCGAGAATAAACTACAACATCATCGAGACATATCACTATTAGTAAGACTTCTTACCGAACACCTAAGACTTTTCCCGAAGGCTCCAACATAAAACGCTATCAGTAAGACATGTTACTTTCGATAAGACTTCTCACCGAGCCACCATAGGTTATCCCAATGACTTCAATGCGTATCCCTATCGACGAGACCTTCCAATGTCGCTGGGACTTCTTCCCGAGTGTTGAAGTCACTCTGAAGCCTCCGGTCGCTATGAGTCTCCCCGACACTTGATTGAATGGCCTGTCGGCTAGAGATCTTCATGCGGTAAGATGTCACAACGACTGCTTCTTGTCACAGTGATAGGTTCCAAAGAAAAAGAGTTCAACAAGACTCTTGCAAGGTCACAACGACCTGATCTGTTCAACAAGATTCAAAACTGCTAGTCGGCTAGACTTCATGGATGTCACACCGACTTTTCCCTAGTAGAGATTACAGCCTATGATGATTGAGACATAAATATCCAAAAGAATATACCTTGCTGCACCAAGATCTTTCATTTCTAACTTTGTAGACAACTGATATTTTAGATCAAAATTATAGTCTTACTATTTCCTGTGAACATGTCATCAACATATAGGGAAATAATAAGCACTCGATCATTTTTTAGTTTTGAAGTACACACAATGATCAAATTTTGATCTTATAAATCCCAATGACAACACAAACATGTCAAACTTCTGGTACCACATTCTAGGCGATTGTTTTAAACCATACAAAGAATTATTTAACTTACAAACCAGATTTTTTTTACCTTTTTCCAAAAAGTACTCAGGCTGGGACATATAAATTTCTTCTTCAAGATCTCCATGAAGAAATGTTGTCTTCACATCCATCTATTCAATCTCTAAGTCATATAATTTTCAGCTTAGCCACAAGAGAAAAAATTCACCATAATCAATTCCCTCTACCCAAGAATAGCCTTTTGCAACCAACCTAGTTTATACTTTTCCACACTGCCATCCAAACCAATTTTCTTCTTAAATACCCACTTACAGCCAACAGGCTTCCTACCTTCAGGCAGGGGCACCAAATCCCAGGTTGCATTCTTTTTTAGTGACACCATTTCCTCATTCATGGCTTCCAACCAAGAATTTGAATCAAACATTTCAATTGCCTCCTTCACAGTCCTAGGCTCATCTGTTCTTGTAATCAAAGCATAGGCACAATTTACATCCAACATGGAAAAAACATACCTTTCAAGTTGCCGCCTTTCACGTGTAGACCTTCTCAAAGGCTGAGGCTAAGGTTGTGGTTGTTCTTCATCAGAAATCTCAGAGCTGCTAGAACTCTCCTTAGTTTCAGGTACACTTCGTAGTTCATCTTTATTTAGAGTTTGAGGAATTTAAACTACCTTTTCATTGTTTTCTTCTTTCAACTTTGACTGTAGATCCACTGCAGAAGGTTTCAGCTCACGAAAAACTACACTTCTGCTATATACAACCTTTTTAGTCACTGGATTCCAAAGCTTGTATCCTTTCACACCAATGTCATAGCCAATGAAGATACATTTTTCAGCTTTATTCTCCAGCTTAGATCTTTTCTCATTCAACACATGAACATATGCTTCGCAACCAAAGACTCTAATATTTCTTAAAGAGGGCTTCTTACCAAACCAAGCTTCCATAGGAATTTTATCAACAAGTGCGAAAGAGGGAGATCAATTTGATAAATAGCATGTTGTAGCCACAACCTTAGCTGATAACTTCTGCTCTAGACCAACATTGCTCAACATGCTTCTCCCCTTTTCCATCAGCGTCCTGTTCAACCTTTCAACAACTCCATTTTGCTACGGAGTGTAAGGTGTCATTTTATGCCTTTTTATTCCATGGTCTTTGTAGTACTTTTCGAAATCTATAGAAAAAAAACTCACTACCATTATATGTCCTCAGGAATTTAATTTTTCTACCATTCTAATTTTCTTCCAAGTTTTTAAACTCTTTAAACTGACTGAACACTTTTGATTTACTTTTTTAAAAAGTACACAAATGCCCTTCTCGAATAATCATCAATAAAAGAAACATAATATCTTGATTTTGATAACAAAGGAACATTTATTGGACCAAAAAAATTAGAGTGAATATAATCTAGAACACCAAAAGATTTAAGAGGACTAGAATAAAATGAAACAGGATGTTGTTTTCCATATATACAATGTTCGCAAAAATTGAACTCAAGGTTACAGTCATCAAGCCCTTCAACCAGGTTTATGTTTTTCAAGGATTTTAAGCCTTTCTCACCAATATGGCTGAGCCTTTGATGCCATAGCATGGTCTTTTCTGTAGGAAGTTTCACCTCCAAAGAATTTTCCCCCAGAGGAACTTCAGTCTCCTCCTCTACTTGAGAAACCTTGCTTGAATTTTCAGAAACATTGTTGCGTTGAATTTCATGTGTGTCCAACTTATACAAAGTACCAATTCAATCACCCCTAGCTAGCACCATCGAGCCTCTTGTCATTTTGCAACCACCATTCAAAAAAGAAACTTGTACACCAACATCATTCAGCTTGCTTACAGACAGTAAATTTTGAGCCAGGCCTACTATATGCATTATGCCATCAATCCCTTTGATCCTTTTGTCAAGAAATTGAATTATGAATCTTCCACAACCAACAATTTCCAGAGATGAGTCACTTTCTAGATACACCTTTCCACAAGCATACTTTTCGTATTTTGTAAACCAATCTCTATGCGATGTCATGTGAAAAGATGCACCTGATTCTATCAGCCAGACATCATCTAATGCCTGATTCGCCAAGGCTGCAATGAAGGCATCTACATCGCTCTGAGAAGAATCATTATCTAAAGATTTGTTTTTCTTCTTCTTTTTATCCTCTTTTCAATCCTTACGGACATGACCAGGTTGCCCACAATTCCAACATTTCACCTTGGAATTCTTGCCAGGAGACTTTGATCTCCCTTCAAATTTTGATCTTAACTTCTTGTCCTTCTTCTTTCCTTTCTCCTTCGATCTTCCTCAAACAACAAGGGCCTCCTTTTCCATCTCAAAAGATTTCCTTCGCATCTCTTCTAACAACAATGAAGCAACCACATCTTCCATCTTGAAAGTGGTTGTCATGCTCCCAATAGCCATCACTAAATGATCCCAAGAGTTGGGCAAAGAACATAACAAGAGCATACAACACTCCTCATCATCTATCTTTGCACCTACATATGTTAACAAAGTAATGAGCATATTGAATGTATTCAAATGATCAACCACAGATGCCCCTTCCTCCATCTTCAAAGAGTACAAATTCTTCCTTAAGAATAGATTATTCACCAAGGACTTTCCCTAATAAATGTCACCAAGCTTCCTCCACAAAGAAGATGTAGACTTCTCTTCATGAACATTTAGGAGAACAAAGTTTGCTAAACAAAGTCTTATCAACCCTTTTGATTTTTTGTCTGCGAGGTCCCAATCTTCTTGCTTCATGCCTGAAGGTTTCGCTCCAGACATAGCAGTCCAGAGATCTCTATCAACCAACAAATCTTCCTTTTTGAGTTTCCACAACTCAAAATTGCCACCATTGAATTTCTTAATTTCAATCTTCCCTGATGTGCTTGCCATCTTAATCTGCAAATGAAATTACCAAGCTCCTCTACATGACTCCCACTTTAGAATTGGCACGAATAACTTGCCTAACCCACAAGGATAACACAACTGGCCAGGCTCTGATACCACTTGTAAGGAAAGCAAAGGTGCAAAAACACTTTCCTAATGCTAATTCTAAGAAGAGAATGCAGACTTAAGGTTCAAATTTCAAATTACAGTTCATTAAAGATGCACATTACTGGGAAACAAATAAGAAAAAAATTCACACAAGACAAAATAGACACCAGATTTAACGTGGCAAAACCCTTTTGAGAGAAAAATGCACCACGCCAAGAAAAAACTCTTTGTATTATAGTGAACTAAAGGTCCACATACAGAGTTACAGTTTCTTCCTTTCAGATGTCAATTCAGATACTCAATACATGCAACATTACAAACTTGATCTATCTCGTTCCCTATCTCAGACCCACAACTCAATTCTCTTCGCTATTCCAATGCATTACACATTATAACATATTTCTTTCTACAGAGAAAATCACAATCAACCTGCATCGCCAGACCCATACGGGAAACATACCAATTCAGTTCCCAATCGTAATAGTAGACCAACCATCATACAACAATTACCATATTGGTCCATGTTGAAGAGACAAACTCCAATCTCTTGCCGACAAGCTACCAAGTTGGGAAAAACTCAAAGTTCAGAACCTCCAATCGGAGGTTAGGAATTTTCCAAAACTTGCGTCATGGTGATAATGAAGGGAAGCTGCCAACACCACAAGCTAGAACCATCGTGAAGACAAAGAGAGAGGTCTCGCCAACCACACAGAGTCTCGCTGATGGAGTTAGGAGAAACATTGAAGACTCCATATGAGGTCATGCCGACAACGTACTATCTTGTCGATAAAGGCCAATTGATCACTATTTGTTGCCATTAGTCATGCTAGTAAGATAAGGCACAATTCCAACATCTTTTTAGTAAGGTTCCACCAAATTGATCTATCGAGGCTCAATGTACACTTGTTATGATCCATTAACTCATAGTTTCTAAATTGACTTCTAATAATCTCCCAATATTTCCATATACTCTTGAACACATTCAATCCAACAGGCACCACTAAAAAATTACCAAAAAAATTATCATTTATGGGGAGTTGTTTCTAGCTTTTTGCTTGTTTTGGAATAATTAATTGGATTTTATTCATTACAAGAACCTTCCAAGGTTCATTTCCATTTAATTCTTTAAAGATCCACTTGCTAGCCAAGGAGATGCCATGATTTTTTTAATCTCTTAATCCTAGACCTCCTTCCAAATTCTCTAAGCAACACTACTCCCATTTGACATGTTTTTTCTTATTACGTTTCCCTTATGACCATAGGAACTGTCTAATACTTTTTGAATTTCATTTATCTGGTAGCTATGAAATAACCAAACCAAGGAATAGTAGAGGCTGTAACATTATAGTATTTCTTGATACACCTAAAACCTACCAACCAAAGATAGATATTGTTTATTTGATTGATAGTTTATTTTATCTATTTTTCTCTTAATCTAGTCCTACATATCTTTTAGACATGGGTTAACTGCAAAAGGAATGCCAAGGTACCTAACTTATTTGTTAGGCCCTCCCCATTGAAAATAAAACTTATCGAACTAATCTGGGGGTACTTATCTCAAATAAGAATTATAGATTTTGCCTTAGAAATTTTGGCTCTAGAGGCTTCACAAAATAAATTAAGTTTATGCATAATATAGTCAATATTTTTTCTTCAAGGTTAATAAAAATTGTAGTATCATCTATAAGTTGAATGTTTGAAAGGTCATCTCCATTGGGGAGAGATAAGCCTTTAACTTTAGGTGAATAGTTTGTATCCCTTAGAAGGTAAAAAATAACATCTAAGGTTATCACAAGTATGGCAGGGGAAAGAGTACAACATTTTCTTATTGACCTTTGTAGAGGGAATTGGTATTACAAAGATCCATTAACATCTACTTGAGCTACAACCTCATTCAATAGAGTCTTCACCATTTGGAAAAATATACTTTGGAAACCAAAAGCTTCAAGTTTCATCATAAAAAATGACCATTCAACCCTATCATAGGCCTTTGCAAAGTCTAATAAGAGAATTCCAAATTTTTGGTTGGAAGTTCTATCGTAATCTATGGCTTCCCAACTAGAGATTAGATTCTCCAAAATGTATCTACCCTTAATGAATCTTGTTTGCGTAGAGCTAATAAACTTGGGGAGGATGTACACTACTCTAAGGGCCAATATTTTTACTATAATATTATATGAGACATTGAGAAGGGTAATAGGTCTCCAATTCTTCATTAATGCCTATATTTTTATTATATGCATGAACCATAATCCTACCTACCAAAAAGAGTAAAAAAAAAGGATAAAAAGATGCAAGAAGATGGAAAACAACTACAACATTAAATTTCCTTATCACTATTGAAAGTTATAAATTCTTGATGATACCTCCATTATTCTCACTTTGCATACATTGGATGTCCCTGCAAAATCACAAGCTCAGTCTATGAAATCCTAGAAACTAAGCTCTCCCTCTATATTTACATCTACTCTAAGAAAATGGCTACACCTATCCTCATCGACATCTCACAAAACCCCACAAAGTATAAAAAGTTCCCCTACAAAGCAATGGAAGTAGATCCTAATGAAGCTTTCTCTAAAGTTCCTATTGATGTTATATGTAAAGGATTTCTGCAAATATATCCACGCTCTACTTACTGAAATTGACCACATAAAGTTTGAAACCATTCATAAAACCCCACAGCAACTGAGAAAAAAAAACTATCTTCCATAGTATCTAGCCAGGTACACGAGAAGAAGTTGGATATTTGGAAGAATTTCTTAAATTTTACCAGAGGAAGGGGGATTCTGATAATTATAAGCTGAATCCACAACAAGTATATCTACTAGGATAAAACCTACCACATCACAAAACACACAATCCAAGTGGTAATAGGGCTCTATGCACAAGGAGAAATCCCTCCAAATAAGGCAATCAAGAATACTGAGGTCACCAATCTAAGAGGAGCAACACATGATGACCTCATCTTGGATGTGACAAAATTTCAAATTCAACAGTAAGATATGCAATTATAGGCATCTTCTACAAGGTTTACTAGACAAACAAGGAGAACTCTACAATGACAACATCAATTCATGCAACATATTGATGTTAGTGGAAGGAAAATAAATTGTTCTATGTGAAGTGTTGCAGATTTTTTTTGGAGAATGTACAACGAACCAAGAAATCCCACTATTTGTTTAGATATGGGACCTTAATTATTTTTCTAACATTTTACTTCTTGAATGTGTTACAAAAAATTATGAAATAGCTAGACTAGAAGTCACCCAAATCAATGACCATGCCAGACATTTCAAAGATGACACTTCATTCATAGCAACCTATTGGGGGTTTTTCAAATCCCTACAACAAAAGTTACAGGCCAGAGAATGACTATCATATAATATAGTCATAATATACATAAAATACACTATGTTTTTGGTGGACAACGACTATACATTAA
This sequence comes from Sequoia sempervirens, assembly GCA_007258455.2. Lineage (NCBI taxonomy): Eukaryota > Viridiplantae > Streptophyta > Pinopsida > Cupressales > Cupressaceae > Sequoia > Sequoia sempervirens. Next base: position 800,660,777 of record VDFB02271358.1, read on the forward strand.
TGTAGGACATAGAAGCTTGCACATCTTGGATACCACAACTTTGATACAAAGTGATATAAAAATTGATTTATAGACAACTTTGCTTTAGATACCGAAAGATCCCAATGCAAGGAAGTTCACTACATGTAAAGAATATATGGATAATCTAGAAAAGAAGAAATTTGAAGAAAAAATAGATAAAAATAAAGAAAAATGGGGGTTAACAAAGGAATAACCAAAGGAACAAAGCACCACTACTTTATAGAGGTTAGGGATACCATAGGTAGGGGAATATCCTGCAACATCTACTTATTTTGGAGGAAGCAAGGGTAAAGAAAAAATAAATTACCCACTAAACCTCCACAAAGGGAGCTATCAATAGAAGAGGCCTTAGAGGCACTCCTGTAAATGAGTATGGAACATGGGAAGAAAAGAAAGAAGCAAAAAGAACGAAAATAAACTTCCCCATCATAAGAAGAGGAAAGAGAAGAAGAAAAACCCATGGAAGAACAACCAAAGACAATTATAAACAAGAATACCCTATTCAACGATTTCTTTACAAAAGGGGTTTTGGAACAAACAATTACAGTATATGAATAAATGGATGCCCTAAATAAAGCCATAGTTGAAGTAGCCATTATTCCATATATGGTTGTCTCCACAAAAAAGAGAGGGTATGATTAATAGGTTCCCACAACCACTAGCTATTAGCCTATCATAGAAAGGAGAGCAAATTGCATAAGAAGAAGAATGACTAAAATAAGAAGCTCTAGTAGAGATAAGTCTTTCTACCACTACCACACAAAAGGAGAAGATAACACAAATACAAGCTAGAGAGATTCATTAAGAAAAAGGGAAAATAAGTTAATTGTAAAGAATGCAACCATTAATAAATAAATTCAAGAAGAAATAAAAGAGGCCACCAAAAAGGCATATGCGAAAGTATAAGAAGAAGGAAAATATTAGAAAAATCTATTGTCCCCTTCTAGAGACACAAACCCCTTGGTGGCTCAACAAATGCCATCATAATCCACAACATCTTTGGAGCAACCACCTCATCTACTGTAACCTCCCCAATGCAGTCCACTATGGAATTATTGGAACCTATAGCTAGCTGCTACAACTTCCCTTGGTTTGCTCCTAGATTGATTTGTCTAATATTTCTCCTCTATAAAAATTCCAACTTGGGGACATCTTTCATCAAACAAGGGAGCATATACTAAAATAACATGTGGATAGTAATGAGTAACTAGAGGGAGTAATAAAATACATTCAAAATAAGTTTCCACATGTACAAAGGGAATCATCTCAACCTTTGACGATGCATATCAAAATATTACTAGATGGAACAATACAGGATACAAAACAACAAACATCCAACCTTCAACAAACAATAATCATGTAATTAAAAAAGAAAAAATGGATGAGGATCAAAAGAAATGTGTTACTTCTCACACTACGTTGGAATCCCACATCAAGACCCTAAAGAATACAAAAAGTGGCATCGATGTACTTTACCAAATTTTCCTCCAAAGGGTTAACCTCATAAAGAATATCAAGGGACAAATGAATCAATTGGACAAAAAATTATTTGAGCAGGAACCTCCTATGATGCTATGAAGGATATAGATGGAAAAGTTCAATCATAGATGGAATCCCTCTATGTACAATTAAAAAAATTGCAAGAGCAATGAGAACAATTAAAGAACCAATTCAAGCAATTAAGAGAGGTTGTAAGCCTGTACTTAGCAATGTAACAAGTCTAATAAGGGATGCACAAAAATTGGCACAACAAATATAAATTCCTACCACCTTGATGGGAGCAGACAAGCTCCTAACATAAATTAATTCATAGAATCATCTACTCCAACAGGCCAATATTTAGTGGGATAACACCTCCACCCATCTTAGGGAAATCTATAAAAATATCCTTCTAGCTAATTAAGGTGATTTAAATTTCTTGAGGACAAGAAATAGTTTTGAAAGGGAGGATTATGATTTTAGGGAAAGAAACATAACACAAATTCAACATAGGAAAACCTATCATTAACCACTATAGAGTGATTGTAGAGCTCTCGGTCGACAAGAAACTTTTAGGAAGAGATGAATTTTGTAAGGGACGCGTCCCAATAGGAGGATACCTGTAGAAGGTAGAACAAGATGTAACATAGTAGGAGTAGAAATAGGAATAGGAATAAAAGAATAGATAGAGAGGAGATAAGCATACAGTGTATAAAGATATCCAATGGAATGATGGGAATATAATATAAGATATATCGAGATAGTGGAATTGATCATTAGTTATGTATAATATTAGTGACTAGGAACAAAATAATAGATATAGAGGAGATATGAATACAATGTATAAATATATCCAATGGAATGATGGGAATATAATAGAAGATATATCAAGATAGTGGAATTGATAATTGGTTATGTATGATATTAGTGGCTATCATTTAATTTATATTTATAAGTTATATTGATACCTTTCCTGATTCCACATTATAGATTAATCTCTAATCCCTCTCCTACTACCGAGTCTAGGGTATAAATACAACATATAGAGAATACTTGTTGCACAAAGATCCGATCTATGATCCCCCACTTTTCTTGCTAACAAACCATAACCACACTTGAAGCATAAGGGAAAACAATAATACATTTTGCAAGATGACACACCCTTATTCATGAAGCCAATGGTATCAAAATCTACTTACAAGAGATGGTTGAGATGTATACTTACCTTAATGGAAATTACCATTTAATTACATGTTTAAGCGTGTAGTGAAATTTGTTCATGATTTTGTACTGAAACTTGTAGTGCTTCATTATTGGAACCATAATATGCCTCTCTTGTGGTGTGTGCAAATATAATGAAATTAATGGCAACATGAAAAATATTTAACATATTTTCTAATGTAGAAAGTGCATATTTCTATAGTTGTGAATATAACCTAGTTAATTAGAATGTATTTTGTGATTCATGCATGAAAAATCTAGTTAATATATTTTCCATATAGCCATGCACAATTTACATTATAATTTATGTTGTATGCATGCAAAGAGTAATTTGGAGTGTTGGGGTAAAGAACCTATATAAATTTATGATAGAAATTGATGAATAAGGAGTCAATACATATATAGCAATAAAGTTTTACCCATTTTGGATGCTCATTATGTTTCTATGTAATAAAAAAAAAATTATACCACATTTATGTTACATTTGCTATGTTTGTAATGCTCACTATGTGCATGAACTAATGAGGGAACTCAAATCACCATGTGCTTTGGGTGAGAACACTCGTCTGCCAACATGTGTAGGTATATTTTGTCTAGTTATTAGCCATGGCCTAAGAGAATGGTTGCTAAATAGATTTTTTTTGGTTCCATTACTAGGACCATCTATAGTTTGACATGTTTTTGATCAACAATGTCATGGAAAATAATTTGTGATATGAGATCAAGAAGTGGTTTATCAATGCAACCAAAATTTTATTAAAGAAGATATCCTAGATAGCAAAAAAATTCAATGGTGAGAAGACTATTTTTAGTGTTGACATGTACAAGGATTTGTAGATTGAGCTACCAAAATAAATATTTAATTCTCTCTATATGGTTGAACCAGTAATTTTCTAAGTGTTAGCATCTTGCACTTATATGATAGAGCTGATCTCACAGTTAAAACATGTTGATCTTGTATAAACTCATGTTGCAGATACATTTGTGAAAAGTGTGACCAATTTTTATAACTTATAGTTTTAAACTCGTAGATACTGCATGTATATCCATAGAGGAAGCCTTAAGTTTTTTATGCCTCTTAGAAATAATCTCTTTCATCTAAATACATAATGGGTTAATATGTTTCTTGTATAAAAATATGTAAAAACCTTCTTGATGGAGTATTTTCTCATTATTCCTATGGGTGAGTGGTGAAGAGTGTAATTGGTTCATTATAAATTGAAAAAGGGAGATGGAGAGTAGTAGCAATGGTAAATAGTGTAGAGAGCATACAAAGAGATGTCAAAGGCAACTTGAACTTGTAATTGTGTAATTTAAAATAGGACAAAAATTGGTACACTGAACTCAAAGGAGGTGGTGTGTAAAGGGAAGCATTAATATTGGAAATCACATGAGCATATCAATAGAGGAGTGGGTGAGTGGTGATTGGTCAAGGATTGGTGACTTGTAAAATGGTAAATATTGATGAGACTAGAACATATGATATAGAGATAGAGTATATATACCTCAATTAGGACAAACCATAATATGAATCAATACTATCACCTTGTATAGATCCAAGTACTAGTAGATACTCACTGAGTGATAATTAGAGAACACATTTGTTTTTGGAACACACATTGTGATGAGAGAATATATGAGAAAAGTGGATGGATGTAATCCCAAATAGTTTTATGTTGGGATAAGATATTTCTTATTTCAATAAAATTTATAAGACTACTAGTCCTATTATAAATAGGTTATTCACACAAGAAACTAGTGCTACATAGTTTAGCATCATGTTGAAAAATCAGGTAATCATCTATGAGTTGACACCTATTAAGTCATTCTTAGGTGATTAGAATGTGGGTAAATATTAGTGTGCTTTTTAGATGGATTGGTATCCAAAAGACATCACTACTGATGCACATAAAATCAAGCTATTTTTAGCCACATTATGAGGTTGCATGGAGGATTCGTACAAGCACATAAACTCAATTATAATCTCGGCTAGCCTAGCTAATCTAAAGATAAGAATACATGTGGAAATTGACTAGTTGTAGATGACATACTCAAACATTATTGCACTCAAGGAGATAAGGTAGTAGGTAGGTGAGACTACGCGCACCTATGATTAATGTTTGAAGGATATGGTGTCTAATACTTCCCAAACATTGATGATGTCATAAAGAATATTTAGTTCATCAATAGACCAATGTGTATATCCACATGGAATTATTTTAGTGCCTACTTCCCACTTAGGAGGCTCTTAAGACTACTCTTCAATTGGAGGTCTTAAGAGAGATGCAATCATAAGGGTTTGTTATGCCTCAAAGAGAAGATCAATTGAAGGGTTTCTGAGATGGAATAGTTGGTAAGAATATAGTATATAGAAAGAAAGTACTTTGGTGCATAGGGTGCTAAAGTAAGGCTCATATGAAAAATAACTATTTGATGGTGAGAGCTCAAGAAATTGGTTATTCCAAGTTCCTTGTAGCTTCATGTATCCCTCAATGCATAATATGCTACGAATTTCATGAAACTTCTTCATGTTTTTTGTTATAGTAACTACAAGGAGTGAACACTAATTATTAGTTTTAAATATTGTATACAACCATTAATGATACTAGTGTATTCCAAGTGGTACAAGTGCTCAAATAATAGATCAAAAAATTAATGATGACTACCATATTTTATTCATAGTCCACATAGTAGAAAATCCAACAATACCAAGGTTGATGTTCTAATTTTTATGGGTGTGGAGATGGAAGAAGTGGTAAGAAAAGTGATTGGAAATCTTACAAAATCATTAAAAATGTGGTGAATAGGGACATGCCTCAAGGAAATACACAAATTTCCCTTTTTGTGGCTATTGTGATGAAGAGCATAAGATTAATGATTGTCCAAACTGCTCCAACAAATGAAATCATGGATAAAGTACACACAAATGATCAAGATGAATTATGATACAACATCCATAAATTCCCTATTTAGAAAGTCATAACTTAGAGTATTGTGCAACAACAAGAGAAGAATAGAGAGTAGTCCAATGCACAAAATATTGTGTTACCAAAGAACTTGTAGCATGTGAGAGAGGTAATAAGAACATGCCCTCATAGAATCATAGGAATAAAATGTTAATGCCAACTCTAGTAATATGTTACTATAAATTTAGAAATTACATACCCTTACAAATTCATGTTATATTTTGTGATTCCTTTGGTGTCTATTCTCATAGTATGTTTTTAAAGATCATTTTAGCCTAACCTTAACCTTTTACCTACTTGGTGCCATTGTTGTGTTACATTTAGTCTTCTTTAGTATTTTTCCACGTGTTTCCTTATGTTCATGTTGTGTTTTTTTCTTTTCAATTTAATTTATTGAGTGAGTTATGCTTATATTTTTTGTGATTAAGGTGTCTTAACCTTTGCAAGTCCTAGTATTTAATTTTAGTGATTAATTATTTATTTTATCCTAATGTATTTTTCCTACTAATGTTGTGGCACTTTGTGGGACCTGCTGGTGATGTGGCATCCTACATGGAAGGTGACATGTGCATTTTGGAAGCTAATTTTAAGGAGGTAGGCGTCCAATTTTGAGGGCCTAAATTTGGGGATATAACGGTGGAAATTGTCATAAGTTGCTATGTCATAAATTATGACAAACTATGACAACTTGCCATGATGGTTTATGATAGCTATAAGAGTCATGCATGGCAGCTATAAGTTGAATTGGTGGAGGTGGGTCTCCCATTTTGTGGGGCCCAATTGTATGCTTATTTTGTGGAGTTTTTCATATGTCATAAGTTAATTATGGCTGATTATGACGAAGATTGTCATATGATAGATTATGACAATGTAAGAGTTGATTATGATAAATTATGACATGCATGTTGGGTGGCACCTTGCACGTGAAGATTCTAAGTGTCCAAATTTTTCATGATCTCTATACATGCTTGTGTTTTATTTGGAGTTGTATGATAGTGTGCTTCGAAAGTACTGTTATGCCGTCGAATTGATTCTTAATTTGTAACACGAACAAAATACTATAGTGGCTTGCATTGCAAGTGTATTGTAACCATTGTTTACAATAATACATTGTTCATGATTTTGGAGTGGGGTTTTTCTCCCGAAAGGGTTTTCCCCATGTATATTCTAGTGTTATTTTTTTTTTGTATCTGTGAAGTTGTTTATGTTGCTTGTTATGTGCATCTTCTTGTATGTAATTGTTTAAGGGTTTGATACATTTGAAATTTACACATTCTCTCCTCTATTAGATTGGTGTAGGAAGCTATTCCGCATACCTAACTTCCTTTTAGTTGGTGTCAAAGCCTGATCACCTATGTTTCCTATTGTGGGTTAAAGGGGTTTTGTACTGATCTTATTTTGAGTAGGAGCTTGTTTCAAATGATTTTTTGTTAACCTTGTTGCAAGAGGAAGATGGTGAGCACATTTGGTAGAGTGAAGATTGAGAAATTTTATAGAGGAACCTTTGAGCTATGTAATCTTAAGATGGAAGACATGCCTTTAGACCGTGACTTATGGACAACTATTTCTGGAACTATGCCAATGGGAATGAAACAAGAAGATTGGGATCTAATGGATTGAAAGAATAAGGGTTTGATAAGACTTTGTTTAGTTGATTCAATACTCCTAAAAGTTCATGAAGAGAAGGCCACTATACTTCTTTGGAAGAAACTTGCTTAGACTTATTAGGCTAAATCCCTGGTAAATAAGTTTTTCCTATGAAAGAAGATGTATTCTCTGTAGATGGAGGAAGTTGGATCTGTCATAGATCACCTAAATGTTTTCAACATGCTTGTTGCCTAGTTGAACTTAGTTGGTGTGAAAATGGAGGAGGATCGTTGCATGAATTTTCTATGCTCATTATTTAATTCTTGGGACCAATTTGTCATGGACATTGGAAGTATTAATACCACCTTTAAGATGGATGAAGTGGGTGTATCATTGCTATATGAAGAGATGTAGAGAAAATCTTTCAAAATGACTAAAGAGGCTCTGGCAGTGTGAGGAAGAACGAAAGAAGGAAAAAATAAGAACATGAAGCAAGAATAGTCAAAATCCAAATCCCATGGGAGATCTAAGTCTCTTGGTAAGACAGGAGAAATGTTGGAATTGTGGAAAATTTGGTCACTTCTGGGTATGTGCAAGATCATGGGGGTCCAAACTAGGCCCCTAAGTGGCAATGAAAATTCAAAAAAATAGGGTTAGGAATCTTGACATAAAAATTTGAATAGGTTATTAATAGAATTTGAAAAATATGTAAGAACAAAAATTGTAGCAAATTGAATATAGTTTCTTGTCTACTAGTCCTTTTTTGGAAAAAGGTAAATCTATTTTGTGAAAATTTAAAATTTCAATGTAGTGGTACTAAAATTTCAGGAAAAAGATAAGAAGCGGGTCTATGTTTGACCACCCTAAGTACAAGATTTTTTATTTTTTTTATGAAACTTCCAATATATGTAGAGGACACATGCCCTAATGTGCCAGATTTTTTTTATAATTTTTTTGCATGTAAATAATTAGTTATGATTTTTTTATTAGAACATTTCAAAAATATTAAAACATGTTTTTCTGACCACCATAACTTGGTCAAAAATTTATGAAATTCATATTTTTTATCCTATAGTATGCAAAGCATAGAATGTGACACATCTATTAGGTTTGCAAAATGTGTAGTTTGAAAGTTATAGAAGTTTTTCAATCAACCTATCAATCAGGACTTTAGTCGTAATATATGTATAAAATCATTAATAATTATTTATTAAATTCAAAATAAGGCATATATTATATTGGTGGAAAGCTAACAATTTTTTCTATAAACCCTTTTTGTTTCTGTAAGGAAACTTGCAGCCATTAAATGACAATTTCCACATAACCCAAAAGATATATTAATGAAAATAAGTACTCAGAATCCATATGCAAGAGAATAGACAACATACCCATCAAAGATGACACAAGATATACCATGGGAAAACCCTCAAGAGGGAAAAACCTAACCTCCAAAAGCATCCATACTCCATCATATTAATCAACCATAAAGCAAATATAAGAGTTAAAATGAACACCTCTGAAGCATCGAGCCATCCAATGCATTCCCATGTGTCCAAGCATGAATCCACACATCCCATGCCATGATTCACAAATACACTCCTCAAGAAGACTCAATAATGATAGCCAAACAACTCATCCAACCTAAACTACTACACATGTGTTTGGTTTTATAGACACAAGCTCACACAAAATACAACTAGTGGTAAGGTAAAACCACGTACCACAAAACCATGTGAATACAAAACCACTAACCCCTTATTTAATATTGGGTACTAATAAATCACATTATTTAATATTTCCCCAATATTAAATTATTATCACATGTCTCCCACACATTAAATAATAATCCAATGTTACAATACAACATCAAGTGGGTCCCCAAATAATTACCTAGTGTGATTAACCACACCACCAAGGTGCATCACAACTAAATAATTATTTAATTACAATATTATAATAAATCATTTTATGCAATGGTGTACAACACCATATCTCGACATTCTCCCACTTGTTGTATACATTGCATAAGGGATCAATACATGAAATACATCATCATAGCCATACATGAAATCACATGAAACTGAAACATGCTCTTGTGCTCCATCAAGATACCTACAATAAGAAAAAAGTGACCACCATCTCAAGCAAGAAATCCTCTCATCCTCCAACATGCCACCCATGGAAGAAAAGTAACATGCCAAGGTGAAGATCCACCAGTCCATGAGCACAAGCATCAAATCCAAGTGATAATAAAGGCTCTAACCAAGATTCTATCAACTACAAAAACCCACATGATCAAAAAAGCATCCACAAAACATGCTAATACATCCAACCATCCATACCTACAAGGTATCAATACATCAATAAACCCATGCCAAGAACATATGTAACTTGTAAACTACAATCAAGCTCCCTGTAACAAACCTGTCAATGAAGAACATACATATCCAGGAAGTCCCACTGCATAGGTAATGTCAAAGCATATAAAGTCTACCAATCAACACTACATAAAGGTGTGATAAGTAAATGAAAGCATGTAGTACCAAGAACAATAACAATGATCCAAACATGCAACCCAAATAGTTGTATAATATCTCACGACATGTTGCCACCATCCTCCCAAAACATGAACATCCATGAAGGAACCATGAGGAAGAGAAAACTTGTAAACCGTAATATGTCCTACCAACACCTCAAAAGTGTACTGTTGTGTCAGGTATGATCTCCTAAACAACCCCAAATGAAAAGCCTCAACAACATCCATAACACCTAATCTCATAGATCAAGTACAACATATTAATCAATGTAATAATTCCAACATGGTTGTAAGCCTCTCTAATCAAGAAGATCAAACTCAAAGTATTCATCCCCAAAACTAGAAATCAGACCATAAATCATCTCCTAACAATCCCCATCAAAGAATGATATCATAAACTCAAATACACAAGGAGATAATAATGCCATAACATCCCTCAAAATGAATCCTCTAGAACTAACTATCCATAGCTCAAGATCCATATCTATGAAAGATAAAACATATAAAATCATGCTAACCAAATCCTCAAATGAGTATCCATAACTAATCACCATGAATCAACTCAATCCCATGATAAATCAAAGCATGAAACATAACACATTTGAAAGATATAATGGGAAAATACCTCTCAAATAACAAACTACTAAGTAGACGAAGAGTGGGGAATGAGAATGCTCCTCTAGGATAACCAAGCCATCATGGCTCACTCCAAGAACAATCTCCTGTATTGGTCCATAACCAAGTGAAAGCTCCTCGATCTTCCTACTAAAACCTCCAAAGAGTAACCATCTCAAGCAAATGTATCTAATCACAATAGAACACCAACCATCACCTAAGTCTCCAAGTATCCATGAGTACCTATAACCAATCCATCCTTTCCAAAATCCAAATGCAACATAGCACCATCATGAAGTAATCAAGCAAATGATCAATGTACCCAATACCAAGAGAACCACACACAATCAATGTCAAAGCCCCAATCATGAATCAGGAACATAAACATGACAACATGATCTAACCATCTCCTCCTAGGATATCACATGCACCATAACATATATAAACATCATGGTCTCAAGAGAACAAGTACCATTCCAAACTCTAAGTGCACATCGAGAGTAAACCATGACATAATAGCAAACACTCTAAACCAAGAAAACATATCCCCAATCACATGAAGATAACCCTACCAATGATGCATCCATGTCACTGCCAACAACTCCCACTATATGGTGATATGAGCTACACATGGCATCATGAGAACCATCCTCTCCATGAGGATCATCCATTTCTGTACACACTCAACTGCAATATTAGTAACATACAAGTGAAACCAAGATCTCCAAGCCAAGAAGATACCTACAATCTCTAGACCATCACAAACATATCCATCACCACAAAACCATCATTGTCAAAAGCTCCCACTAAAATTGTATAACTAATTAATGTAACAAGCTATCATGACATTGTGATAACAATCTCCTAATGAAGATCAACCAAGAGTTCCCCCACACAATCAAAGAACTCAAATGCAGCATGAGCTCCTCAATAAAAAAGAAAAGTAAACCATGATCCTCATACCATGAAGATTCACTGTCACAACCTGAATCATAACCAATCCAACACCACCAACAATGCACCTACATAAACCATCATGACATGCCAAAGTCTCTAAAGTATAAGAAACATCCATGACACTATGATCACCACCAAATGTACTGACAACTCAACCAAACAGTGTCCCACATATCTGCATATCATAGTCAACTACATAGGTCTCATATCATGATTGTACCTAGTAATACCATCTCAACTCCTCAACATGACATCAAAAATAGAAAACCAAGTGACTAAACCAAGCCACCAAACTGAAAATGCATCAACACTGAAATATCTATGGGCATAGACAACCCATGTCCAAGTCATAGGTGCAACAAGTATAGACCACCTACAATGCTACACAACTTGTAGATACAACAATGAAGCATACAAATCCAACCAAAAAGTGATAACCATGTCAAAAAGTGAATAATGTGATATGTACAACTGAGCATACAATGAATCCAACATCAAATCTCCTAGTATCACCATAGTCAAAACAAACCATAAACAACTCAGGATAGAATATCAGCAAATAAACCATTTCAAAACAACTCTAAACTTGATCCACTATGTAGTTCTTTGAACAAGCTTTCTGTCAACTATTCGAAGTCAAAAATTTGACTCTGTATGCACCTGATATGGCATCTTGAAGCTCAAATAGAACACTTGACTTCCATTAAAAAAAACACTATCAAAAATACAAAAACTAGAAAAATATCTAGTACCATAGTGTACAGCTTTGAGTTACCTTTCCAATGACTCCAAGAAGTCGAAAAATAGAGCACCTAGGCAAAAATTATGCTCCTCGAAAAAAAGTTTCCCAATTAGAGTATGAAGCAAAAAAATTTAAGCCCTTGGTGGTGGGATGGTGGCTCGCTGGTGGTGGTGGAGCCACCTGGTAGCACCACCTTCTTTAACCACTAGAATTGAGTTTTCATTTAAAAGAAATTTAATTTTCAATATTTAAAAGGGGTCGGCATTAATAAAATCATCAACGGATTTTACATATAAAGCGATGAATATTTTACAATATATATAAAAAAAACATTTAAAAGTTTTTTTGTTTATGGCGGATATGAGGGGGTGGTCCCCGCCAGCTGGCTATTGGCCATAGTGCTAACAGTTGCCGACAGGAGTACCTTACGGTACCCCTGTCGACACTATCAACACTGGTAGGAGGTATGGGGCGGGGGTCTCACCCCCCAATTATTATTATTTAAAAAAAAAATCAATATATATATTTTTTCGACATTTATATTATGATTTAAAAAAAAAAAATCATTTTGCAGGAAATATTTTTTCACTGACAGTATTTTTTTTAATTTTTAATTTTTAATTTTTTGCATAATAATGATAGCCGTACAATCCGAAAATGAGAATTTTACAAAAAAAATTGCATTTTTTTCGACTTCTCCAAAATAGGTCGAGTTATATTTCAAAATTCGTCTCTCAGCCAACCTGAATCCAACCATGAGGTCCATTTTGTCCCATGAGGTCATTTGCAAAATTTCCCCCACAAAAACCCCATTTGTATGCACAACCAAGAAACCCTTTTTTAGTCAAAAATTTTCACACCCAAATCTGCAAACAACCCATCATAACAGCAAACCCAAAACCCTTAGATCTGCAATAAACAACTTGCAAAACCCTCATATCTTGCCATGTTTTTCATTCTCTCATGCATTGCATAGATTCAAACTTCAAGCAATATTTTCTCAACCTAGGGTTATAACAAAAAATCTTCAACCATGAAAGCTTTGATACCACTTGTAAGGAAACTTGCAACCATTACATAACCCAAAAGAGATTAATGCAAATAAGTACTCATAATCCATATGCAAGAGAATAGACAACATACCCATCAAAGATGACACAAGATATACCCTGGGAAAACCCTCAAGAGGGAAAAACCTAGCCTCCAAAAGCATACATACTCCATCATATTAATCAGGCATAAAACAAATACAAGAGTTACAATGAACACCTCTAAAACATCAAGCCCTCTAATATATTCCCATGTGTCCAAGCATGAATCCACACATCCCACGCCATGCTTCAATAATTCACTCCTCAAGAAGACTCAATAATGACAACCAAACCACTCAGCCAACCTAAACCACTACACATGTGTTTCCTTTATAGACACATGCTCACACAAAATACAACTAGTGGTAAGGTAAAACCACGTACCACAAAACCACGTGAATACAAAACCACTAACCCCTTATTTAATATTGGTTACTAAGACATCACATTATTTAATATTTCTCCAATATTAAATTATTATCACATGTCTCCCACACATTAAATAATAATACAATGTTACAATACAACATCAAGTGGATCCCCAAATAATTACCTAGTGTGATTAACCACACCACCAAGGTGCATCACAACTAAATAATTATTTAATTACAATATTATAATAAATCATTTTATGCAATGGTGTACAAAACCATATCTTAACAGTTTCATGAAATTCGGATAAAAAAGTCATTAGCCACAAGGGCGAACTTAAGAAAACTAAGAAAATTTTGTAAACATATTTTTTGGGTTGACTTTCTAGGTTAGGCAATCCTGAACCAAATCTCAAGCCAAATCCCGAGCCCACTGATTTTGCCAAAAAAAATGGATATCCGTTCAAAAATGGGCATATGTTACCTATATTATTTATAATACATAATATTTAATATTTTAATATATACTCATATACTAATACACTAATATATTATATATTATGTATTATATAATATGTATTATATTATATTATATATTATATATTATATTATACATTATTATATTATATATTATTATATCATATATTATTATATTATTATATTATATATTGTTATATTATATTATATAGTATATACTACATACATTTTGTATAGTATATTATATATTTATTGATGTGCTTGCAATTCACAAGAGAGAGGGAAAGACTTGAGAGAGAGGGAGAGAGAGACTTGAGAGAGAGAGAGAGAGAGAGAGAGAGAGACCTGAGAGGGAGGGAGAGATCGAGTCTTGAGAGGGAGAGGGAGAGAAGGAGAGATAGAGATAGAGGGAATGGGAGAGACTTGAGAGAGAAAGATAGAGGGAGGGAGAGACCTGAGAGAGAAAGAGGGAGTGGAAGGGACTTGAGAGTGAGAGGGAGAGAGAGAAAGAGAGAACGACCTGAGAGGGAGGGAGAGACCTAAGAGGGAGAGAGAGAGTTGAGAGAGAGAGAGAGAGTGGGAGGGAGAGAGAGAGGGAGAGAGGGAGGGAGAGAGGGGGAGAGAGAGTTATCTAGTTAGGGAGAGAGGGAGTGGGAGGGACTTGAGAGATAGACCTAAGAGGGAGGGAGAGAGACTTGAGAGGGAGAGGAGAGAGGGGGTGCGAGAGACCTGAGAGAGAAAGATAGAGGGAGGGAGAGACACTAGTAGAAAAACAACAATAAATGACTAAAAAAATTACTAAAAATTACATATATGTGACTAAGCTTGGTCACGTGACCATTAGTAGTTTATTGTCAGTCATTTATAATGCAACCAAATTCATGACAACCATTTTTAGTCATTTATTGGCTATTTTGATCAATCGATTTAATAGTATATTTAGTCGTTAATTTAGTCATTGATTGTTGTTAACTGGTCATTTATTTAGTCATGGTAGTTATTTATTTAGTCATGGTAGTTGTTTATTTATTCATGGTTGTCATTTATTAGTCATGGTAGTAATTTATTTAGTCATTGTAGTCATTTATTTAGTCATGGTAGTCATTTATTTTAGTCATGGTAGTCATTTATTTGGGTGAATCAATGATTCAAGTTACAAATCAAATATAAATTAATCCTCACAAATTTATGCATATAAACTTAAAGTATCATAGATATTCAAATATTGAGAGAAGCGCCATGAAATGAAGACTAAAATTCTTGAAAAAATATGATTGATTAGACACAAAAAAATCACAAATCAAGAGGAGCCACAACACAATATTTATGAATGGAAAACCCTATACATGGAGAAAAAACCACTTTGAAAATTTACTTCATTAAGCCTCACTGGAAAATCAAAACCTTACTAGTTACATTCAATATCTCACTGACAACTGCCTCATTGGAAAAGCAAAACCTCACTGGTTATAGCCTAACTAACTAAATCAAAATCTCACTGATTTCAGCTTCACTGACAAGTCAAAACATCTAAATTATGTGTCTCACTGGAAACTTGACTCGTTGACTGTTTTACATCATTTATTGAAGAATTGAAGAATTCAAAAAGGCATAAAAATAGACAATCACTCTGTATCAATGAATTTATTTTCTTGAAAGTTTCATTTGGATTTGAAACTCAAGAACCTTTATTTCTGCACCTGCAACACAATGAATACTATAAAATGTGTTTCTCCTTATTCAAAAAAAATCTATCTCAGCTCATGCACTGTTAAACAGTGAATTTGTATCAAATCATTTCATTTGCACTTCATTTCTTGAGTATTTCAATTAGATTTGAAACTTAAGAAATCTTTCAAACTACATTAAAACTCTTCCTTGCTGGTATTCACCTTTCACTTCTCCAATTTGGTGAGCTGTAGCCTGAAAATAAGGTTTCGACGAGGGTTTTAGAGTATGTTTATTAAAATGAAATTACGACCAAGATCCAATAATGAGCACATTTAGGTTTTTACATTATGGCATCCTTTACCTTATGTGATTTGCCATTTTTTGTTGCTTTACCCTTGACCTGTTCCACTAGCAGATTCTCCATGTGTCAAGATGTGGGTTCGAGATCCAGTTTCATATCCATATCTCACTCTAGATTCCTCAATCGCATACCTATAAGCGATAGCAAATCCTATTCCCATTCTTTGTTCTCGCTCACCTACCACAATTGGTTGTACATCCCCCAAATCCTGAGTCCCATGAATTGGTTTTGGCTCCTCTAAACTCTTCCTCACTAGTATTCACCTTTCACTTCTCCATTCTAGTTTTGGTAGATGGGGAGATGGTGAGACTATGCATGCAAAGGAGGATCTTCAGAAAGGCATGTCAAGGCCAAGCCGCCAAGTGCAAGATAAAAAATTAAACATCAAAACAACTGCTCTATCATCACTTAAATTATTTTGACGAGGGTTCCTTGCTTTCAACACCACCAACATTTGTTCCAGTTTTGCTTGCCATTGATGTTTCCCACTAAAGAGGATTTCAAAATGGATTTCAAAGTAAATAAACTAGAATACATAAATCTCCCTCAACTTATCTTTCACAATAAATATTATTAAATATATTATAATATTATATTATTATATAATATTATAATATTATATTTATATTATAATATAATATTATGGGGTGGTGGGCCTAGCTTGATTGGCTAAAGCATTCTGTTGCAGGCAAAGGTCATGAGGTCTAGTCTCCCCACCATCCTTGTTGTACCGGAGGGCTGGTGCACCGGTCACGTGAAAAAAATTTACCAGGCACACTGCAGTTTATAGGGGGCTTATAGGGGGGCGAATGCCCGACTGATTCCTATAGTCTAAAAAAAATATTATAATATTATATAATATAATATAATATAATATAATATAATATAATATAATATAATATAATATAATATAATATTATAATATAATATTATATTATATAATATAATATAATATAATATATATATAATATAATATTATAATATAATATAATATAATATATTATAATATAATATAATATATTATAATATAATATTATAATATAATATTATAATATATTATAATATAATATTATATTATATTATACTATAATATTATATAATATTATACTATACTATATTATAAATTATATTATACTATACTATATTATAATATTATATTATAATATAATATAATATTATATTATACTAAAATAAATACTATAATATTATATTATAAATACTATATTATATTATAAATACTATATTATATTATAAATACTATATTATATTAAAATATAATATTATATAATAATATAATATATAATATTATATAATGATATAATATAATATAATATAATATCATATAATATAATATTATATTACGATATAATATAATATTATATTACAAATATTTATTATATATTATATAATACTATATTATAATATAATATAATATTTATAATTTAATATTATATAATATATAATATAATGTATATTATATATATAATAATAATATATATTATGTGGGGTTGACCCCGCAGTGCAACGATTAAGTTGCAAGGGTAGCAGTTGGGTTGTCTAAGGTTCAAATCTCATGCCTTGCTCCAGTGGAGTGAAAGCTTTAAGTCAATTTTGACACCATCGGGTTGCAAGGTTGTGGTTGATTTCAGGGTGCTGCCCCTTAGCAACGATTTACCAAACAAAAAAAAAGCATATATTATATAGGCTGCAACCTATCATGGCTTGAAAATGGCCCAATCGAAAGCTTATAAAAAAGTATGGCTTGAGGGGGATTCTCTCAATATTATTAATAATCTAAAGAAATGCTCTGCCCCCTCATGGAATGTTGAAGCCATCATCTTGGATGCTATTGAAATACTTAACTCCCTTGATGAATATTATATATCTCAAATATTTCGAGAAGGAAATGGATTAGGTGATATTTTTGCTAATCTTGGTGTTAGGGGTCCTAGGGAATGGGAGGTGAATGACCCTCTCCCCATTGAGGCAACCGTGTGTATAAATCATGATTTTCAAATTTTCAAACTTGGTTGATGACCTTGTAATGCTTTGGGCTCACATGGCTATTTTCACGTGGCAGGTAATTATTTGGACTGATGGTGAGCTAGATTATAATCGGGCGGATGGTACCTTGCTCAATCTCCATATGGGGAGGCATTCAAAAATAATTACTTACCTTTTCCATAATACTGTTGCAACATGGATTGTGGGCATTTTTCTTTCCTTCTCGAGGTTTCTCCTTATCGCTTGCAAGGTTCTCAAAATTTTGTCTTCTGCAAATTCTGGAGCCATGAGAGGTGACAGGAATCATGCGGAGCCTTTTTCTTGTGACTCTGTTAAGAAAAAGGAGGAGGTGTGGCATATTTTGGATAAAGGTGGGCTCACACCTTATATGGAAAGGTTGCATGGAAACAACCTGCAGGTGACGGTTATGTTTTCTAAAGCCTAGAATAATAGGGTTTTGAAACTGGGTGGTACAAAGTTTGATGTAAATGAGGATTTCATAGCTAATATCACTAGGCTCTCGACGAAAGGTAAGAAGGTCTATAGAGACAAGGAGTCAAAGGATGCCATGCAGGTTTTTTTCAAGGGGAATGAAGCTTAAGACCTTAAGCCGGTTAAGAGTGGTGGGCACCAGAGGAGCTCGCTCAAAGCACTTTGGGGGGATGTCACTGAGGAACTTATGAGATATATTACCCTTGAAGGTCACTTAACACTTTGTCCTCCTTAATCACTTTTGCCATAAAAAGAAATTTTCATTTCCTTTTTATCTTTTGGCATCTCTGGAATCTGGGTTGAAGGATCACAAAAGGAATACCAAGAACCTGGTGTTGCATGTAGGGTTTATTATGTTAATTACAGATTATGCTAAAGCCTTTGAGGTTGCCAAACCACTAGCCACTACCAAGGGTAAGCAACATAAGCTGACTATGGAATATGATACTATATCTGAAGAGGAGTTGATTTGCAAGAAAGGGAAAAAGAGGAAAATTATTATTGAGGAGTCTAAATCTGAGGATGACATGGATTATGTCCCAGACTCCCAAGCTTCCTTGGAAGTGGTCTCGCAGCCCCCGAATGTGAGAATGTTTGGTAAAGGGGAGTTAGGTCCTAATTTGAAGGGCCATGAGACTAGTAGCAAGCAAAAGGCTGATGATAAGACGATTAATATTGAAGCTCCTACTACTTAGAAGGAAAGGGTTGAAGAAGTGTCCCTACCTTCCCCTATTTTGTAGACCAAGAGAAAGGACCTGAAGGCGGGTAGTAACAAGAAATTTTCTATCAGGTCTACTAGCCAGTTGATGGAAATGTAAGCTACTTCTCCCTTGAAGGATGATGACATGCATGGTGTTGTGGACTCCCTGGGTGTGGACATGGGTACGTTGAATAGAAGAAGGTTTCTAGCTGAGGATATTGTTGATTCAGTGTGCAAGCTTCAAATGTCGATTCCTGGTGGTAAAGGTAAGCATATTTTTGTTAGTTAGGATAAAGTTAGCTCTTCTGAGGAGGATACTATTGTGGGGAAGGATGCTTTTAACTTTGACCACGAGGAAATCTCTGATGTTCTGGGGATGGCTAAGATCTCTATTTATTTGTTTAAATTGGTTAAATGGGTGTTTCATGAACTCAACATGACTATTGTTCGGGTTCGTGGGGCAGTGAGTAAAGTGGGATAGTCCTCAGTTCATAATCAAATTCATGAGTTGTTTGACTCTTTGAAGATTGTTGTTGAGAAAACTCTAAATATGAAGTAGATGTTAGAGCTAAGAATCTTGACCCTTGAGGACCAAATGGAAAGGATTAATGCTACTTTGGAGAAGGGTGGGGAAGGGACTAAATCTACTGTGAAGTATGAATTTGTTGGAATTTCTCCCCTTGTGGAAATGGCCAAGAACAACAAGGAGATTGTTTCTAGTGAGGTTGTTGGTGCTAGTGGTAGGCTTGTGGAGGAAGAGCTTTTTTTTGTTAAGGCTGGGGGTGTGCAAAATGTTTTGATTAGTGAGGTGAATGTAGGTGGTTCTAGTGTGCGTATGTGTAATAAGACCAAGCTTCAGGCTGGGGCTCCTGCTAAGGATTTGTTTGAGGTTATGGATGACTTTCAGAAGACTGGGATGAGCGACATGGAGGCTGCTAATATCCTAAAGAATATGTAGTGCTACTGTTTTTGTTCCTCCTTTTTGGTTGTTGTCGCGCTAATGGTTTACTGTGTTTTGGTTGATGTATGCTTATTGTAGTTATCTTTTTAGTCAACTGTCCTTTTTTGAAAAGAGTTTTGGGGCCCCTTCAAAACCTGCTTTACCTCTAATAAAAAATAATATATATTATATAATATTATAATATTAAATATATTATAATATTATATTATTCTATAATTGTTGTGTGGTCTCGCAACACGCCCCAAGACTGTAAGACTTGGGGACCCTAAGTGAAAAACTAACGCTTATGGCAAGTGTTGGCTAGTTGGAAAGATCACTCGAAGTGAAAAAAGTAAAGAGAAATCTTTTTTTGAAAAGAGTACTTTGTAATTCAAGTGTTTCAGGTATTGGGAAAGCCAAAAATGTAAAAGGTAAAGCAAAGTGTTGAGAAAAGCGTTCCGGTCTGGGAACCAAGGTCCGGTAAATATGGAAGTTTCGGTAAAAGCCAAAGTTCAGAAAATTATGGGTAAAAGTTGAACACCAAATACCGGGTACTAGGTAACAGTGCAAAGCAAAGTTTTAAATTTTTAAGGTTATCCAAAAAGTTTGATGCTCCGACAACCCGGTCTAAAAGATAATTATGCAGGAATATATGATTTTCTTGAAAGTGTGTTATTTATGATGGATTTTTAATGATAATGAATTATTGAGGGTTTTATTTACATGATATTTTTTTTAAATGTTTTTAAAGGGATTTAATAGGTGGAATTTGTGATTGCAGGAGAAGTAGATTGTGATGTAAAGTTCGGGTATGGACAGTCAAACAAATTTGAATCACAGATAGAATCATATCCAGATCAGGTTGCATATTCCAAGAAGTTATATGCAGAGGGGCTTGAATTCATCCGAATACTAGGAATCCCGGTATTTCACATATGGTGACAAAAAGTGCCAACCTTCAAGGAAGCTCATTCTTGAGAGTAGAAAGCTCGAGGCAGAACCAAAGTGTAGGAACAAGATGATAAAGAAATTGTTCTGAATATATGGGAAGGTTCCTACATACTATCCTAATTCAAGTTATTATCCTGGCAATAATAAGAAGATGAAAAACCCGAAGGAAATCAATGTGTAGATGAAGGTTGACCTTCATTGACTTCGTTTGCAATTCTCTTACCAGTCACCACATTCCACATTCCTTGATGTGATTCGTCCCTTGGATTTCCTCTCATGTATTTATCTTATCCTACCTATGTATTACTTCTATAAAAGGCCAGGGGATACTTCTTTTTAAGTTAAGTTCAAAATTTGTGGATGTCGGAAGAGCCAAAACTTCTTTAATTTTTGTTCTTTTTTCCTATTTTTTGAATCATTCTGGTCTAAAAACTTGTATGCACATAGAAATTAATCAATATCGAATCCAATTTGATAGCTACCTATCTCATGTATCTTATTAGTTGGTTTGTTAGTTTAGCCAAACAAGACTGTGGGTTGTTCCATTTTAGGGTGCATACAAAACCTACTCCGTGTCCAAACTAAACCTCCTTTAAAAGCTCACACTATTTTATGCTTAGTTGTGAAGCAATTTGGTGAAGTATAAAGTGGTTTTCTTTGATTTGATTAAATATTAGGGCATGCGTGGAGAATACCCAGAAGAAATTTTATTTTTCAATATTTTGATGCTTTATTTTAGATTAGATGTTTAAATTTATGAAAATGTTCCAAAAAAAGAGATGAATGAATGGAAATTTTTTGATAATCTTTCGTTTCTATGAAATTTTTGAATTCTTAAAGCTAAATCTACTTAAGTGATAGCAAAATTATTTGATGTTCATGAAATATTATTGCAAATCTTTTGATTTCATGAGATTATTTTATGATCGAATTGAAAATCTTGTATCTGATACTTATGATTCTTAAAGAAGCCAAAGATAACCATATACCCCTTGAGATTAATAGCAATATCACATCATACCCTAAAGCAAACCTAGTATGGTCAAGGCCTGACTACCGAAGCCTTGGGATTTAGCTAAGTCAACCTTTTCCTATTAGTCGGACACCTTAGGTTGCCCTAGTTCAATCTTTCAAGTAAAGATAGGTTCTTCGCGGTTTTCCTGTGAAGATTTTATCTGCATTGTTGCTACAAGTAACATCATCATCAACAGGAACTGGAACTAGAAGGAGGGCACTTGCTTTTTAGATATATCTTTCCCTCCGAGTTTTGATTAGGAATTTGTATTGGTTCGGGGTTTAAAAGTAGCTTGTAAGGCAAAGGCCTAATGCAAGCCAATATTTTGGAAATGGAAGTTTAGAAAATTTGGAAAATCCTTAACCAGAGATTATATCCTTTGAATTTTTCACCTTTGGTAGAGTCACCGAGTGTATAATTCATGATACAACTAGTCACGGTGAAATCGATTGCGAAACATTTTTAACTAGGGTAAGTTTGGCTATGCATAAAGTGATTCCATTAATGGAAGAATTCTTAACTACTAAAAGAAAAGAATTGTTAATGAGAAATATTTTGAATTCTAAAAAAGAGTATAACCCTAGTGAAACTGAAAATGTTAAAAAATTAATTGATACATCAAAACAGTTTGTTAACGAAATTGTTATGAAGAAAATATTAAGGCTTTGCAGGAAAACAGACGGGAATGCCGAGACTCAGAAATATGGCACTAAAAATGAGCAAACAACATTGATGAGTCATTCTTTTCACACGTGGAAAATGTTAGTGAAGAGGAGTGGGAAAATCAAGTGGGAGACACATGCTTTTCATTCCAAATTGAAAATTCACAAGCTAAAAAGGGAAATTTTCTTTATTTTATGCAAGATACAGAGTATCAAGTTTTTACTTTTCCTTTCTCTGATAACAATATAAATTGTGATATCTCTTAGTCTAACAAAGTTCAAAGTGAAGACAGGGTCGAGGACACGAAAATTTTTGGAGAATAAGAAAATCAAGAAATGGATACAATCGTTCATGGAGCTGAACAAAGTAAAGAAGAAAACCATGAACCGAGACTGAAAGAAGGTAGAGTATTGACGAATCAGCGAAAGTGTGTGCAATCGACCTTTAATGAGGTCATTTTCATACATGTGAACCAATTTATTGGTAAGTACGCCTTTGAATTTAAGTTTGTTAAACACAAAAAAAAATTAATGAAATTCATTGTTACAGTAGGATATTTGAAATTTATTCTAGTGAATTCAAGGATAAACCTTCTGCGATTCGTACCAAAACAACAAAGAAAATAGTTATCAAGATTAAAATAAATTGCTTTGTTAGGGTTATTCATTTGTTATAGTAAAGTTCTGGTTAGTTAGGATTAGTTTGCTTTCGTAGGGTTTGTTTTCATTTTCTTTTCTTGTGTTTCTTTCTTTTTCCTTTTTTTCCTATTTTGGCCATTTGCATTAGCAAATTATGCTTAACTTATCATACACATGAGAGTTAATTCAAACATTTTAGAACATTGTGTTGTGAAATGTAAAACAATAAAACCATACATAGTAAATGCACGCTTTAAAATGTATGATAAAGCTATATATGTGCATATGTGTGTGTGTGTGTGTATCTCATATATACATGGGAGTACCAAAATTCTTGTTGTAAAAAGATTAAAAAAAAAGAAAAAAGAGGGAGTTGAGCTATAGAGAAGAGTGACTATTTAGTCAATCTGGGATGCCTCATCCATCAGAGCTACATATCCTACGTAGGCAATTTCTTGGTAAACTTCAAAATCAGGAGTATGGAGATCAGTCAAGAACGGCTGAAGTGGAACTACTTCCCCATGTTCTAGGAACTGAGGAATAAAATCCATAGTAGGGATTCCAATGGTTAGGTGTGCAAAAAATAGAATAGTGTCCAGATTCTCCAAATATTCAGGCTGCACTATCATATTTGTAGCTGAGCAAACATCTTCAACATGAAGCCCAATGTCCAGGAGCGATGCTACAAAGTGAGAAGCCACGTCAGAATAAAACCGGTAATAAGCTTTGGATTCCACATATTGTTCCCCAAGGACTAAGCACAAGTTTGACACAATGAAACTGGTAGTTCGAATGAAGAAAACATTTTCAAGCCTTTGAGTCATGATGCAACCCATGAAAATATTTTGGCGGTGAGAGCAGGTCAAGCAAATTGGAGTATCCATGACTTGGAAGCAAGCAAGCACTAGTAGAGTAGAAATGCAAAATGATAATTGAAATAAAGCAAAGGTGTGAATAATTTGAGAGAAGTGGGGAATTTATAGAAAATCACGAGGAAGTTGCAGTACATAGTTGTTTGGATTGAAGTCTTGGAAATCGTAAGTGAGGTGGCAATTGGATGAGTTCTCTAGAGCAAAATGTTAAATCAAATTAATTTTTACACAATTAGTGACAATTTGCTTCAAAATTTGGCTAGTACGAAGATTGCAAATCAAGCAAATTAAAGATTTCAAAATTAATGGTGGTCATTTCATTGTGTTTTTATTAAGCTGTATTAATCATGAAGGTGCTCATGTGTGCAAAGTGGAAAGGAAAATGAAGCCGGTAAGGCAACACACATCATCACCTGGAAAATTTGAAAGAAATGATATGCGTGTATTAAGGCATGTGAATTTAATGCAGAATTGCATGATCATGTTTAAGTGTCATCATGATATTTTGATTCATTAATGTGGTGTAGCACCATCAAATTGGAATTGCTAGCAGAGTTTTTAGTAATTGCCATAAAATTTGATTGGAAAGGGTGGTAACTAATGGTTCTAAATTTAGATTTAAATTTGGTGATTAAGTTGTTTGCTGCTAAATTTTAATTTATGCATATTTTCTAACATATAATGAGTTGCAGTTAGCTAGGATTTGGCGTAAAAGTGGTAAAGTTTGGCTGGGAATACACACCAACATGGAATTATTAAATGATTTTTTGGGAAGTAGTGAAACGATGAAAGGATTTGTATTGAATTAAAAATCAAAAGGTAACCTTCACTACCATTGCAATTCCCAACCTAATAGTGGGCTTCATTGCTTGCAAGTTGAAATGAGCTATCAATGAAATATCAAAAGAAAAAAAAATCAACTCTTTAGGCTATCCAAATATCTCTATTGGGGCTATAGACGCCTAGCTGGAAGTAGAGCTATGTTTGGGGGAATTACAGAGATAACCTTGTCAAGGCTATGGATACTTGACTGGCAATAAGGATCTATCCCTAGTTGGCTTTGGAGGATTACCAAATTATGTAGTTCAATCTTAATGAACTATTTTTTTTCACTGAGTTCTAGAAACTAGAAATAGTCAGAGCACACACAAATATTTCCAGAGAAATTTTATTATTTTTCTGTCAGAATCTAGGTAAAGGCAAAGAGCTATTGTTTTAAAATATGCATAAATTATAATTTACAAGTGGTGATTTAATCCCAAGCTTTGGTTTAAATTTGGTTTTATTGGTTGCAAGTTGTGTGGTCTCATAACACACCCCAAGATTGTAAGACTTGGGGACCCCAAGTGAAAAACTAAAGCTTATGGTAGGTGCTAGCTAGTTGGAAAGATCATAAGAAGTGAAAAAAGTAAAGATACATATTTTTTAGAAAAGAGTACTTTATTATTCAAGTGTTCTGGGTACCGAGAAAGCCAAAAATGTAAAAGGTAAAGCAAAGTGTTGAGCAAAGAGTTCCAGTCTAGCAACCAAGGTTCGGTAAATATGAAAGTTTCAATAAAAGCCAAAGTCTAGGAAATTATGGGTAAAAGCTGAACACTGGGTACCAAGTAATAGTGCAAAGAAAATTTTTAAATTTGTAAGGTTATCTAAAAATTTTGATGGTCCGCAACCTGGTCTAAAAGATAATTACACAAGAATATATGATTTTCTTGAAAGCGTGTTGTTTATGATGGATTTATAATGATAACGAATTAATGATGGTTTTATTTACATGAGATTTTTTTTTAATGTTTTTAAAGGGATCTAATAGGTGGAATTTGTGATTGCAAGAGAAGCAGATTGTGATGCAAAGTTTGGGTATGGACGGTCAGGAAAATTTGAAACATGGATAGAATCATATCCAAATCAGGATGCATATTCTGGGAAGTTATATGCAAAGGGGATTGAATTCATTAGAATACTAGGGATCCCGGTATTTTACATATGGTGACAAAAAGCACCAACCTCTGAGGAAGCTCATTCTTGAGAGTAGAAAGCCCGAGGCAGAACCAAAGTGTAGGAATGAGATGATAAAGCAATCATTCTGAATATATGGGAAAGTTTCTACATGCTATCCTGATTCAAGTTATTATCTTGGTGATAATAAGAAGATGAAAAACCTGAAGGACATCAACATGTAGATGAAGGTTGACCTTCATTGACTTTGTTTGCAATTCTCTTACCAGTCACCACATTCCACGTGCCTTGATGTGATTCATCCCTTGGATTTCCTCTCATGTATTTTTCTTATCCTACCTATGTCTTACTTCTATAAAAGGCCAGGGGATAATTCTTTTTAAGTTAAGTTCAAAATTTGTGGATGTCGGAAGAGCCAAAACTTCTTTAAGTTTTGTTCTTTTTTCATGTTTTCTGAATCATTTTGGTCTAAAAAATTGTATGCACATAGAACTTAATCAATATCAAAGCCAATTTGATAGCTACCTATCTCATGTATCTTTTTAGTTGGATTTTTATTTTAGCCAAACAAGACTGTGTGATGCACCATTTAAGGGTGCATATAGAACCTACTTGGTGTCCAAACTAAACCCCCATTTTTAAAAGCTTGCACCATTTTAATATGCCTAGCTGTGAAGCAATCTGGTGAAGTATAAAGTAGTTTTCTTTGATTTGATTAAATCTTGGGGCATGCGTAGAGAATACTGGGGAGAAATTTTATTTTTCAGTATTTTGATGCTTTATTTTAGATTAGATGTTTAAATTTCTAAAAATGTTCCAAAAAAGAGATGAATGAATGGAAATTTATTGATAATCTTTCGTTTCTATGAAATTGTTGAATGCTTAAAAGCTAAATCTACTTAAGTGATAGAAAAACTATTTGATGTTCATGAAATATTATTGCAAATCTTTTGATTTCATGACATTATTTTATGATCGAATTGAAAATCATGTATCTGATACTTATGATTCTTAAAGAAATCAAAGATAACCATAGACCCCTTAAGATTAACAACAATATCACATCATACCCTGAAGCGAACCTAGTATGGTCAAGACCTGACTACCAGAGCCTTGGGATTAAGCTAAGTCAACCTTTTCCTATTACTCGAACACCTTAGGTTGCCCTGGTTTAGTCTTTCAAGTAAAGATAGGTTCTTTGGAGTTTTCCTGTGAGGATTTTATCTACATTGTTGCTACGAGTAACATCGTCATCAACAATAATATTAAATACATTATAATATAAATATAATATTATAATATTAATAATAAAGTATTATATAATAATATATAATATAAAAAATATATTATATTAATTTATAATATATATAATAATAATATAATATATAATAATAATATAATATTATATAATAATATAATAAAATATAATATATAATAATAATAATATATTGTTATAATATTATATTATATTATTATAACAATATATTATATAGTATATAGTATATATATTATATTATATAGTATATATATTATAATGTATATTATATATATTATATTATATAATATCATATTATTATAATATAATATATATATATAATATAATATAATATAATATAATATAATATAATATATTATAATATATTATAATATATTATAATATAATATAATATATTATAATATAATATAATATATTATAATATAATATAATATATTATAATATATTATAATATAATATAATATAATATAATATATTATAATATATTATATATATATTATAATATATTATAATATAATATAATATATTATAATATATTATAATATAATATAATATATATAATATAATATAATATATTATAATATAATATAATATAATATAATATATTGTATTGTAATATAATATATTATTATTATATTATATTATAATACAACCCACTCCCTCAATTTGAAATATTTGTTTTAATTATCTACTTTAATATCATATTGTCTCATTTTTATTTGTGTGACTAATTATTTAGTTGTGTTTTTTACCCGATGATGAAATTAGTCACTTATGATGATTAAATTAGTCATTTATAGCTTTGTTGCAAAAAATGATTAGAATTTAGTCATGTTTAGGTGTCATGACTAAAATTTTTAGTCACGTAGTCATTTATTTGCCAAATTCTACTAGTGAGAGAGATAGAGGGAGTGGGAGTGACCTGAGAGTGAGAGGGAGAGAGAGAAAGAGAGAAAGACCTGATATGGAGGGAGAGACCTAAGAGGGAGGGAGAGAGAGACTTGAGAGAGAGAGAGAGAGAGACTTGAGAGGGAGAGAGGGAGACCTGAGAGGGAGAGAGATTGGTTGAGAGACTTGAAAGAGAGAGAGAGACCTAAGAGAGAGAGGGTGGGAGGGACAAAGAGAGGCAGAGAGGGGGAGAGATATTTATCTAGTTAGGGTGGGAGGGAGAGACTTGAGAGAGAGAGAGAGGGAGTGCGATGGACCTAAGGGAGAGTTATTTGGGCCTGAAGAGATCTCATCCATGTTGCTTATTTTAATGTGAGGTGAAGAATGTGGTTATTGCATTGTGCCTGCTTATTTTAAGGATGTGTAGAAGAGGGCCACAAAGTATGCTAGTAAGATTGCATGCCTCAATGTCATGCGAACAATTATCAAGCCAATGGTCACAACTATAACTTATGGTTTCCATGATGTATTCACTAAAGAAAGAAGTGTTTTCATGTTTGATTTGGGTGGAGGTATGTTCAATATGTCGGTTCTTTCTGTTTGAAAGGGTAATATTGCCGTCAAGACCGTTAGAGGGGATATGCATTTGGGAGGCCAGGATTTTAATAACATAATGCCTAATTACTGTGTTCAAAATTTCAATACAAAATACAAGTTGGATATCAGTAGTAGTGCTAGAGCTAGAGAGGGAGAGAGTATAAGATATATAATATATAATTGTAGACACCTAAATTTGACCACTTATATTTGGTCAAATTCATCCCTTTTCACCTAAATATCCTCTTATCCACATTAATTAAGTAATATTACCATTATTTAATTAATACCCTTAAAGTACTCTAAATTCCTAAGGTATTTAATTAAATAATTAAATACTTTACCCTTTGCCCTTTTCCTCAAAGAATTAAATGAATAATACATTTATTTAATTCCTCACATGTCCCATCCCCCATAATCTACACCTAATCCTAATCCACCTACTAATCCCATCATTAGGGATGTGCACATTCCTAATCCATGATTAGGAGGTGTCACATCCTCCAACTTTTGCAAGTGGGCCCCTAATCCCAATTAGCCACCTAACATTGCTCTAACCCTTCATTAATTATCCTAATCTAATCCCTATTCAACTCTTCTCATCTCCCAAGGAATTTTTAATTCCTTTTTTACTCTACCCACATCCCCAAATGGAATTTAATATTCCCTTTTTCCCTAGAATTAATCGGAACCCTTGATCTCAAAATCTAATCCTGGCCATTCATCCATCATCCTCCCAAATCTATTTATCCAAAACTTAGCCATTTTCATCCTCTCTCACCCATTTTCATTGGAGTGTCGTTATGTTGCCAAAGTTTTGAGTGAGCACACAACCCATCACGCATTGCAGGCACATCTACACAACATGACGCTTTGTACACTGGTTTGAACTCCTCACCACCCTATCTTGAGTGTTTTGCTTGTTTTTGGTCTTTTGCTTGATTTCTTGCATTTTTAGTAGATTAAAAACACTACACACAATAATATAGTATTTACATACTATATAGTATAAAACATATATTATATAATATATAATATATAATATATATATTAACTATTACTATATATAATATATTATATTATATAATATATAATATATAATATAGGCGATCTTGATACTCATAGGGGTGATTCTGTGATGTCCATAAATAGGAAAATTCGTGATCTAGAGAGGAGAATGCGCTATACACAAAGGCGGATGCACTTCCCATACAAAACCAAGAGAGTCAACCCTTCGTGTCATGATTAGCCTATATCTTCCTCAATACAAAATCATAATCCAATCATTTTTCCTCTATATATCCATCCTCAAATGATCACTTTCATCTCATTGACTACCAATAAACCTATCCTTCATTCATCCAACAACCGTCCTCATCATTTTAGCTGCATCCTTGAACTTAGGAGTTTTTCCCATCACATTTTCCCAATCCAATCCTAATCCAAGCTTCAATCCAATCCTAATCTGAGCTTAAAATAAACCCCAATCTAAGCTTAATATACATCCCAATTTGAGCTTTACTCCATCCACACCCAAGATCTTTTGATATCGAAACAAATCTTAAGATCCCTTCTTCCACATTCTTCTAATCCATTCCATTTATCTTTTCATCATCTCTTCTTTTCTTCTAATCATCTATTCCCCTATTTTCAATCCACACCCATCCAATCCAACATCATGAATCCTTATCCTCCTGCCACACAACCAAAAATAGTGGTCAAGGGAAATCCGAGTTATGTTGATGATGATAATGAAAGTATTATTGATCAAGATGAGTATGATATAGATTCCCTTGATGCTATCATTTCTAGTAAGCTTTCCCAAGCCATCATCCAAAATCTAATCAGTCATCCAAGCTACTCCATCATGCCTTCATCCACACCTCCTAGCAATCCTTATGCTACCTTTGATAAGGGATATCCATCATCTTCCCCACCCACATATCCATCTTATTTACCATCCCCATATCCATCATATCCTTCATCCACATCCTCATCTTATCTATCACCCACATATCCCTCTCATCTAATATCCATACCCCCATCTTCTCCTCTAGCCATGTCTCAACCTCCATCTTCATACAAAAACACTATCACCTTCACCCCTAGTCAAAATCCTCCATCTCATTATCCTCCAATGTATTATCCTAAGCCAACATCACAATCTTCCCACCTTAATCCACCATCCCAATCTTCCCATCCTAATCCAACATCCACATCGTCCTATCTTAACCCACCATCCCAATATTCCTACCTAAATACATCATCCCAATCTTCCTACCTTAATCCACCATCCCACTCTTCCCATCCTAATCCAACATCCACATCCTCCTATCTTAATCTACCATCCCAATATTCCTACCTTAATTCCCCATCCACTTTCTCCAACATCAATCCTCCATCCACATATTCCTATACTAATCCACCATCCACATCCTCTTGTCCTAATCCACCATCACAATCTTCCCATCTTAATCCCCCATCCCAATATTCCTATCTTAATTCCCCATCAACTTTCTCCAACATCGATCCGCCACCCATTTCCTCCCATGTCACTCCATCTTCCACTCTATCATATCCTAATCCTCCACTCCATGATTATAATCCACTATCCATATCCTCCCGTGTCACTCCATCTTCCACTCTATCATATCCTAATCCTCCACTCCATGATTCTAATCCACTATCCATATCCTCCCATGTCACTCCATCTTCCACTTATCATATCCTAATCCTCTACTCCATGATTCTAATCCACTATCCATATCCTCTCATGTCACTCCATCTTCCACTCCATCATGTCCTAATACACCAATCCATAATCCTAGTCCTCGACCCATTCCTAATCCTTCATCTATTCCCATCACACCATCTAAGCCTACAATAAGCAAGTACCTCATTCCAGATGTCATCCAATGACTCATGACAAAGAAGACATGCCCAAATCCACATCTTGATGTCATGGAGCCATTATCCAAACCATTGAAATCGTCCAATCCATTGAATCCATTGAAACCCCATATTCCACTCCTCGAACCACTGACACCATCAAAGACAATCAAATCTAATCCACTCCCTTGAGCTTCATGAATCCTTCATCTTTTTTGTCTCCCCAATTTGTGGAGTCCATCCAACATTCCTCTTCCACGACACCATGTACACCCATTGAAACTTTCCAAGAGCTCGATCCAAAACATACCAACACATCCCCTCATCCATATCAAGATCCTACCATCTCATCCACTCCACATCAGGATCCTACCATCTCATTCACTCCATCTCAAGATCATAGCTCCTCATCCACTCCATCCCATTATCCCCTTATAGATCAAGATCCAATCACTCTATCTCATGATCCCTTATCACCCCCTCCCCCGAATCAAGATCCTACCATCCCATCATCTCCATCTCATGATCCTTCATTGCCACCTAACCATACCATACCATACCATCCCAACACCATGTTTATATCCCCTTGGTACTCTTAAATTCATCCATGGTGGTTTTCTTGCAGAAGAGGAAGCAAGCATATACACCACCCATCCTCCCCCACCTAATAATAGACTCACATCGTGTTTCCAAAATAACAATCATCCTACTATAGATCGAATGCTCAAGATCATGAACTATCAAGGAAAAGGTTTAGCCCTTCATGAGAAAGGTATTTTAGAGCCCATCCATGTCAAAGAAAATCCACTTACACAAGGTCTTTGATATGTATCTCAAGACTCACAATCCAAAAATGTTGGTACAATCTCCATACATCCTCAACGAGCCTCTTCCAAAAGAATAGTAGGCTCTTCCCATCACTCCACCAAGCCATTTGTTGCCATCCCCCCTCCATTATATCATCTCAAAACAACCATCCACATTCCTCGATCCTCCAAATCCATTTTGGGTCCTTATGTCCCTCCATTCACCATCACCCATCCTTCATCTACCATGTCCATTTTGGGTCCTTATGTCCCTTCATCTACCATGTCCATTTTGGGTCCTTACGTCCCTTCATCCACCATCATGTATCCTCCACATTCTAAGTCCATTTTAGGACCGCATATCCATCAATCACCTATCCATATCACCCATCATGAACATCCCACTCTCATATTCCCTAATCAGGATCAACAAAGGCATGTAACTATACCTCCTCCATCCACACACCCTCTCCAAAATCCTACCTCCATCACCCCATCCATATTCTCTCCACATCATCCATCTCCTTACACCCATCCCATTGCTATTGGAAGCACTTTGGATGCCAATGTAAAAATTCATAAGTCTAAACATCCACATGAATCTAAAGCTCCTCATGTCCCCTTATAAGGACATGATGAAGAAAATAAAAATCCCATCAAAAAGTGTAATCAATAAAAAATACTACGCAATCCTATTAAAGAAAAAATCAAAACCATGTGGATCCCAAAGAAAAAAGCTACAATGCATTCAAATGAAAAATCGATAACAACATCCAAAGTTTCTAATCCAAAAGCTAATCATCCTAATCCGCTATATCCTAAATCTATTTTGGGTCCTTATGTCCCAAAATTCACTATCCCAACTCCTTCATTATCCCCACATTCTCCATCCATTAATCCTCTTATCATTCCACATCCCCCACCATATGCGCCAATGTTGGTCTTGAAAACATTTTCCCATCACACATCTACTCCATCATTCCATCCATACACTTTTCAACATCCCATCCATTATCACACATATCTTCCCCATCAAATCCCTTTAATCCACTCCCTTGCATAATCCATCCATCCTGATAAGGTTGTATCAATATCCAATAATCACTTCACACACCTGGGCTCTTATTAATTCGTATGGCACTTGATGCTTGAGTCCATCTATCCCCTTATCACATGTCTTCCAAATCCATTTATCCACATACCTATCCTCATCCATCTCCATCTTCATACTATCCAAAAAAATCCAAAAAAAAGCAAAAAAGATAAAAAAAGAAGAGAAATAACTCGTCCAATGGTGAAAACTTGGAAAACAAGCACCTTGGATAAGTACCATGATGAAAACCTAGAAAATAGGTGTCATGTGTAAATCCCCCATCCAGTTTACTTCCACACTTGGGGGCAACTTCATCCCCTTCTATCTCCTCCATCCAACCTATGCACGTATCATACCTATCCTATCCCATTTATCCCAATCCCTCCATTCTCCTTGTGATCTTGCTATAGATAAGGGAAAACATATAGTAAATTCTTTGGAAACCTCTTGGCATGCATTCCCTTCATCCATACACTATTGTATTCCCTATCCACATCCATGCATGACATATCTCCCTTCCTTATCCATGCATCCTATCCATATCCATCTCACTCCCTTATTTTCCCATCCTTCTAGCTTCCATCTCTCCTACCTCATCATATATGACATATCTAGAGTGGGGAATATCCTTGTTTGTGACATAGTCCTTGGAGACATCATTCATTGATCCTATAATCCCTTCCATCTCCCTATCCATCCATCCAAAAATCCTTTTCATCTCCCCATCCTCATCTTCCTATCCATTCACCCTATCATTATCCACATCTTTATCTCTTCTTTCATCCATCCTATCATCCCTAATGCATCCCCATCCTTATCTTCCTATCCATCCATCCTATCATTCTATCATATCCACATATTTATCTCTTGATCATCCATCTATGCAATCCCTCTTACCATCTCATCCTCCTATCCATAATCCCTTGTCATTGGTATCTAGCTATAGGCTACTCCAATGCAATTCAATGCCATCCATATCACTATAATCACTCCCACCTCTTTTACACATCTTCCCAATCTCCTATCACTTATCATTACTCATCTATCCATCATATCATCCTCCCAATTCATATTTTTATGATTTGGGTAACTATCCCATTCTTGAGCTTCACACGATCACCATCCCCCTCTCCACAATGTCTATCTTGTCTCACCATATTGGCTCCATCCTTGTATCCACTTATCATGATCATCTGATCATCTCTTGTACATTGTCTATCGTTGGTCTTTTGTCGAACTACGTTGCCTCTACGCTTTCACGTAGGCAAGGCTAATCATTTGATCAGCCCCTAGGACATTTGTCTATCCTGTCTTTGTCATCCATTGAGGTCTCCATTGTCCTCTTTTCAATTTTATCCATGGTCAATTGTTAGCCTTTTATTGAACTACGAGGTCTCTATGCTTTCACGTATGCAAGGCAATCAATCAATGAGCCCCTAAGACCCTGGGGTTTGTACTTAGGGTGTGTCTTGGTGTTGTGTCATGTCATCAAATGTGTCCCTATCTAGCTGGTTCCTAAAAACAAAATCCATTAGTATCATCTGGTTCAATCGGTTTCAAGTATCCCGAGTCATGTCAATCACCTAATCTAATCTCCATCCTTGGTCTTAGTAGGATGTATCCTTCCTCAAATCAGATCGCATCAATCCCATCCACCTCTTGGTCCTATGGCAAAGGATATTTGAAATTTATTGTGATCTTTTGATGCTTTTGGAATTTTTGTTTATCATTTGAGCTTCCTATTATACCTTGTTAGGGTCACCATGATCCATCATATCATGGTGCGCTTTGACTAGTAAACATAGGGGCATATCTTGATTTTCTATGTGATCTTGTCTTCCTAGTTGTCCCACATAGTACCCACCAAGATCCTTGGGGTCTTGTGTTATGCTGGGACATCCTTGTGTTTGTGGTTTTCCAACATTGACCCTGCCAAATCCCCTTGTGACTTTGGGATGTTGGAATAACCTTTTGTTTGTTGCATCTATCCTGTGCATATGATACAAAGTCACCTTGGTTCATCATACCTTGGTGCATAGTATCTCATGCTATATCAAATTTAGTGCTCACTACATGACAGTTTTGATACATCGCTCTTAATCCATTTAGCATTTATCACTCACCCTCGTCTATCTATCATATCTATTTTCATCACCCCATGTCCTATCATCATCTCTTCAATAGTCTTAGGATAATATAGATCTATTATTCTAAGTATATTTTATGCCATCATCTTCATTCGTTTCAACCATCTCACATCTCCATCCAATCCTAATCCATTCAATCTAGCACAAATCATCTAATCACATCCTTGGTCTTGTTCCTAGCCTTGCTACAAGCCTTGATCCAACCATCCTCATCCTCATCATCACCAAGATGTCTCCTTCCCTATCATTTTGTGTTGTTTCAGGATGTATCCTTCCCTCATCAACAACACTTTCATCATCATCATCATCGGGATGTATCCTTCCCTATAATTTTGTGTTGTTTTTGGATGTATCCTTCCCTCATCAACAACACTCTAATCATCATCATTGGGATGTATCCTTCCCTATCCTTTTGCATTGTTTTTGGATATATTATTCCCTCATCAACAACACTCCATACATCATCAATCCATTTTGGCTTGTAGCTTGATTGGGGCAACATCACCTTTGTCCTTAAATCCATTTATGCTTGCTTTTATCTCTTCATCTTACCGTCCTCCATCCTATCGATCACTTTGCATCATCTTCCTCATATAACCTTGCATCATCTCATCCATTTAGAGAGCACACCCATGTTCTCTTGAACCCGCATGTCCTCTCGAGGGGGAATCCTCACCCATCTTCATCATCACACTTATCATTTTTCTTCCTAGTCACTCCTTTGAATGACTGGGGCATCTTCCACAATCTAACCATCTTCTTCTTGGTGCTATCTTTTAATCTTCTTTGAAATGATGTTAGTTCATAACACCATCTCAAAGAGGGGAAAAATGTAGACACCTAAATTTGACCACTTATATTTGGTCAAATTTATCCCTTTTCACCTAAATATCCTTTTATCCACATTAATTAAGTAAAATTACCATTATTTAATTAATACCCCTAAAGTCCTCTAAATTTCTAAGGTATTTAATTAAATAATTAAATACTTTACCCTTTACCCTTTTCCTCAAAGAATTAAATGAATAATACATTTATTTAATTCCTCACATGTCCCATCCCCCATAATCAACACCTAATCCTAATCCACTCGCTAATCCCATCATTAGGGATGTGCACATTCCTAATCCATGATTAGGAGGTGTCACATCCTCCAAATTTTGCAAGTGGGCCCCTAATCCCAATTAACCACCTAACATTCCTCTAACACTTCATTAATTATCCTAGTATAATCCTTGGTCAACTCTTCTCATCTCCCGAGGAATTTTTAATTCCTTTTTTAATCCACCCACATCCCCAAATGGAATTTAATATTCCCTTTTCCCTAGAATTAATCAGAACCCTTGATCTCAAAATCTAATCTTGGTCATTCATCCATCATCCTCCCAAATCTATTTATCCAAAACTTAGCCATTTTCATCCTCTCTCACCCATTTTCATTAGAGCACCGCTATGCTACTGAAATTTTGAGTGAGCACACAACCCATCATGCATCGTGGGCACATCTACACAACAGGAGGCTTTGTATGTTTGTTTGAACTCCTCACCGCCCTATCTTGAGTGTTTTGCTTGTTTTTGGTCTTTTTCTTGATTTCTTGCATTTTTAGTAGATTAAAAACATTGCACATAATAATATATTATTTACATACTATATAGTATAAAATATATATTATATATATTAAATAATACTATATATAATATATTATATAATATATCATAATATATAATATATAATATATTATGATATATTAATATATAATACATTTATTATATATTAATAATACATAATATTAGTTTTATGTGTTATTTGGTTTATAAAGATTGAATGATAATGGATATCTATTATTTACTGTATAGGTTTCAAAGCTTCCCCTATGCATTCATATTGTTCGACCGGTAAAACTCTAAACATTATAGATATCTGTTATTTATTGTATAAGATTTGAAGCTTCCCCTATGCATACATATTAATATATAGTATAAATTATATACTATATAATATATACCTTAATAATAATATATATAATATATATAATAAATATATATAATAATATTAATTTAATATATTACTTTATATTAATATATTAATATATTTTAATATATATTAATATATATTTATATTTATATTAATATATTTTATATATATATTATATATATAATATATATATTATATATATATTATATATATACTAGAGTATAGAGATGGAGGAGGAGAGAGAGAGAGAGAGAGAGAGAGAGAGAGAGAGAGAGAGAGAGAGAGAGAGAGAGAGAGAGAGAGAGGGAGAGGGAGAGGGAGAGATGAGAGGAGAGGAGAGCGAGAGAGGGAAGAGAGAGTGAGAGGGGGAGAGAGAGGAGAGAGAGAGAGAGAGAGGAGAGGAGGGAGAGAGGGAGGAGAGAAAAGAGAGAGGAGGGGAGGAGAGAGTGAGAGAGAGGAGAGAGAGAGAGAGAGAGAAAGAATTGAGAGGGAGAGAGAGAGGGGAGAGAGAGTGAGAGTGGGGGAGAGAGGGAGAGAGAGAGAGAGAGAGAGAGACCTGAGACTTGGAGAGACCTCAGAGAGAGAGTGGGGGAGAAAGAGAGGGAGAGTGGGAGAGAGGAACCTGAGAGTGAGAGAGAGGTATTGATATATAATATAATTTATATACTATATAATATATTAATTTAATTTATATACCTTAATAATAATAATATATAATATATATTATATAAATATATAATATAAAATATATCATAATATAATATATTAATAATATTATGCTAATAATAATAATTCTTAAAACTAAAGTAAATAGACATATGTTTCATTTGTAATAGGTTATAAAGATAGAAGCACGAGTAACAACAGGTATATTGTGCAAAACATAACGAATATCTGTTCAAAATGAATATTTGTTTGTAACGGATATCCATTTTGAAATGGATATTCATTTACTGAGTTATATAAAAAACAAAAATGAGACCATTTTGAGCATTCCAACAGTCCCCACATTCCTTATATCACTAAAATCTCGTGCTTTTTGTATGTATCAGACAAAATTCAACTTTTGGGAGATTCTTTTACACTTCATTAACAATTACAATCATTTGTGTGTTTTTTGTTTGTGCAATGGGGAGTAGTAGTCACCGTAAGAGAAAAGGAAAGAGGAAACTAACAATAGATCAAATTGAAGCATATAGAGCAAAAGATAGAGAAAGTCATAGGAAACGAAGACAAGGTATGACAAATGCTCAAGTTGAAGCTTCTTTTGCACTGTTAAATGTTAATTCAAATGAAGATGAAATAGAATTTGAAAATATTGAACATCATATTGAAATTGAAAATGAATATGTGAACAACATTTAAAATGAAAATGTTGTTGAAAATGTTATTGAAAATGAAAATGTTGTTGAAAATAAAATTGTTATTGAAAATGTTGAAAATATTGAAAGTGAAAATGTTAATAACATTTAACTTGAAAATGAAAATGTTGGAATTATTATTGAAAATGTTGAAAATGAACGTTATGTAACACCTAATTACATGAGAACCCCTAAATGATTGCTTGAAATAGATGAGAACACAATAGAAAATCTTCAAAGAAAAAGGTCACAACAAACAATTCGTTTGTGGGCTACCAATATGTTCAATGAATACTTTTCTAATAAGACATTAAATCAACAATGCCAATTTTTTGTGCAATTGCTAGAGTCTTACAAAATCATACCATTATTAAGAAAATTGAAGATTTGTGTCACCAAAAAATTTAAAAAAAATGCTATTATTGTAAAAAATCCTTTTAATGCTCTAAATTTTACTGGAAAGACTAGTAAGGAAAAAGATAAAATGGCTTCTCGTAGAGTGATCACAACCTCACTAGCAAGCCATCATTTGAGAAATGATGGCTTAATTAGACAAACTTGTATTGATTTAAATCTAAATCGTAAAACATTGAATAAAGAACTCTCAAGAAGAGGAAGACTTGATAGTCCTCTTCAAAATGATATGTTGGATTTTAATGGGAGGCTTCCACGTGTTGATAAGAAGCTAACCAATATTGTAAAGATGCAAATTGAACAATTTTGGAACTCTCACTCTAGAGTATCATCGAATGTAAAGGATGTTTTAAAGTTATAAATTGGTAATCGAGATCACACACCACATCCTAAACATTTCTTGGAATGTAGCCAAACAATTTTGTCAAGAACATCCAAATTTTCAAATCTCACAAAGGGCTTTTGAGTCTTGTCAAGCCATTTTATTATGTACCTATTAATATTTGTAATACATGTTGTAAATACCATGTTGATTTTTCAATGTATCATGACTTGTTATGCCATATTTGTTCTACTATGCATACTGACGAAATGTTGCAGGAGTGTCATGCAAAGCAACTTCCCAAGTCTAGGGACTTGTTAGATTCATTTTTGTGCGTTAGAGGTGATGGTTGCTTATTTTATAAAAAATGATTGTTTAAATGAAACATGTTTGCAATGTGGTGGTTTATCAAAGTTTGTAACATTCTTTCATGAGGGTAGCGATCATGATTTTGGTAACAAGATTGTTGAGAAAAAAAGGGTTTGAGAAAGTTAAATACACATTAAAGAGTGGAGGTGAAGGTTCTAGATACGAGTTGGTTACAAGAGACTTAAGTATTGTTGATTTTATTTCTGAATTTAAGAAAAAAAAATTCTATAAGTATGCAAGGCATAGCCACAGGTCGCAGTGGTTGGATTGGAAATTCAATATGTGTAAAGACTCTTTCCCTATTAGAGCTATTGTATCCATAGTTGATTTTGCTGAAAATTACACATTGCAACCACAAAATGAAGTATAATAACAATATTATATT
Source organism: Sequoia sempervirens (assembly GCA_007258455.2). Classification (NCBI taxonomy): domain Eukaryota; kingdom Viridiplantae; phylum Streptophyta; class Pinopsida; order Cupressales; family Cupressaceae; genus Sequoia; species Sequoia sempervirens. Next base: position 800,701,625 of record VDFB02271358.1, read on the forward strand.
CTATTCAAATTACTATTTTTGTCCACATAACATATAGACATGCCCCTAATAATACAAAAGAGGACAGGAAGATAATTAGGGAGTACCATTTTTATATGATTGATGATAGATCTCATTCATTTGAGTTTGTACAACATTGTTTTGAAAACTTTTTTTAGTTCTTGTAGGAAAAAGGGATTGCAATGGGTCAACATCTCATTTGGTCAGATAAATGCACAGGGCAAGTCAAGAAGAATGCTTGCATGTTTTATTGGTTGAGAAGGATGCATATAGAGAGGGGTGTACCATATCTTTGGAGTTTTTTGAAGTTGGGCATGGAAAAGGTGAGCATGATAGTGCAGGTGCATGTGTGAAGAGGGCTCTAGTTAAGGAACAAATGAAGATCAAAGGTGGTGCAACATTCAGTGATGCACGTTCTACTGTTGATTGGTGTACTTATGCATTATCACAAGGAGGGACACTTGATTCACAAGTGTCCAAGTTCGTTTGGTTGGTTGAGGAGCGTACAATGGGAGACAAATTGGAATGTTAAACAATTAGAGGTTCTTCAAAGATGCATTCATTTTGAAGCTCAGATGCGGGTTCGTGGACACGAGAGTTGGCTTGTTTTTGTCAAAATTGTATTTAGTGTGATTGGGATCAATGCGAGTCAAGTGAGTGAGAACATACATGGATTCCATAGTACCTAACCCTTTATATGTAGCACAATCCTCTTTAGAAGATGAAATCGAAAGTTCACTTGACTATGACCATCTTTCAGATCTTGTACAGCCAGGACATGTCTATGCAGTTGTAGCGCCATAGGGGAATGAAGAGGGGTTATACTATTGGTTGGCACAATGTGTACAGGGAAAGAAAAATCTAACACAACCAATGAAAGATGATGATGGGTTCATGTATCCTATAGGTTTAGTTGTTGTTTCTGGAACTTGGTTGCATTACCATTTCATCGTCATTTAGGTTGTTTAGAATAATATAGATTTGTTATTCTAAGCATCTTTTCTAGTTTGCATTACCATTTCATCATAATTTAGGTTGTTTAGAATAATGTAGATTTGTTATTCTAAGCATCTTTTCTAGTTTTCATTACCATTTCATCATCATTTAGGTTATTTAGAATAATATAGATTTGTTATTCTAAGAAATTTTCTAGTTTGCATTACCATTTCATCATCATTTAGGTTGTTTAGAATAATATAGATTTTTTATTCTAAGTAAATTTAATTGTTGATAAAAAAATTATGATCATACACTTTCAGTTTTTGTTTCCAGAACTTGGTTGTGAACATATATGATTAGAAAGAACAACATACCTGCATTTGAAGACTATGAGAAACACAAAACCATTCTCATGTATTCACACCTTGTTATAACAAAAAATGTTAAGTTATTGATACATCATGCTAGACCAAAAAAAAAGGAACTATGGAAAATTAGTAGTGTTAATCATGAAACATTACTCGATACTCTGAAGGTAAGAGATGACCCTTCAGGCACACTTGAGTAGCGAATCATTTGTTGTATGGGACATGTATGATATTGTTTATCTTATTTTGATATTGTTTATCTGCTAAGGTTCATTATTTAGGTTGTTTAAAATAATATAGATTTGTTATTCTAAGAATCTTTTCTAATTTGCATTACCATTTCATTATCATATAGGTTGTTTAGAATAATATAGATTTGTTATTCTAAGCATCTTTTTTATTGTGATCATATAGATTTTTCATTTTAAGTATATTGTGTTGTTCATGGCATGATGGACCATGGAGCTACTGCAACAGTAGCCAGCTCTAATCCTTTGGTAGAGGTATGCAATAGATTAGTAAATTTGACATTATATTTGCTCTTCTTCTATTATTGAAAGTTTTCATGATGCTTGTATGTAGTTTAACTACTACCTTGATGGTTTCTACAGGTGCTTGTCACTCCAAAACATTAATGTGATACTATTGTGGAAGAGTGTGATGATTATTTGTTTGTGGTTATTTTGTTATATGTCATTCCACAATTTTTCAATTTCTATATATTAATGTATACACTTCGTATTCTATCAGTTGCATCTCTAGATGAGTGAAGAGAGGAGGACTAGTGGGCACATTCAAAAGATAAAAGAATCAATAGAAACTCCATCTAGCCAACTGCGAAGGCAACATGTGATTTATTTCCTTCCCCTACTGGGAAATGTCTATGTATTAGGGTTGTTTTTTGTATGTCTACATGGAATTTTTTAAATCTTATATTTGATAGCAATTCTTGAATGATGATATCATGTGTATTGTGTATACTTTACAAATTATGTGTATACTTTGTGACTTATGAGTTTTCCAATGTATACTTTACGACCTACATGTTTTCATGCATATACTTTGTATTCATGTGTGTAGTTGATGAATTAAGTGTATTTGAGTAAATGATTCACTTATTCACTTATTCACAAGGACCAGAACAAACCCTAAACCCCTTTGCACCTTTACACTGCATCCATTTGACCCTTTTTCCATCAACTAAAAACTCGATACCATAGGGAACACCTTAGAGATATCAAAAAATGAGAGAGGTTATTGTAGAGGGGCCCTACATGATCCCATAGCCTCAAAAGGATTGTTTCTAGGTGACATGATTTCTAAGTAATAGCTCATCAAAGATTGCTACCTTTTAACACTTTTGACTCTTAAGAGAAATCATCGGTCCAATGTAGCTCAGACTATTTTAGTGTGTTTGGGTGTGAAACAGGACCATGCCTAGCATAAACCTACCAATTTGGATGTGTTGAAACTATCGATTTGGTCACATGAGGAGCAAAACAAAAGTTACACCCCTTTGCACCTTTACATTGCATCAATCGAACCATTTTTCCATCAACTAAAAACTCGACACCACTAGTAAATGCCTTAGAGATATCAAAAATTGAGAGAGGTTATTATAGAGGGTACCAACATGATCTAATAGCCTTAAATGGAGAGTTTGTAAGCATCACAGGTTTTGAGTAATAGCCTGTCAAAGATTGCAGCCATTTTGCACTTTGGACTCTTAAGGGATCGAGCCAGTTGAATGTAGCTCAGAGTGATTAGGAATGTTTGGGTGTGAAGTATGACCATGCCTACCATAAGCGTACCCATCTAGATGTGTTGGAACAGTCAGTTTGGTCGTATGAGTTGCAAAGTGAAAGTTGCACCACTTTGCAACTTTACACTGCTTGCATTTGATAACTTTTTCCTCAACTGAAAACTCATCACCATGAAAAAAAACTTTCCAGATAGAAAAAATTGAGAGAGGTTATTGTAGAGAGTCCCAACATGATCTTGTAGCCTCAGACAGAGAGTTTGTAAACATTACAGTTTTTGAGTAATAGCTCATCAAATATTATAGTCATTTTGCACTTTGGAATCTTAAGGGATCGAGTTGATTGAATGTAGCTCAAGCGTGTTTGGGTGTGAAGGATGACCATTTCTAGTGTAAATGTACCCATATAAATGTGTTGGAATAGTCATTTTGGTCATATGAGTTGCAAAATGAAAGTTGCACCACTTTGCAACTTTACATTGTTTGCATCTGACAACTTTTTCCTCAACTGAAAACTCAACAACACGAGAAAATGCCTCTAAGATAGAAAAAATTGAGAGAGGTTATTGTAGAGGGTCCCAACGCAACCCCATAGGCTTAGACAAAGAGTTTTTAAGCATCATGGTTTTCAAGTAATATCCCATCAAAGATTGTAGCCATTTTGTGTTTTGGCTCTTAAGGGATCGAGCTAGTTGAATGTAGCTCAGAGTGATTCGGCGTGTTTGGGTGCAAAGGATAACCATGCCTACCATAAATATACCCACCTGAACATGTTGGAATAGTCAATTTGGATGTACGAGTTGTAGGACGAAAGTTACACCACTTTGCAACTTTACACTGCTTGCATTTGACAACTTTTTCCTCAAGTAAAAACTTGTCACCATGAGAAAACGCCTTTGAGATAGAAAAATCTAAGAGAGGTTATTGTAGAGAGTCCCAAAAAAATCCCATAGCCTCAAAAAAATATTTTTTAAGCATCATAGTTTTTGAGTAATAGCCCATCAAATATTGCAGCCATTTTACACTTTGGACTCTTAAGGGATCGAGCCAGTTGAACATAGCTCAGATTGATTCAGCGTGTTTGTGTGTGAAGGATGACCATTCTTAGCATAAATGTACTCATCTAGATGTGTTGGAATAGTTGGTTTGGTCACACGAGTTGCAAAATGAAAGTTGCACTACTTTGCAACTTTACACTATTTGCTTTTGACAACTTTTTTGTCAACTGAAAACTCGTCAGCACAGGAAAATTCCTCAAAGATAGAAAAAAATAGAGAGGTTATTATAGAGGGTCCCAACATGATCCTATAGCCTCAGATAGGAAGTTTGTAAGTGTGAGCACAAAACCTGCACAACCTAACAAGAGATCAACAAAACAATGTCAAACATATTAGAAAATAAAATCTAATGCTCCCTATGAGATTCTTTAACCAATTTAAGAGAAAATATGAAATAAACAAGAAACTAACATAATGAAACATGTAATCTACATTAAACTAGAAAAACCTTCATCCCATAGGGGGAGTAGTGCTCCTTTGATGTGGAAAGAAGCCCTTTCTCAATCCCTTGATAAGCTTGATGAAGTTGAAGATGATCCAAGAGTGAATTTGACTATAATCTAGCTAAAATGGATGAAAATGATGGAATTCTAAGAACTCAAATGGCTATAGTGATAATGCATGAAGTTGTGGATCCATATTATAAAAAATGTGCCTCTATTTATAGAAGCCAAGGGTTGAAGAATGAGATGATTTGATAAATGTGGGATAAATTGAGAACCAATAAGAATGTGCCAAGTGTCATGATTCTATTGGGTGAGGGTGGAGCACATTTTGAGAAATGTGTGAGTGGAGGAGGATGGAAGAGAAGTAAATGTTGTTGGTTGAGAATTTAAAATTCTTGTAAGAGGAACTGAATGATATTTGAGAGGATGTAAGAGAATTTGAAAGGTTTGTAAGAGAATTTATTGCAAATGTAAGAGGATGTGATAAATTTTTGAAATCCTTTGGAGGGAAATTGATTAAGAGGTGTTTGAGAGGAATATTCCTCAGAATATGCCTTTGTGAGGATAATTGAGATAATTAGATAAATAGAAGAAATTTATTTTATGTGCAACCTAGTTAGTTGACCATAGTTGATTTAACTTTTGAAGAGTTAAAAGCTGGAGGATTTGATAATGCTGATTAGAAAGTTGATTTAGGATTAATTAATCTAGAATTAATTAATTGGAGAGAATTAGGAGATGTGACATTTGATTTGATTGATTTTTTAATCAAGTGAGAGGATTAAAAGAGGATTTAATTAAATGATTTGATTTAATTAAATAAGATGAATAATTAGTTAGAAGAAGGGTGAATTAATCCAATAAATTTAATTATTTGATTAATAGTTGAATTTGCTAATTTTAATTAAATAATGTTGATTATTCAATTAATTGATCAATTTGAGATGTGATTTCAGAAGAAACAGTGTTAGTTGATTAGAATCAGATGTATAGTATCAATCAGGACATTTTACGTGTCTACAGTAAGCATAACGATTTCTTAGTAATAGCCCGTCAAAGATTGAAGCAATTTTGCACTTTGGACTCTTAAGGGATCGAGTCGGTTGAACGTAGCTTAGAGTGATTCAGCGTGCTTGGGTATGAAAGAGTACCATGCCTAGCGTAAACATACCCATCTAGATGTGTTGGAATAGTTAATTTGGTTGTACGACTTGCAAAATGAAAGTTGCACCACTTTGCAACTTTACACTACTTGCATTTGACTTTTTCTTAAACTAAAAACTCGTCACCACAAAAAAACACCTCTGAGATAGCAAAAATTAAGAGATGTTATTGTATAAGGTCCCAACATGATCCCATAGCCTCATATGGAGAGTTTGTAAGCATCATGGTTTCTGAGTAATAGCTCGCCAAAGATTGCAATCATTTTGCACTTTGGACTCTTAAGGGATCGAGCCGGTTGAACGTAGCTCAGAGTGATTTGACATATTTGGGTGTGAAAAAGGACCATTCCTAGCATAAACATACCCATCTAGACATGTTGAAACAGTCGGTTTGGTTGTACGAGTTGTAGAATGAAAGTTGCACCACTTTGCAACTTTACACTACTTGCATTTGAAAACTTTTTCCTCAATTGAAAACTCGTCATCACTAGAAAAAACTTTTGAGATAGCAAAAAACAAGAGAGGTTATTGTAGAGGGTCCCAATGTGATTTTGTATCCTTAGACATAGATTTTGTAAATGTCATAGTTTCTGAGTAATAGCCCATCAAAGATTGTTACCTTTTTACACTTTGGACTCTTAAGGGATATCGTCGATCCAATGTAGCTCAAACTGTTTCGGCATGTTTGGGTTCAAAACATGACCATTCCTAACCTAAATGTATCCATCTAGATGTGTTGGAACTATTTTTATAGCAGAATAACCTCCTTTTCATTGATGATAAAATCTTCTTCTTATCTTTTCATTCCTTTTCTAAGTGGTTAATTTTAGTCTTCAGTTGTTTTGCTTCAATTTCAACACTTAGGACAACAAAATACTTTTGTTTGATAGATTTTTCAACACTTAGGACAACTTTTTTGTTCAAATACACCTTAAGCATCATCTCTCACTTTATTTTCCTGCAAAGTTCTTGCCAAATACAGAACCTCAATTGTGTTAGGTTGAATGGCATATATGACAACAATTGTGATATAGAAAGTTTGGTGTGGGTAAAGGTTGATTGACATATATGACAATATCCATATGAGTGTTATTGCTTTTGTATGAAGTGTGCATTATGACTAGTATGCATCAACCCCATATGGTATGCCTATTTTCTTATTCATGCATTATGGTTAGCAACATTCATTGTTGTGCATTACGATAATATAAATTGCATGTGGAAGGTCAAATAACATGCATGCCATGGAGTTGTATTTGGTTTGTTTAATGGTTGTATCACACTAATTTGGTTTGTTTAATGGTTGCATCATGTTTGAGTGATGTCTTAATTCTTGATCATGATTATTGTATAGATTTCACATGAACAATCTAATGAACATGTATCTTGTTCAGTTGTAAGGATTTTGTTTGAAGGTTGCATCAAACCCCTATGGTTGAAATATAGTGATTCTTATTCATGATGATTTAATACATTTTATATGTTATTAAGCTTGAATGAACATTGAGAATTTTTTTTTATCAAGATGGTTATATTACTTTTGAATGAACATTATAATGACATATTTCATTAAGTTGTATCATTTTGTTTGAAGTTTTTAATCAATCAAAAGAATCAATGCCATAAGATTGTCATAAGCTAATCTTTTCATCTTTTTTGATTTTCTATGAGACCACAATTCTTTGAGGTATATTTTCAAATAGTTCTTCTCAACAAATATTATACAGTGCTTCTCATACCATTTTTCATTAATTTTAAGTTCTTTTGAAATAAAAATCAGTTGCCTACTTCATTACAGGAGTTCAAAAAACAAAATAATGTCACATGTAAATTCATTCAAGAGAGCTTGAAATCATGTGTATTCTCAAATTGAGTGTTTGATAAAAATGCTTTGGTAGACATGTATGAAAAATGTGGTACAATAGAAAAGGCAATGAATTGTTTGAAAAAACTCCTCAAAGAAATGTGGTCTCATGGAATGCAATGTATGTGAACCTTAATATGAATGAACTCTAACATAGATGGATTACCAATTGTAATTCATAAGTTCTATTAAAATGCAATTTTGTTAATCTATAACATGATATTGATCATAAATTTAAACCATTATAAGATAATTGTACATTCCATTTTGAATATTCAAAGTAGAAAGACATGCACACGAGGAAAAAATTAGATTGAATATCAATTCTCATATATCAAAATGTAGAATAATTGTGTTTGTTCATAAAAAAATTTGGCATATATGCCTACTCAGAACAAGTTTTACAAATTGTGGCATATATGCCATCTCAAGATCTATCAAACCCTAAATATATATCAATCTATATCAAATCCTAATCCTATGTTGGACCATTAAAAATCAAGCCTCCTCGAAGAACTTAGTTTCTCTAAAGCTTCCTGCACAATAACAATTCAAACCACAAATTAGATAAATTATGTGAATGGTTGACAAGATAGAATAGTAAATAGAAACTTATATACTATCATTTATAAATTATGAATTTAACATCAAAATCACTATACATGTACTATATTATATCACTAATGCAATTCTTGTTTACCTCAAGTCTTGCTCTTTTTTCTACAAGACATTATGCATATGATTTTCCCTTAGGATGATCAGGAGTTCTTGTATAAAGAAATGTTCCCACACTCATCACAATACTGAGTCGGGTAGAGGACTATAGCAAGTAAAATAAAAATTATACGAATTAAGATATAATTGTTGACAAATAATCATATTTACTATATATCTACTCCTATCTAAACTTAAATATCTACAATATAAAATAAACACATACCTGTTGTGATGCTTCTACACTAAATGGGCTCATGGTGGATGAAACAACTAAGATGGTTTCCTATATAAAAAATGACAAGAATGTAACACAATCTAAATGCACATGCACATATAATCATAATATTGAGAATATAACAAAAACATATACCTATTGTGGAGCTTCTTCCAATGGGCCAGGCTCAATCAACATGGTTGTAAAAGAATCAGGTTGTTGCATAAAAAGACAAGATTACATTAGACTATCAACCTATGCAGTACATGTATTTAAACGTAATAGATTTCAAAAATTAATATCTAAATAACAATTTAAATGATACTGTATACTAAGACCCTAGGCCAAATGAAATGGCCAATTGTGTAGCCTCCTGCACTTGGAAAATCTAGTCCTCTATTAGCAACTGCTAAATATTCCATCACATAAACATATATTAGTATGAATCTCTCTTAAAAATATGAGAGAATTTAGATAAAACACACTATGAAATTACTTTAAGTCTTAATAGTGCTCCCACATCGTCCCTGGCACCTAATGTATCTCCTAGAAATGGTCCACTTCGTGCTTTATTAACTCCTACATCCGACATATCTTGGACCTCATAGTCAGATGTGTCTATGGGAGCCTCAGTGGACTCTTGAAAAGGACCCAAACATAAATTGTGGCACATCATGCAGTAATGGGGCACACAAATATGTGTCAAAGAGGACGGTGTACTAGTCAGAGTTGATGTAGTAGGTGCATCACCATCATGATGGGATGCATCATCATATGGTTGTGCAACATGATGGCTCTACGTGACCAAATGATCACTCAATGAATGTAAGGAAAAAATTCTTTGAATGCCTCCATCTAAAGAAATGGTACTAGAGCCGAGGCAACAATAGGTAGAGTAAGAAGAATTGGGGTGAATCGGTCTGCTCTAGGTCTATCCTATGGCATCCCTTTTCCCACACCCTGGAAATATTGCATGTCAAAGTAATTGACATGCCTCCCTAGGACAAACTCAACATATAATTTTTGAAGAAAATACTGAGGGATCTCAAGATTGTTGTTGGGTGGTTTATCAAAAACCATCCACCAACGTCTCCAAAAATTAGCTAATATGCCTCTATGTGTGCACCATTTAATTGAAATTTTTGGCTTTTACACATTTACGGCTTGTCCTATTTTTGGATTGATGAATAACTGGGCTAATTGGGCTTTGCCAATATCAAGTTCCCCCACGTCATCATATGATAACCCATTGGTATAAAATTTCCTTTGTTCCTCTCGCCACTGTGCAAACCTATTGTGCTGATTTTCCAAAGTTTCAACATTTGAAATGATTGTTTCTAAAGTTTTCTTCATATCTGATAGCTCAAGTAGTGTATCATAATTTTGACATACATTTCTCAATTGATCTAAATTTCTATGAATAGATTCATGTATTGTTGGTACATTTTGGTTTGGAAACATCGATCATGGAAAAGGAGGATTTGGAGGGTTTTCATCTTGAGTGAGGTTAGGGTTTTCATGTTGAATGGGGTTGGGATCAACCATTCTTAAGCCTGTTAATTGATTATTTTTTTCAAAATTAACAATTATTTTAATGTAATAAAAAACCTACTAAAAATACTATTTTTGACTAAAATTCACAAAAAAATAATGCAGAACTAATATAAATTGAAGAAAAACATTAAAATCCGTAAATACCTTTGAAATGTGATTGATTTGAGTGAAAAAATTGACTCCCAAATGGATATCCTAGTCATTTAATGCAAAACCCGCGTGCAACTAATTAACAAACTGTAGGAAAAATGAGCATTCAGGTTTTCTTTTTTTTATTTTATGGAATAGGAAACAAATATCCATTTTGAAATGGATATTTGTTTCCTTTATATAGGTTTTTTAATAATTGGTAGGGTCTGGGACCAGACCACTATATATATGTATTTTTTTGGTAATCATTTATTATTTTATATTATAATATAAAATTATATTATATTTAATATTAAAATATAATATATATTTTTCTTGTTCGGTGAATCGCTGCTAAGAGGCAGGACCCAGATCGCTTTTGACTAGAGCTATGAACAAGTGAGGCCACATTCAGGGGACCTCATCTTTGCCATGCATATTTCTCCCAACTTCCACTGTCCTTTGTCGATACACCTGTAGCTAGCCGAGCTCGTCATCTTTGGTGGTCATTGATCTGATACCCTCCATATCCCTTGATTGTCGCTACACTTGCCTGCATTCCCGCCAAGCTCCCTGTAGGACCCAATGTCATTCCTCCATCTGCTACACCTTACTGTATTCCCGCCAAGCTCCCTGTAGGACTCGAAGTCATTCCTTCATTTGCTACACCTTCCTGCATTCCCGCCGAGTTCCCTGTAGGACCCGACATCATTCCTTCGTCTGAACACCTCCTGCCAGCTCCACCTCTCTGTTGTTCCCTCTAGCTTTGACCCCGTAGCAGTGCCCAATCTTCTTTTGTCCTCCTCTACCCTCTAAGCACAATCCACTCCACTGTTCTTTGATCTTTGGCCAGCGATCAACGCACGTTCGTCCCACCATCCATCAGTGGGATTCAAACATTAGACAAAGTTTCACTACTGCTTGCAACTTGTCGTTGCACTGCGGGGTTATCCCCTATAATTTAATATATATTATATTATGTATAATATATATTATGTTATATATATTATAATATAATATAATATAATATTATTTATATATATATATATATATATTATAATATAATATAATATTATTATATAATATTATATATAATATAATATAATATTATATTATTATATATATATATTATAATATATTATAATATTATATTATATAATAATATTAATTATATTATGTTATATAATATATATATATATTATATTATAATATAATATAATGGTAGGAAAGGGAAATCAACAACTTATTGTAGATGAGGAATTTGGGACGACTGAAGCGAGACCCGAGAAATTGAACTGAAATCAATTGCGGGGCACCAATCAATATCGAGTTGGGCAGTGGTAACTACTTAAACTAACATTTAGGGTACTAATTTGGATGAATAGAATGGTTCCACCCATAGCGGCCTAGGATCTAATCCGAAAGTTGATCGAAGAGTGAGATCTGGTTAGTGCAATTGACCATCTGAGGCAGGTATGATTCTACTGATGCCTATGGTGCTTACACTCAGCCAATTGGCACATTCACTACAATATAGATGGGGGTGGGGCTGATTCAACCTGATCAACTAAATCTTTCTTCCCAACTGGCGGTGACCTTGCGCTTCCCTTTGGTCGGCTCGAGGTTCGTTTCCAAAGGTTGTTCACTTCTATTGGGTGTTTTCTTACTTAGTCCTAGTAAAGTTTTGAGACAATTTATTATTTTTAAATGAGGTCCGCGATAACAGGACATATAATCATATAATACAATATATTTAATATTTTAATATTATATTTAATATAAAATAATATAATGTTATATAATATTTAATACTATATAAGTATTATAATATAATATAATATTATAATATATAAAATATATTATTATATAATATTAAATTAAAAAATATTATAATAATATTTTAAATTAAATATACACATGTTATATTAAAATATTATCAAAATTATATTAAAAGATTATTATAATATATTAAATTAAATATGTGGTCAGTCTCAGACCCAACCAAATTAAAAAAATTGACCTAAACATAATGGATATTTGTTTTGGTTTGGTGTTTGTTATGGCACCATGTACTTTCTACCAAAGCCTAAAAAAATTCAAAGCAGGTTTTCACATTTTTGAGCGAGTTAAAAACGCCTTTTTTTTTCACATCGCCACTTTTTGGACCCCCATGATCTTGCACAAACCCTTCCACAAAGATTGTGAGGATAAAAATAATTCTTTCTCTGATTCTGAATTTGATAAATCATCTTAGGATGATGCAGATGCTTTTGTCACTACCTTGGCAATGCATGCATCACAAGATGTGTGGTTGATATACTCTGGTGCTTCTTTCCACATGAATTTACATCACAAATTGGTTTTCTAAGTATGAAAGTTATGATGGTGGGAAGGTATACTTGGGTGATGATTCTCACCTAAAAATTGTTGTCCATGGAAGAGTCAAGATAAGATTCCTAGATGGTAGAGCAAAGGGGATCGATGGTGTCCTGCATATCCCTGGTTTGGCATGAAACCTTATTTTTGTAAGTTGAATGATGTGGGTGTGCGGGTTGTCTTCTCTAATGGAGGATGCAAGATGAGAAGAGTTGTAGTGCTTTCTAAGGGTGTTTGGATAGGCACTTTGTTTCAGTTGGATGCATGCATAGTTCAATGCAATATTTCTTTTGTGGAAAAGAAGAAAATAACTTTTAAGTCACTATCCTCACCATTAGAACCAACAACAAAGAATAAATTTGTATCCACTTCCGATGGTCATGCTTTTTGGGTACCTAAGGGTGGTCATGCTTTGGAGATGAAGGTTCCTACTGAGAAGATATTTCTTTGGAACCAAAGACTTGGTCACATTGGTGAAAAGGGTTTGAGAACCCTGAAAAATAAATACCTTGTTGAGGGGCTTGATGATTGTAACCCTACATTCTATTTTTGTGAACATTGTGTCTATGGAAAGAAAAACCGTGTTCATTTTTATCACAGTTCTCACAAATCTTCTAGGGTTTTGGACTATGTGCATTCTAATATTTTTGGTCTTGTAAATGTTCATTATCAAAATATGTATATATTTTTATTTCATAGATGATTATAGTAGAAGGACATAATTTTTTTATTTTCTCAAAAGTAAATTTGAAGTCTTCAGTTAGTTTAAGGAGTTTAAGGCCTTGGTTAAAAATCAGATTGGTAGGAAGATTAATTATTTGAAGATTGACAATGGTGGTGAGTTTTTTTTGTAGATTTCAATGTTCTATAAAGAATATGGGATTGAAAGGAATAAGAAAACTACATAAGACAACTCCATATACCCCTCAGTAGAATGGATTTGTGAAGAGGATGAATAGGAAATTGATGGAGAGGGCTAGGAGTATGCTAAGTGGAGCTGGCCTTGAACAAAAGTTTTGGGCTGAAGTTGTTGCCACTACATGCTATCTGGTTAATAGATCCCCTATATTAGCTCTTGTTGAGAAGACACCTATGGAGATGTGGTCAGGAATGAAGCCCTCATTGAGACATCTTTGTGTGTTTGGTTGTGAGGCATATGCTCATGTGCCAATGGAGAAAAGGTTGAAGTTGGAAAAGCATATCTTCATCGGATATGGTATTGGTGTGAAAGGGTACAAGCTTTGGGATCCAATGGCTAAAAATATTCTCTACAGTTGAAGTGTTATCTTTAGAGAGATGAAACCTTCTTCCACTATTTTGCAACCTTATATAGAAGAACAAAAAAAGGAAGATGTGGTTCAACTTCTTCTTGACCCTAAGAAAGTTGAACCAGTAGCCTAGAATGTACTTGATGATGATGAGAGTTCTAGAAGCTCAAAAATATTAGAAGAAGAAGAAGAACCTCAACCCTCAAACATTGAGGAGGTCCACTTGTATCGGGCGACAACCTAAAAGGTTTGGTTATTCATTATTGGATTCAAAATTTTATATTTTTTCTTTGACTATGCAAGAGGAAATAGGTATAAATGATACAAATTCCTAGATGAAATCCATGGATGAGGAAATGGCTGCATTAAAGGCTTGCTAATGTTGATGAGCCAAGGATTATGCAAGAGGCAATGGGTATAAGTGATACAAATTCCTAGATGAAAGTCATGGATGAGGAGATGGCTGTATTAAAGAAAACTAACACATGGGATCTAGTATTTTTTCTTGAAGGACATAAACCTATTGGGTACAAATGGGTTTTTAAGAAGAAATGTGGTCCTAATGGTAGTGTTGAGAAGCATAAAGCAAGGTTGGTTACAAAGGGTTATTTTCAGGTGGAGGGGATAGATTATGGTGAGATATTATCTCTTGTTGCAAGGTTAATATCTATTTGGTTCCTATTGTCGCTAGCAGTAACATATGATTTAGAGGTGGAGTAGATGGATGTGAAAACAACTTTCCTTCATGGTGACTCAAAGGAAGAAATCTACATGTCACAACCTGAACAATAAGTGGTTAAAGGTAAAGAACGTCTAGTATGCAAGTTGAAAAGTCTCGGTATGGTCTTAAGAAATCTCCTAGGATGTGGTACCATAAATTTGACACCTTTGTGTTGATTTTGGGATTTTTGAGATCTAAATTTGATCACTGTGTTTACTATAAAAATGTGAATGATCATATTCTCATCATTGCATTGTATGTTGATGATATAATATTTTTGGGAAAGATAAAAGTTTGATTTCAGATCTGAAGTCTCAATTGTCATCACAGTTTGAAATGAACGATTTAGGTGTAGCTTGATATATCTTGGGAATGGAGATCAGTAGAAATAGAGCTAATAGAAAGCTTTGGTTAAGCTAGAGTAAGTATGTATGAATGCAATTTTAGAGAGATTCAATATGACATATCACACCAAAATGTATCTTTTTGAAGATTCACACGATCCTTCCTTAAGGTATTAGGGGTGTGCCTCTCGTTGTTACCATCACTCACATTGTCACATCCACTATTACACTTGAAAAAGGTGTGTGCTCTTTCCAAGTGTATTAGTGACCAACATTACTTGGTCCTCCACACCCTTGCTACTCTTTTCATGCAACTTTAATTGTGGTGTTTAAACTAACTAACATATAGAACAATTAAGAAGAAAAAAATATCAATTTAATCAAAAAAAAATTAAATAATAAATTGTAATATAAATAAAATGAAAAGAAAATAAAATAAATTCAATGACTATTTTAAATCTAAATATTTACAAAACCATTAAATTAATTTACATTTCAATATTCATCATCATCCATTTGACACTCTTATTAGAAAAGCATACTCTAAAAAAACTATATATATTTACATACTTGTACACTTCATTAACCATGCAAAAACTAAACATTATCACATCTTGGATATAAAAGAACCAAAAAAATTGAAAGTCAAAATATGATGCAAAACATAAGAACCCCTTACAAAAGCGCAACTCCAATACGATGGATTTTACTCATCGACAAAATATAGAAAAATCTATCATGTAGAATAATTTGGAGTCCACATAGAGTAAGAGAACAAATCTAGCATAAATAATTAAGAACCACATCCACTTTTTCATGTTTGAACTCATTACTCTTCTTCATTCTCTTATTTTAGTCTTTTATCCTCGTGAGACTCAAAAAATTATCAATGATAAATGATGTTGATCCTAGTGTCATGTTAGGAGATGAAACACTCCTATTTTCCTAAGATACATCAAAGCCTAAACTTTTGAAGGCCATGGTTAATTGGCATGGTGATGCACCACTTGGTATTGAATCACAGAACTATCAATGTTGATGCAATTGAACTAAAGATAATTAAAAATTTATAAGTGAGAAGTGAAAAGATAGTAGTTTCCATCCCATTGAGATCAAATATCCTAGGGAGAATATCAACACAATTTTCTATGCATACAATCATTTATTTGATTCATCTACCTACACAAAGAGGTTGTTATCTTGTTTAATTTATATCGAGTAAACTACTAACATTGTGCTTTACTACAACAAATGAAGCCACATGAAAGGTTTCACACTGTCTTGATATTTTGGTGGTCATACACATGGTCAAAGGGAGGTAAGACTAACTAGAGTGATCAATGTTTCCATCTCTCCTTAAGGATTTGATGTGAACCAAAAATACCCCTTCCTTAGCCTATGGCAATGAGGAATATTCTTTAGATTTGTCCAATTATTAGCACATAGAGCAACAAGAGCCATGGGGAAACCTCAAAAAACTCTCCATGGACATAGAAATACAGGAACCAGTAAGTGAAAACCTCAAGCCAGAACAGATGCGACCATTTGCATCTAGCGGATATATTCTTAATATTGATAAACTGGTCAATCCTTATGAAGCCCTATGTACTTGGACAGATACACTTGAAAATCTCTTTGAACGAGGAGGAACATGGATAGAACCTGGAAAAGTTATGTATGCAGTTAGGCTAATGACAGGGAAATTGAGAAACTGGTGGAATAATCTCCCAGATGTGGGACCACTACCAAAAGCCATCCCTACACAACCTACAGATCCAGTTTTGGTTGATCTAAAAAATTTAGGAAAAGATGACATTTTTCAAGCCGGATTTGATGAATTCAAATGGCTATTAACAGAGCTATTTTGTGATGATATTTCTAATCAAGCTGTAGAAGCTAATAAGATATTGCAGTCTATGAAGCTGAAAAATTTAGCAAAATTTGATGCTTATAATTGTATGTTTGAATCATACATGGTAGCTGCAAATAAGATGCATGACCTGACTACAAAGCAGTATTATTTAAATTCATTACCTTGTGGTTTAGGTGCATGGGCACAGGATTATATCATCAGAAAAGAACAGCAACATCTTGATGATGTTAGTTTTCCTACACTCAGAAGACTAATCAGATATAAGCTGGAAAAACAATGTCTTTTAGGAGCATTACAGTTGAATAAAGACGAGTATAATTATACTTGTAATTTGAAGGAATTTTGTAATCTTCCTCCAATTAACCAGTTAAAAGACTTCCAGCAACTGAAGGAATTTAAGAAAAAAGGTTGTGGCAGAAACTGCAGATGCAAGAAATGTTCCAGAAAATCAAGAAGCTACCATGAAGGAGAATTCACCTTTAAAAGAAGTAAGCATGGTAGGAATAGAAGAAAATATAAGGCAATCCCTTATAAAAGGAGAAAATCTTATACCCCTCCTTGGTTATTAAAATGGAGAGATAATCAGTCACATAAAAGGATCAAATGCTTTATTTGCAATGGTCCCCATTATGCTACTAACTGTCCCAAGAAGCTTAATCCTGGTACAAAGATTTATGCTAGTTTTGAAAAAGATAATCCAGGATGGGAAGTTGTACAATATACTGATCAATTAACAGATTTATATGAATTAGTTGAAATTGTTCCAGAATCCACCTTTATGTTGAGATCTAAAGAAAGAAGAAAAATGAAGAATCTATCTTACTCATCTTCCTCTATTGCAACTACTTCAGATGAAGATGAAGATTTTTTGGTCACTTTATTAAAAAGCACTCTTGCAGATCTTAACACAAAGATCCACATTGAGAAATCAAAGGATCCATATAAGATAGCTAGAACAAAAGAAGAAAGAAAGAAGGCAGTACATCAACATCTTGCTATTATGAAAAGACTTCACCAAGAAAAAGATGATGTTGAAAAACAACTGCGTAAACAAAGACGACCTTCTTTCAAAGATCCTAAAGAAATTGACCATGGATATAAAATTCCACCATGGCAAAGAAAAGAATCATCTTCTTCCAAGTCTTCAAAACACTCCCTCCCAGAAAATGATATAATAGGCATATTCAAAAAATTTGATCTTTTGCTTGATGATATTAGTGACCTCAAGAGATTACTCAAAACACAGCAAAAAGAGATCAGAAATCTTTCTGCAGAGGTGGGAGACATCAAAGATCTACTGTTTAAAGCTGATGAAGAACATAGCAGCAGCAGCAAGAAAAGCAGCAGTAGCAAGAGCAGCAGCAGTAATCCCCTCATAGGAAAAGAAAGGAATTGCTCATTATTACTTGCAAATAATGGAAATTACATTAGAATAAATCTCTGTTTCTCTGGTTATAAGAAAATACCATTAGATGCTTTTGTGGATATAGGATCGTCAAGGTCATTAGCAAAAACAAACGCTATTCCATCATGTTTTTGGAAAGAAAAGGCAGATCTTCCACAAAGCTATGCTATTAATGGACAGAGAATACAGATGGGCAGGTATGCACAAGATGTTCATATTGAAATTATGGGAAAAACATTTATTACAGACTTCATTGAGTACAATGATCTAGAGGATGATGTATTATTAGGATTTCTATTCTTTACAAAATATGAGCCTCTCCAATTCTGGAAACATAAAATCTCTTTAAAACATGAAGATGGTCAGATTGAGATCCCTACATTAAAAATTGTAAATCATAGATTTGACCAACAAAAAAAGAGAAAGAGGCAAGAATCTAGTAAAGAGAATAGAGAAGAAACAACAAATCCTTTTGAGAAAATCAAAAGATTATTTGAACAAAATTGTTGCAGTCCTAATCCTCTACAATTCTGGTCTCATGAACATGAAGAATGTGAAATTCAGATAAAACCAGAATGTAAGTCTGTAATTCCCTATGAACCAGCATATCTCATGAGCCCAACAGAAACCAAAGAGATAGATGACCAGTTGCAAGAACTACTAGAAGGCAATTTCATCAGAGAAAGCAAAAGTCCATTTTCTTGTCCAGCCTTCTTGGTAAACAAACGAGCAGAACAATTAAGAGGAAAGAAAAGATTGTGTATCAATTACAGACCATTAAATGAGATAATTCTTCCATTTAATTATCCATTTCCTTTTAGTTCAGATCTAATCCGAAGAGCTGCGAATAAAAAGATATTTTCAAAGTTTGATTGTAAATCAGGCTTTTGGCAGGTAAAGGTACAAGAATCAGATCAGTATAAAACAACATTCTCAGTCCCTCAAGGATTATATGAATGGAATGTCATGCCTTTTGGTCTTAGCACTGCTCCAGCATATTTTCAGAGAAGAATGGACCAGGCATTAAGACATTTGAAAGAATTTTGTGTTGTTTATATAGATGATATTCTTATATTTTCAGAATCTATTCCTGACCACTTGCAGTATTTAGATGCATTATATCAATCCATTAGAAGTCATGGCATTTGTTTAACAGCCAGAAAAATGGTAATTGGCTAGACACAAATTGATTTCTTGGGATTGCATCTACAGGATGGAAAGGTAATACTACAACCACATATTCTTGTCAGGATCCAAGAATTTCGAGATATGCTCACCGACAAGAAACAGATTCAGAGATTCTTAGGTTGTCTCAATTACTTGTCTCCATTTTATAAAGGATTAGCAGAAGACAGAAGAATTATCCAACATCATCTCAAGGATAACACTGATGATTGGTCTGGAGAAGCTACAGAAGCAGTTCAACGGATAAAAGCAAAATGTCAAAATCTTCCTGCTTTACAGAATCCTGTTGAACATTTTCCATTATTTTTATATATTGATGCTTCTGATAAAACATGGTCTGCTGTATTGATTCAGGAAGAAGATAAAGGAAAACAACACATATGTGGCTACAGATCAGGAACATTTACTTAAAACCAGTCCATTTTACTGTCCGCACAGACAGCCAAGCAATGAGAAATTTGCTTCACAAAAGGCCAGATCAAGACATTGCACAAGGTAGAGTTGCAAGATGGTATTTTGAGTTTCAAGGATATGATTTTGATATTGAATGGATTAAAGGAGATCACAACCCTCTTGCAGACACTCTCACCCGAGAAATGGCATGTTCAATCTACACTGATCTTGAATTTTTAGGTTGTGAATTTTACAGACCCGATGGAGCTGCCATGTACATAGCAGATTTCGGCCAGGGGAATACTCTTATATTACCCTCTCTTCCAAAAGAAATAATTATAACTTTGTTAGAAACTTATTTCTTAAACAAGTGGCTTTTAGATATGAGAAGAAAAATTGAATATCAATTTCACCATGTTATTTTAGATCCAGATGAGGAGGATGAATTCACAAAGGAAATTGGAATGGAATTTGCCCCAATCAAATATTGGTGTGGAAGACAGATGATACACATCAGATTCAAAGGACTTTTCGGTATGAATTGGTCTAAGAAAAGTAAAATGAATTTGTTAAAACTAATTAAATTTGGTTTTGTGACCAGGATCAGTATAGACCAAGACACTTTTGAAGACTATGCAGATCTAATTGGTGGGAGATTTAATCCTGATATGGAAGAATTTCTTAATCTTTTATATCATGGTTTATCATGGACACTTTGTGATGGCCTCACAGATTATCTTCAAACTTATCCTCATAATGGATACTGGTACCCAAGGATCGAATACTATCCTTTAGAGCATAATTGGAAAGCTGAAGTCAGATTGCAAAATATGGAGATTACTCTTTGACCAGCATTGTTAGCAGTCAGAATTAAAAAGGATATAGCATATTCCAATGACTACATGGTGCAAATAGATTACGCATTCAACGCCACTAATGAAGACTGGGAAAAAGCTTGTACAGAGTTACCGGATGATCTTTTAGATCCTATCCCCTTTGGAAGCTAGCATATGGGCTTGTCTATGCCGTGATGTCACCCACGTTAAGACGTGACAAATAGGATGCTACCCTATTTCTCAAAAAGCAAGAACCCCATAATGACTTTTGGGTGTAAAGTCATCGTGTACGTGACACGAGTCCTAATCACGGTTGTTGAGATTCCTCGTTCACGCCTTTTGTAATGGCTATAGGAATTTCTGTCGGTTGGTTCTTATCTTTGTTCATGCATTTACCTTTAGGCGGTGCTACGGATAAGATGCTTTTTGTTTGCCACTCTTCTATTGGCGGATTTCAAAATATTGTAAAGAAGAGGTTAAAGTTCTGCTCCGATGGAATCAATCTTTTGCTATAAAAGGACCTCGGAGACGCCTACTTCGACACACCGAGTTTGAGATTTGAAAGAGTCTTAGAAGAGTCTAGGATATCAAACTTATGCTCTCTCCTGCGCCTTAGTGCGATCTGGATGATCAGAATCTGATTATATTGTAATGGGTTTTAGTAGTGGAACAAGCTTTGAATGCAAAATCAGTTTATTCTTATTCTTCCTCTTGTGCTTCATATGTGATTGGATTTGGTATTTACCATTTTACTAGGTAAAGATCAGATTGTGAGATTTGAGTCTTGAGTCTTGTGAGATTTAAGCTAGAGTAAGTATGTATGAATGCAATTTTAGAGAGATTCAATATGACAACTTGTAGATAGTTAGTTATTCCTGTGTTGCAAGGAACAAATCTTTCTATAGAGGATTTTCCAAAGTCTCCTTCTGATATGAAGGACATAATAGATTACACTATGTTAGTACTATAGGCAGTTTGATGTATGTTATGGTATGTACAAGGTTAGACATTGCTCAAGTAGTGGGATTCCTAAGTCATTTTATGGCCAATCCAGGATGAGTGCATTGAGATGTAGTTAAGAGAGTGTTCAAATACTTGTGAGGTACTTCTGAGTATGCCTTGTGTTTTCATGGTTATCCTACTAGACCTTGATATTTCGTTTGTATTTGTGGGTTTGTGGATTCTGATTGGGCAAGAGATATTGATAGCAAAAGATACACTAGTGGATATGTATTCATGATGTTTGGTGGTGCTATTAGTTGGATGAGTAAGCGAAATGTTGTATTCTTCGTGTCCACAATAGAAGTAGAGTACATGGCACCTTCTCATGCTTATAAGGAAGCCATTTGGCTTAAGCGTTTGTGTTCAGATGTTCGGCTTGATGTAGGAAAAATTGCTATTTTTTGTGACATTCAAAGTGTCATTTATTTGACAAAGAATCCTACTTTCCATGCCAGAACAAAGCATATTGATGTATATTTTTATTTTGTTCATGGTATGGTAGCCACCACTACTCTAGTACATCATCTTTCTATTCCAACTACACCACTGGCTCTACATTTCCCTTGGAAAGTTCAATAACCTTTTCTTTAGTCTTATTTAACCTATCATCGACTATCATCACAGACTTTTCTTGAATGGGTATTCTTAAAAATCCATACCATCTGCCACTATGAGAAGTCTTCATTCAATTTCCCTACTTGCTAAGGTATAATCACATCAAATAAAGTGTACATGAATTTCTTAAATGAACCACATCAAGTAACTTGAAAAAGGTGTGATATTGTGACCCCCAATAGCCCTATCAACAATCTTTCTTGGTAGTCACAATATTTTATCCTCTACATTTTCTTAAGATTTCAAATGACTTGCATCAGGAGATGCACCACCTGTATGTGAAGTTGTGAAATCATTATGTCCTGACCAGAGCCTTCTTTTATAGGTTCCACAACACAAACAAAGCCATTCCTTTCTTCAAACAAAAGAACAACATTTGGAAAGCAACTATGGTTTATGGAGACAATGGGATATAGACCTATCCTTGTAGGCTTTAATTCACTATTGCAGATAGTATGAGCATTACCCACAAATATTCTTCAATGTACATCTCCTTTATGCCAACACTATTGTCAAGTTTAATCTGACATGTGGAACGGTCTTTGATAGTAATTATACTTAATGTTGATGGCTCCATAGCTAGTTTGAGTATGCCACGGTGGAAACCATTCACAAATCCATCCAAACCACTTGTTTTTATGGACTATTCCCTTCATATGACTATTTCCTCATCCTTTTAGGCCTATAGCAAAGCATTTACCATGCTTGTACCCTTATGAAGACCAAAAACATTTCCCTTATCTTCTCACTGTTCTCTTTAACATAACACTTCCATTACTATGATCTCTTGAAGTGACTATCCAATGTTTTATCACTATCCTTCCTTTGACATTACCTTCTTTCACACAACTGTCATAGGGTTTGGGAAACTCAAAACCTTCTTCTAGCAAATGAAAGCATGAACATCACTATGTAACCTATTGAAATTACTCGCAATTCTTAGGGTAATGTAACCATCTTCCTAACTGTCATAACTGACCTCTTCTTTAGACTGTCCTTTGGAACTTGATGTTGTCCTCTAACCTTAGTATCCTTTTCCAAATTATGCATTGTGTGGTTGTTTTGTGCAATTTCTCTTTATTACTGTACTTTAGTAACAAGGCTACATGACTATCCCTTCAATGTTCTCTTTGTAACTTGGCATCAAAATCTTGCTATTGCCCTATATTAAGACATAAATTTTGATTTTTTTCTTTCATAGGTCTGTCTAGATAAGGCTTGCTAATTGATTTCACCCTCTGAACCAATCAAGCACCAAAAAATCTCATTTGGAACTCTCAACATATAGCAAAACTATGGAAAAGTTGATGATTTGTACCTGTACATACCTCCAAATAACTGAACCCCTCTTTTCCCAACCTAGGTATTGTATAACAACTACCACCCGAGATAGTTGTAGGAAAATATAGAGAATAACAAGATCTCCCCAAGATCCACCTTAAATATTATCGCTATGAAGCATGCTTTCAGCAATCACCATTGAACATAAGATAAAAATCATGTTATTCACTATCTTTGTTGGCTTTCACCTTTGAAAGTTGTCTTTGCAACTGTCGCATAGAACATGCCTAATGTCATGACAATTAAGACACTAAATACTTAGGCTGCATCTTCAACAGTGCAGTAAGTTATATAGCTCATTGTCAATGTCAAGGTGATTTCTATCACTGTGTCATAAAAAATTATACAATTCCAAATACAAGACCAAGAGCTACTGCTCCAAAAGCAACCTTCACATTTGCAGCATTGAAGGTACGACCAACAACCATTTGAAAAAGAATAGCTTATAGACAACTATAGCAGTCCCATCATTCTTTTGCTCATACCCAACAATCATTGTAATCCATGAGACCACGTCTCTTCTAGACATTTTGTGAAAAACCGGCTTGCAATTCTAAATCTCTACACTTGGTGTACATATCTATGAGATAATTCCCTATGGAACCATCCAACTCAAAGCCATTTACAATAATATAATTGTGTATGCACTTACCTTGTAGATTCTTCAAATGGCCACATGCATAGAGAAAACTCACCATTGTGATTGAGTCAAATGCAACATCTATGAGTTGCATTTGACAGAATTAGATTAATTCTTGATTGTTGTGTCCATTGTGAGCATAACCAACAATCAACACATTCCATGAAACCAAGTTTTTGATAAACATTTTATCAAAAAATTATAGTGCAATATCTATGCTGCCACATTTTGCATACATATCAATAAGAGTAGTCCCAACAAAAACATGTCTCAAACCCACATTTGATTATATAACCATGTACCTAGTTGCCTTTTTGTAGAGCTACTAAATAATTGCATGCCAACTAGAAACTAACAAAGTTAAATGAATTAGGTTTTATGCCTTCCAGTTTCATTCGATGAAAAAGTGCCAAGGCTTCACCGACATATCCATTCTAGGAGCAACCTGACCATGATGGATTATACATGCATATCTTTGCATGAAAAGAACATAGTGATTTTCAAGGAATATTCAACCATTTTAAACCCTATCTTTCTCTTCATGAGTGCATTCTGGCGTCTTATCTTCTCTGCTACAAGGTGTTTATGGCATTAAAGCTAAAGTTCATGGTGAGAACAACATAATGGGAATTCATCACCACTGAACATACATAAAACTTCCTTCTATTATATACTAAAGCTTTCAAACCACTTTAGACACCATGTAAAACTTCCAAACTATTGTGAAGAACCTAAACTGTTTGAAACCCTAGAAGAAGTTGACATGTGTTAATGAAACTCATATTTCCCAAAACAACAGGTCCCCTTTAAATTTATATGTGTGGGCTTTGAAAAAGTTAGAGATTAACATGATAAAACTTCTTTCTTACCTCCCATTGCCATTTTGGTATTGGATACTTATAAAAAATTAATTTCCTTCCTCTTTTGCAAACTAGTGCTAAACTAATAGACGGAGAGTGAAAAATATCAACACTTCCAAAAGAAGAGCTCACTTTTTTAATACAAGTTTGAACTCTCTTGGGATCCCTACAATATTTTCCTAGCATTCTCCTTGTTGCATCATTCCACCATCATACCATACCTCATTGTCTATGTGAGCATCCTTTGTAATTATTGTGAATATTTTTTTTTTACTAATGCAAAGTAGGGGTGGAAAGCTTCTCAAAATGACTAACAAGTGAGCATCAAATGAACTTTAAAACAGATTCAAAATATCTCATCAAAATTCACTCTTAGCTATGCATTTCCTTGTAGCATATGCAACCCGGTTAAAGAGATCTTCCAACCCAACTTTCCAAAACACTTCACAAAAAAATAGAGAATCAGATACCCTTTTCAGGGTCATACAACATATCTCAGACCAAGAGTGATTCCTTTGGAACATGTGCTTCAAAATTGTCTTTTTCATAGTTTTAGGCCTCCAAATAGGCCACTTTTACAAAGGACTTGTGTCTTAAACTCTCTCTTCCTCCAAAATTCTAATTGGGACGCACTAGGCAGGGTTCCAATCCACCAAATCCACAGTCAAACTTTCATGGTACGACCTCCAACCTATCAAACCCCAAATCCCTTGTTTTTGAGCCAAACTAAGAGGGTTTATTGAAAGTAGGGGTTCCAAGCCACTCAACACCCAACCAACTCACTAGACACCCTTCATAGGGCCTTCACAAACTCAAATGACACTCACAAGGCCTCCACGCTCATTAGTTTACCAAAACACCATCATGGTTGCTCACTTTTACATAAAAATTGGCACTGCCCAGCCTAGGGCATTACTCCACCAACCAATTTCATGCTCTCTCATACTCCTAAATTCATTTTACATCTAACCTAACATGATACACACCAATCCACTAAGATACAGATCCATTACAGTTGGTGGATTGGTGAAAATCATTACATTATGATCCTCAAACCCTTACACAGCCAAAACAGGGCAGTCTTGAAGGAATGAATGAAACCCTCTTCAAATGTGGAGTTAAGACACCAAACTAGGTTCAAATGGAGGTTAATACATGTATCAACAACCACATAAATCTTCAAAGCAACATACACCTGTATGGGTCCGTACAAAGAAGAAAAGCACATGAAAACATAGAAAACTCACTAAAATTAGAAAGGTTCTTTATTGAATTTGATTCCAATCTTAGAGATCAACCTCCATTCGAGTGTTTGCATCACATTTATATTGTTTACATTCAAACTCAACTTCCCCAACGTATCTAACTACCTTTTGAACTTCTTAACTAACTTTATTTCTTGACAACTTTGCCAAAAATGCAATTTTTGCAAATGTCAAGCCAAATCTCCCCCCTAAACACCTAAAATGACTCAAAAATAACTAAATACATAATAAAATGGTCTCATAGACCTTATTTTAAACAAAATTAATCAACAACCTACAATCTAGACCTTAAACCCATGAATGAACCAAACACTTTAAATGGTGCCCCTGCACCATACACCCCAGCTTGAAGCTTTTCCAAGTTTCTTGGAAAGATAAGGGTAACTTGTCCTCCTCTATATCCTCCATGTCGATGTCCTCTTTGATCCCCTTTGTCAAGTTTCTTTGGCTTTTCATTTTCTTCATCTTCCTTGAATTTGTCTTCATTTGATTTAAGTTTCTCTTTGTCATGCTGCATTATGGGGTCTTTCACAATTCTTCCACCATCAAACACTACTATCTCCTCTATCTTCTCCACTGCACCTACTCTCACAACATCTGATATCAATTGCCCTTCAACCTTTTGTTCACTCCACTATCCCTTATCCACTTGCTCTACACCTTTATCATTGTCCTTTGTACCATTAGCCTTTACTCCTTCTGTTAGACCTGCAAGTACTTCTTTCTTGGTCTTTTTCATTGTTAGACCTGTACCATCACAACCCTCCATCTTCTTGTGCTCTATCTTGTCAACCTTGCACTCTTCTATACCAGTAGCCCTGTTACCCCTTGTCTCATCAACATCATAGTGTCTTATCCTCTTATGCATTGTACTATTACTTTCACAAACCTCTACCTTCTCATTAGTCAACTGCCCCTTTGTTGCCATAATTATAGGGAACATAACCAACCATACAAGCACTCCTTCACTATTTTTTTGCCATTCCAAAGGCTTTCCACCTTCATACTGCCTTATATCAGTTTGAGACACCTTTCCATTCCTTTTCTTTTGTCGTACAAAGGCAAGCTTCTTTCTATCTGCTTGCAAACCGCACTTATCCTTCTTACCCACTATCCTAGCATTACTCATTTTCTCTTCACCTGTTGTCCTATCATCATCAACCTACTCCATACCTAGAAACATTTCATTTTCACTATCCTCAAGCCTTAAAGGCTCCTTCTTACCAAAAATGACAATTTTAGTTTTACCCTTATCTCTTTCATTTCCCTTCAAGGGAGTTAGCTTAAATATTTTGCTATCCTTCTCAATAGAATAAGTTTTTTCTCTACCATCATACATTGACCTCCTATCAAATTGCCATGGTATCCCCAATAGCAAGTGGTAGAAATCCATTGGTAACACATCACATAAAACCATGTCCTCGTACTCCCCAATCTGAAAATCCACATATGCTTGTTCATTCACTACAAGTGTTTGACTATCATTCACCCAAGAAGCTTGGTATGGTGCTACATGAGGTATCTTCTCTAGATTTAACTTGTTTACCATCACCCTAGACACCATATTATCTTGAGAACCTGAATCAATAACAACTTGACACACCTTACCTTTGCATTTGCATAAAGTTCTGAATAGACTCCTTTGGCTCATGTCTTCCTCCTTAGGTGCTTGCAACAAATTTCTTCTTATCATGAGAGCTTCTCCCACTTCCGGATCTGCAAGTCTGCTTGAACTTTCACATTCTTCCTCTTGGACCAGTTGTGTTCTTCTTTCACTCCTATGGTGTAGGAGCACCTTGACACAGTTGTGCCTCGTGATTTTTTTTTAAAATTTGATCCTATTTTAATGTCTCAACCTTATTATAAGGTATTTTAGGTTATTTTCATATGATGAGGAGGTTAATATTTAAGGTTTTGTGTAAAAGTTGTCTTACAAGTTTGTAAAATTGTTAAAATTACACAAAGGCAACAATAGGAATATGAAGGGTCATCTTGGTTTTGGCATTGATAAGTGGTTAGGAGGTAGTTAGAAGTCTAAAAGTTAGTTGTTTTTCCTTTAAAAAGGATTTTGTATCATTTGAAACTTGGAGGGTGGTTGAATAAAGAATAAGTTCAAAGAAAATCTCTGGTTTTAATCATTTTTCTTCATAAATCTTGTATTTACAGGCTTTGTACGAAGCTGTATGGGCACCAACGCATGTGAAATTGATTATGAATGGTGGACCCTTAAATTACCTTCCATCTTGTTTTTGTTTCATACAAATTCATGTTTTTTTGAAGGAGATAGTGTAAATTTTGTGAAGATAGTCTGCAACCTTCATTAGGGTTAACAGTGAGTTAAGAAAATTATGTTTCTGATTTATTTGTTGATGAAATCCTTTGGTTTTTGGTGACATTGTCCCTCTATGTATTTAATTTCATATTCAAATGGTTTTGAGTCATGGCTATAAAATTTAAGGCGATGTGGAATGAAGTTCTAATTGGTTTTTCTGAGTATACAGACTGAAACAGAGCATTTAAGGAAACATAGCTTAGGGTTTTACAAAATCCTTAAGGAAGTGGGCATATAATGGTTTATTAAGCTTGAGAAGGTCAGAAAAAACATGTTTGAATCATTGGTCAAGGGAAATTATGATTGGAACCTATACATCCAAAAGCCCTATTGGACTTGAGACCTATTTAGGCCTAAGAAGCATTGTTACAATCTTGTTTGATCAATATTCTCCAAGACAACATATGTTGGTTTTTTGGTTATGTTTTAAAGATCAATAAAGGGTATCCAAAGCATTGTTCATAGTCTAGAAGAGAACTTGGGTTGAAAATATAAGTATGGCAGTATATATGAGGATTGCTACTAGAAATATGATCAGTTAATAAAGGAAATGATATTTGTGTGTGAGGGCAGGCTTATGAAGAGTTTTATCTTGTTGTTCTAACACAAATAAAGTTTTCTTGAGCATTGATTTGATTATTTATTCTTAAATGCTAAGGTTTATGCATGTGGACATTGAGTGTCATGGTGAATGGTTCAAAGACAGTTTGGAAAAGTCAGTCCATTTTGTGAATTCATTGATTTTAAGTGTTTTGGTTTAGGAGACTGTTATTTGAAGTTGTTAAGGTATTGTGTGGAATCTATGTATGGGGCCATGTGATAGTCATATAGAGTTAAGGGTAAATGAAAGGGTAGACATTGTGAAAGTATTTGGTATTTGTTATTTTGACTCAAAGGAAGGTGACTAATGCATTGGTTTGATTTGGTTATGCCTCTGAAGACAAAAGTTAATGTTTGTAGAAAAAGTGCCATGGTATATAGTGAAAGAATCTGATCTTTGTTGATGTTTGAGGGAAATATAGTTGAATAAGTGTGTCAAAGAGAGGCGAGATTAAGATGTTTTGGGTTAGTCAAATGGAGATTGTTGAAAGTTTTGTTTTCTTCCTTTGATCTTGCATCATTCTATCACCACTTCAAGTTGAACTTTGGTTTTGAGGACACTTGAAAGATGGGTTTCCAAATTCATTGCACCTATAACACCTTCCTGCAAACTCATTGAAATATCTCCTTTGTCTAAAATTTTTCCTTCTACCCCTCCATACTCCTCTTGCTTTAGGTGCTTGCTCCTTGTTCTTATCAGCATCTTCATAGTCTTCCTTGGTTTTCCTTGATGTTGAAGTAGTGCCTTTACACCTAGAAGTTCTGCCTCTTCCTCTTGCTACCTTCTATTGTCTCCTCTTGAGTTTTTCTTCTTCCCTCATTGCCATTTGAAAGCATTCTTCAACTGATTTTGGTGCCAACAAGTTGATCTCATCCTAAATGTTATACCTCAATCCATTCAAGTACCTAGCAACCATTTCTTCCTCATCTTCTTCATGTTTAGTTCTTATACTTAGCCTATAAAAAATTTCAGTATATTCTTGCACATCTAAATCCTTTTGTCTAAGATTTTGTAACTTCTTACGTAATTGAACATTATAATCACAAGGAAGTAATTTACCTTTCAATTTTTTCTTCATTCTTTCCCAAGAAGTGATCTTTCTTTTCCCTTGCTTTTTCCTTTCATCTTGCACAAGATTCCACCATAACAAAGCATGTCCTTTCAATTTTGTTTTAGCCTTCTTCACCTTATGCTCTTCATCAATCTTTTCACTCTCAAAGTAGTTCTCAAAAGCCCCTACCCAATCCAAGAACTCTTCACTATCAAGTTTTCCTCCATACATAGGCCCATCCATTTTTCCATGTCCATCCTTCTTCACAGCCTTCAAAAGCTTCATCGTTCCCACATCATCTGGATCCATCTCCTCTTCAGAATCACTTTCTTGCAAAAGAACCCTACCTTTAGCTTTCATCATAGCAATTTCCTACTTCAGGGATTCTATTTCTTTGTCATGGTTTTCAATCTTCCTTGCAACAACATTCCCCTTAGGAGGCATTTTGATTCCTCCAATTACCTTCTTCTTACACACAAAACTTCAACCTTCTTTCACAAGAGACCTACTCCCTTGCTCTGATGCCACTTTGATGCAGAGTAGGGGCAGAAACCTTCTCAAAATGACTAACAAGTGAGCATCAAATCAACTTTAAAAAATATTCAAAAGATCTCATCAAAATTCACTCTTAGCCATGCATTTCCTTGTAGCATATGCAACCCGGTTAAAGAGATCTTCCAACCCAACTTTCCAAAACACTTCAAAAAAAAAAAGAGAATCAGATACCCTTTTTAGGTTCATACAACATATCTCAGACCCAAGAGTGACTCCTTTGGAACATGTGCTTCAAAATTGTCTTTTTCATAGTTTTAGGCCTCCAAATAGGCCACTTTTACAAAGGACTTGTGTCTTAAACTCTATCTTCCTCCAAAATTCCAATTGGGAAGCACTAGGTAGGGTTCCAATCCACCAAATCCACAGTCAAACTTTCATGGTACGGCCTCCAACCTATCAAAACCCAAAACCCTTATTTTTGAAACCAAGAGGGTTTCTTGAAAGTAGGGGTTCCAAGCCACTCAACACCCAACCAACTCACTAGACACCCTTCATAGGGCCTGAAAAAACTCAAATGACACTCACAAGGCCTCCACGCTCATTAGTTTACCAGATCACCATCATGGTTGCTCACTTTTACATAAAAATTTACACGGCCCAACCTAGGGCATTACTCCACCGACTAATTTCATGCTCTTCTGGACTCCTAAATGCATTTGACATCTAACCTAACATGATACACACCAATGCATCAAGTTAAAGATTCATTACAGTGGGTGGATTGGTGAAAATCATTACATTATGATCCTCAAACCCTTACACATCCAAAACAGGGTAGTCTTGAAGGAATGAATGAAACCCTCTTCAAATGTGGAGTTAAGACACTAAACTAGGTTCAAATGGAGGTTAATAAATGTATCAACAACCACAAAAATATTTAGAGCATCATACACCTATACAAGTCTGTACAGAGAAGAAAAGCACATGAAAACATAAAAAAATCACTAAAATCATAAAGGTTCTTTATTGAATTTGATTCCAATCTCAGAGATCAACCTCCATTCAAGATTTTACATCACATTTATGTTTTTTCCATTCAAACCCAACTTCCCCAATGTATCTAACTTCCTTTTGAACTCCTTAACTAACTTTATTTCTTGACAACTTTGCCAAAAATTCAATTTTTGCAAATGTCAAGCCAAATCTCCCCCCTAAACACCTAAAATGAATCAAAAAGAACTAAATACATAATAAAATGGTCTCATAGACCTTATTTTAAACAAAATTCATCAACAACCTACAATCTAAACCTTAAACCCATGAATGAACCAAACACTTTAAATGGTGCCCCTGCACCATTTACTCCTTTCTTTGTTTACTATCTAGTATTGATTTGTTTTCTTTTAACATCGTGGAGCTATCATCTCCTTTCTCCTACCACACACACTAGTTTATCAATCCTTGTAGATCTAATATTTTATGTCCATATATTTATTTTGATTTGTTATTTTGTTCTTAGAAAAACAGGCTATGTGCACACACACACATTCTCCTAATTTATATTTTATTGTTTGTGGAGATCAAAAGACCAAACTAGAGGCTTGACCATTCTTGGCAAGCTCCCAATTCCCAACCATTTTTTCTTAGCTACATGTATTTCAAATATAAAAACTCCATAGAATTTTCATTCTCTTTCTCTCTTCCTTTTTCTTGTAATTTCTATTTCTAATTTCAAATTACATTAGATTAAATTGATTTTCTAGAAATTCTATATATTTTCTTTTTTTTGTTTCCTATTGTAAAGTTGAGTTCAATATAGGGTAACATTTCAAATTTTGTAACTTTTACATATGACATCATGAGACTGGGATGATAACACGTAAGGACTACAACTTGTTGTGATTATGTCCTAGATAGCAAGCTTCATTCTTTGATGCAAAATTTCTTTATTTTTTCTATTTATAATTCAAAAACCAATTTTTTGATTCTATATTTTAGTTTCTTGTAAACTAGCACTTTATAATCCAACTCACATTAATGTAAGTAAAATTTAAATAGCTTAATCTCACCTTTAAATTTTTGGTGAATTTGAAAATTTTCACTACCTTATTTCTTTCTTAGTTCACCCATTACACTTTGGTGAGCCTAACATCCTTCACTACCTTTTTTCTTTCTTGGTTCACCATTTAAATTTTGATAAAATTTTATATTTTTGCACTTAAAATTTTACTTTTTCATTCAATTTTCTTTCAAAAACCAAAAAAAAAAAATTCCTCAATTTTTTTTCGGGTGCTACCCCAAACCTTGTTCCATAGTCTAAAGGAGAAAAGTGACAAAATTCAATCAACTTTGTCTACACACTTCTTTATTTCCTTCCAGAATGGACATGTTTTCATTTTTTATTATATTACTTTCTAACTTTTCTTAAAAATTTATATGATACTTTATTTCATGAATGTGTAAGTGACTTGGCTCTTTCTATTTTTCTCTATTATCTCGATCTCTATCCTAAAATATCTTCTACTACTTAAAAAATATTTTAGTATTTGATGGTATTATTTTAAACTTTCTTAACACTACATTGGATGATCTACAAATATATATTAAACACTTTTCAATTTCTACACCATATCTTGTAAATGTAAGAACTACCCTAGTTAATACACGGTTCATAAATAAACTTATTCTACTAGTTATGGTGATGCTTTTAGTAAGTCTATCAAAGTGCATATTAATTATCTATTACTTTCTAAAATCATTTTGTGTGGGATACTTGATTTGTGTCCACCTCTTTAAATAACAATTATTTAGGGTATTTTTGATAGTCCCCGACCTTCTAATTTATATATTCACATTGTCTAGTATATACATTTTAGCATTCCCATGGCTACTAACTTCAATGTAGTAGCTCATATATAACATGATAGAAAAACATGTTACTCTTGTTCTTGTTTCTCTTCCTCCATAAATTACTATTGTTCCATCAACCCCTCATCTTCATGTGAAGGACACCAAATAATATGAAATTAGTGAAAAAATTCAAGCTACTCAAGCTAAGATCTCCCTTTGGGAGCTAATTCAAACTTCAACTTGCTATCATAGTATCCTTTAGTAGACCTTGCAAAAGATATCTATTTCATCTTCTACAAATCCCATTGAGTTGGTGACTCTTCTTGAGTGCATTGATATAAATACATTTGATATTACTTTTCTTCGATTTGAACTTTCTTATCTTAATATTTAGAAAGATAGTGAACTTCTTATGATAATTTTTGGTATTAACTTGAGTGAGATTATATGAACCCTTATCGATAACGATTTTATTCTAAAATTTTGTAGTTTAGTCATCTCCTTAATCATCTCAATGTTGACACCTCTTTTATTTCTCCATCAAATCCTTTTACTAGAGGTTTTGATAATATCAATCACTCTACTCTAGGAAACATAACTTTTCCTATTGAGTTAGGTCTTGTTATATTACCTAATGTGATTCATATAATGTTGATAATTCTTTCCTACAACCTCCTTTTGGGTAGACAATGGATCCACACCATGGGTGCAATTCATAATGGTAAAACATTCATAATAAAAGATTATCTTGAACCCTTACAATACTATCAAAGAGCTAAACTAGGTAATTACATTTTTTCTTCTATGTCTTTTACTCTTCATAATCTCAAACTTTATTCACCTAAACTGCACATCCCATCATTACCCTTTGTTGATGATTTTGTGCCTCTTTGTTATTATTCTTCTAACATATATCTTACTGATTATCAAGGATCTTTAGATTTCACCCTTCTTATATTTATTAATTTAATGTTGACCTTATTCAATTTTTCATACCTCTATGGAACATGGATCTGAATTCTTCTAGTGGAATCATTCCTTAAAATTCTATTAGTTATACTACTGCTTCTCGAACATGTGTCTATACATCACATTTTAGTAAGGCTAGTGATGCAAATCCTCCTTTTCTTTCTAAAATGAAAAAAAATTATGGGCTTGGACTCAACATTCTTTCTAAACATAGATAATCTAGAAATAGTTTTGGGTGCATGGGCCAAGGAGTTAAGGTCCTTATGGAACCTACACTACAAATTTTGACTATAGGTTTAGGTATATTGACCTTCTTCTTTTTCTATATCCCTTCATCTGTCGACCGATATCTTCATGACTTGTTATTTTTTATGAATTACACCTTTCTCCTTGGGTAAACCCACAAAACTAGTTTACAATTCCATTGAGGAAGGAAAAATGCATTTGTGGATGGACAACACTTTAAGGGGTTCGCTAGAACCCCCCCCCCTTCTAGCAAACACCCCTTTAATGCAATTAAGCTAGAAGGGGGGGTTCTAGTGAACCCCTTGGTTCTATCGAACCCTGGTTCACTAGAACCCCCCTTTTCCCCCTTCTCCCCCTCTGGCATCAAATTTCTGTAGAATTTTTCCCTTCGAAGCTCGAGTTGAGGGTGAAAATGGAGGAGACTTCACAGACCCAACTAGATGATGGCAGTCCTTAGAACGAGCTATCTGTCAAATATAATTTTAATATGTTTTGGTTTTATTATGTATTTGTCTTTTTAGTTTGAGTAAAGATAGGTTTTTCACCGAAAATCAAGCTCTATTCTACACGTGGAAAAATAACAGATTATCAAAATAAAATTTTGAAAAATATTTCCAAGCTAGGTATTGATGTCCTTGATCTAGTAAAAAAATAAATAAATTTCGAGACATACAAAAAAAGTTATGTTGTATGCAGTTCGCCTATGTCTGAATTGTAATTGGTTTGACTTCGAAACTTGATTAAGGAAAAAATATTCAATAAAAAACTATGAAACCAAATGAAATAGTTATATATCATAGTTACAAATCTAAATTCGAAAAAAATAGAATTTTACCCTTCATAGAAAAAAAAGTTATGTTGTATACAGTGAACATCACTCCTTAAAAATGGTGTTTACTGATAAAAACTAGTTTTCGAAGGAGATGGAAAAAAAGTGCAATCTGATTCCAAAAATTTTGAAAAAAATATATTTAGAATCTATAGACAAAATGTCACAAATCACTAGTTTGCATCATCTTCAAATTCCTCACGGTTTAGCCGCTATAGGTGTCTGAAAGTGAAGATTTAGTTAGAAAAAATTAGTTCAGTGTCCAGTTTGGCCAAAAATTGTAAACCAGTATTGTGGGATCACCCCATTATTTAGAAAGGTTAATTTCTCCAATAAATAATATTTTTCAACCTATTCAAAGCATTCAACCTTCCTCTATTCCATACACACAAGAAAATAGTCCCTACATGCAACTTTATCATCCTCTTGAACATGTTAACTATTTCATAAGGCTATGAAGAGAATAAAGGTTTGGGAAAAATAATATTTCATGGATTCATCTATTGTGTTAACTATTTTGGAAGTTATCCATTGGAATTTGGGAGATGACTATTCTCTTTGCTAATAGTTACAACAATTGAAAGAAAATAGTCTCTACACTCTACAAAAATAGATCTTGGATTTTATAGAAACTAATTCCTTGTAGATCATATTAGTGTGAGAAGGAATGAAATGTTTCATGGTTGATCACTCATTCCCATTTGAAGTAGTGATAGAAAATTAAATAATGATATTCTAGTTTTGATTATCAAATAGAAGGGAGGGGTTTCAAGAACGATAGGAAAGAAATCTATAAATGTTTTACATTCACATAGTGACTACATTTACCTGATACTCAATTGCTTCTCTAAATCGATCATTAATTCTTCAAATTCTTCTTTACTGTAAAGAATTTAAATGATTATCTAAAAAAAAATAAAAATTTTGAGCTCAATATTAGTAATTTGTTCTTGTTCATATGAAAATTGTAGATATTTATAACCAACCTCAATTCTAATCACTCCAAACATAATTTGATGGACAATTTATTATGCCACTAAAAAGAGAGAATTTTATTATGCTGCTAGGAAGAGAGATTCAGAACTTGGTCATTGACAATAGTGGGTGAGTTCAAACATTAAAGTGTAGGAGTGCAATAGTTTGGACGATTATGTAGCCAAGTTTACAATTAGCAAAAATCAACCAAAAATGGGTTTAATAGCATTGACAGATTAATTTACAAGATTTTCTATTTTGCAAATCTCTATAGATCTAATGAAGTAACAAAGGATCTTAAACACAACAAATATTTGAACAAAGGTGAAGCAGAGGCAATAGTGTATTTTTAAACTAATAAGAATGTGGGAGTTTCATTATAAGGATGCATTATCAGTGGGAACTGACATTCAATGGATTTTTTTTTTTTAAAGGGGGAAACCATAAAATTCTTATGTTACCAATGTGCGTTGGTGTTAGGAATTAGTGCTTAATATAGGTTAGTAATTAATAATTAATAATGTGAGTGATTATACAATAAACAATTTATTTATTAGAAATTAGTTTTTGGCTAGTTGTTAGTTGTTGAATAGTTAGAAGTTAGAAAGATTTATAGAGTCATTGCAATGTAATATTGGGTGTTGTTGATGAATGAATAATTTCCAAGTTTGAGCCTTTGGATCTCTCATATCATCATTTGAATATAAATATGTTTAGTAAGAGCATGAAACATAGGATTTTTGACCAAACAAATAGCACTTTAATTGTCACATCTAATTTTAACAATCTTGAAATCAACACCAATACTTGTAATAAGTTTCTATAGTCAAACCATCTCTTTAAAGGCATTTCTAGTATTCATATACTCCACTTTTGTAGTTGAAAAATAAATTGAGGGATACCTTTTACTCATCCAATTCACTACACCTCCAAACAAATAAAAAAAATATAGCCACTAGTAGACCTTCGACTATCCAAGTCACTTATCCAATCTTCATCAACACATACCTATATGTCTAATGAATTTACCGCATCATAGATACTATGATAATGTATATAATAATAAAAATTTATATATAAATATCATCTCAAAAAAACTAGAATGCTCTATACCAAGCTTAGACATAAACTTGCTCAAAAATTTCATTTATTGTGCAATATTTGGTTTAGAACAAATTGATGAATCCTAGAATTGTCTTGTTTCTCTTTGTTTTAGTTTCATACTTTTAATCATATTTCTGAAGTTTCAAAAAAAATCTCAAAAATTTCCATATATTTTAAGTATTTAAAGCATTAAGGATGATTTATTATATTGATAGATGATTATGTGAATATGTGAATGCCTATGGGATTTGATAGAGTTTTATGTTGATTATGGTTGTTAATGATGAAAAGATTCCTTTGGAATAAACTAACACTTGCAATGAAGGATCTATCAACTCACAACAAAGGGACTATCAAATCACAACAAAGGATGTCTATATGTCGTAACTAGAGAAGGTGATCATCTAATAGACATGCATTTTCCTGAAGCTGATGGAGGCAATAGTTATATATTGTGAACATAATTTTCTTATGGATTATTCCATATTTTTACTTTATGCTATTATTAGATCATGGAAAGAAGATATTTGTAATAACAGTGGTCATGGCTTGCAATATGTTTTTCCTTGTTAGACATGTTTTCAGTTATAACCATCTCATTTAAAGATGTATAGTCCTGGTGTGATTCTGACACTCTTATCTCCTCTAGATTTTATTTATTATTTGAAATAAGACCTAGTCCTCTTCCTATGTTTTTGGGAGAGTTGAAAATTGCTTACACTTTTTTTTAATGGAAATCTCAAAGATCTTGTATATATGTTTGATCTTGTGAGAGATCGGAATCTAGCTATATTTTCTATATGAAAAGGATTGAATATAAGTATTATTGATCAAATACTTTTTTCTTAACTTTTGTATGTTTGAATTGCAATAAAGAAGAATACACCATTTTCCATGAATCTCTAAGTTAGGATTTGAAGAAGGATATTGCAAGATTGCAACAACTCAAGCAAGGTCCACTTGAGGTACTATAATACTTCTTGTAGGTTAGATTATTACTTGTAGTAGAATAAATTACTAAAATTGTATTTCCTCATTTACAGTCTATTGAGTTGAGAATGAACAATTAATCATCAATACAATAAGCAGTAACATAGTTGAGTCATCAAGTTAATGTTTTTATAAGAGTAATTACCAATAGTTATTATTATAGTTACCCGCAATAATAATTATTTATTTGGATCTATTTAGTTGAGTCTGTTTCTAGATACAATTATTTTAGTTAAGTTGTTTTCAATTAGATTTGCTTATGTTACTTTTGTATAAGAAATTCATTAGGAGGTTTTAGGATTCTTAGTTTTCAATTTAAATGAAGCGCCTCTAAGATAATGAATTGCTTAATAAGGGATTTGTTGGTCCATTAAGTTATATCTATGCATTATCGACATCAATTGATTGAACATAGAGGGAGCACTACATTTTTTCTGCCATTAATGAGGATGGTGCTAAGTTTAGAATTCATAAAATGTGTTTTAGTTTATTTATATTTCTTTCTCAATTTAGGAATTCTCATTTACAAAAATTAGTACCAGTAGAATTTATAAATCAACCCCAAACTACTCACTAATAGTGTATAGGAAAGGCTATTAATCTTAAGTTATTATTGCATGCAACAATAGAGAGATGCTTTGGGAAGATTTCTCCCCTCAAACTAGAATGGAGAGGAATTTGAAAATATTGGTGCAAACAAGGAACTAGCACCATCAGAAGAATTGAATGAGGGAATTAATGACATAGAAATACCCCCCACACCTGTAGTTGTTCTAGACATTGAAAGAATAAGACATATTGACATTATGGAAGAAGAGATGATGGACAACTTGAAAAAACCTATTACATTCAAAGTCCCAATCACAAATCAAGAGTGGATAGTTGCCCTAAAGAATATACCTTCTTTGGCCTTGCCTAATTTCTATGATTTAATCACAGATGTTACACCCCATTTTTTATTTATAAGTTATGTTATGCCTTGCATAACCCCCCCCCCCATTTCAATTTTAAAATGGGACCCTCTTATTCTTTTGCTCTTTGTGTTGTGCCCCCTTCGATTTTGAGGTTTTGCTTTGCCTTGGCATGTGCTTAATATGTTTATCTTGCTTTCCCAAGTGTTTTCCCCAAGTTTCATATTGAAAATCTTATGTTTTGGGTGAAGTTCGGGTTTTTACCCTGGTTCGGGATTTTCCAGTCCGTCCGGATTTTCCTGATTTTCTTCCAAACTCTAGTCACAACGCTATTGTTTGGGTTTTTGACCCAGTTCGGGATTCTTTGCCCTGGTCAGATTTTCCCGAATTGTGCTCGAAGTCCGGCTCGGCCTATTTTACATTGGTGTTCGGAGATTTCTGGCCTTTGCAGAATTTCACCTGGGTCAGATTTTTCAGTATTTTCGTCTCGTCGTTGGGTTTCCAAGTTTGGTCAATTTTTGGAGCTTTAGGCCATTTTGCTTTGTCATTTGCGTTCTCCTGAGTCGGATGTTCAATCTTGTCATGCTTTAAAATTTTATGGTCTTTCTTGGAGTTTGAATTCCTGTGTGTTTAGGCATTTCATGGCTTGCCCAATGCATTCATGGTTAAAATCTAGGGTTTCATACCTAGGGCGTCGCCATTTCATCTTGATCTTCTTTCGATTGGGCCTAGGATTCGAAGAAGATCTATAGGAGGCTCGTGTTAAACAATTTTTGTGCCCAGGGTCCACAAATTTGTGACCTTCAGTCAATTTGAGTGAAGTCGTGGCCGGTGTTCGGGTTTTTTGTCAGGTTCAAGATTTTCCTATCTAGTCGGATTTTCTCGGATTCCTTCATTTGCCTGGTTCCCTTCAGTTTTCTGAAGTTCGTAGTTCTGAGTCATCTGCGGAATTTCGGTTAGGCCAGATTTTTCTAAATTCTCTGCTATGCTCTATGGAATTTAAGAAATTTGGTAAAATTGATGAATCTAATGATGAATGCTTAAACATATCTTGCTTTAGCTTAATGAATTTCACTGTTGTATGTTGCTTGTGTTCATTTTTGATGATCCATTGTTGACATTAGTGCTTCATTGGGAGAATCTGCCTAGTTCAAAAAAAATTTAAATTCCTCCCAGACTTGTTTTCCCCGGTTAACTTGAAATCCCGAACTTCTAAGTGTTGATGCTTAATGGCTAATTTAATAGTTTAATCATGATTTTAAGCTAACACTTTGATGAAATGTTGTCAACGTTTGGATTCTCACACTGGTGTTTGATGGATGCAGGATGAGTCTAGCAAGATAGCAGCTAGAAAGGCTAAGAGAGA
Source organism: Sequoia sempervirens (assembly GCA_007258455.2). Lineage (NCBI taxonomy): Eukaryota > Viridiplantae > Streptophyta > Pinopsida > Cupressales > Cupressaceae > Sequoia > Sequoia sempervirens. The sequence continues at coordinate 800,742,679 of VDFB02271358.1, forward strand.
CACAAAGGGATCATCCATCTCTGAAGCAGAAGAAAGAATGAAGTTGTACGTAAAGAGTAGGATTCCTAAGGGCAGGATGACGTCAGTCTAGTTCGAGGTTTCAGATCTGAATGTGAGCACCTTGCTGCGAAGGACTAAGGCTATCATGAGATGCAGTCATAGGACACCAACTGGATGATGCAACGACCTACAGTGCAGTCATTAATGAATATCAATCCAACAAGAGAGATTGAGACAATACGATGGGACAGATCTAAAGAATAACATTAATGTTTTTGAATGGAAAACTAGGGTTTCGCCTATGCCACTTGCGGATGGCTTGCAGAGGACGTTCTTGATGACGAAGGCCATAATGGAGCAAGGTATGGGCGACATGGAGGAAGTAGTTAATGCAAAGTTGCGTCGAAAGTCATGCTTCCTCATCATTTCACTTTGCCTCTTCTTCACGCATTTTGGTCCGAGTTATGAGGCAGATCCTGGGTCGATCTGGTCGGTGCCCTTGCATTTAATGCATGTTGACTTTGTTTCAAACTCTTCTAGGGCCGACTTGTTCTGTAACCGACTCATTGTAAACCCTAAACGGCACCGACGCATCTGACATGTTTTATAAGTATGGCGTTTCGCCTCTTTTGTAAGGGTTAGAAAGTTGTTAGAAGAGTTATAAATTTTTTAGAAGAGCTAGAAGAGTTAGAGATTAGTTAGATAGGTTAGAAGAAGGGTGAAGAAGGATTCAGAAGGTAGAGAATGGAGGTTAGAAAAGCGAGTTAGGGCTTTGAAGGAAGTTAGACGTTTTTTGCAGTTCGCCAGGAAGAGGAGGTGATGTATCTTCTAGATTTTCTTAGCATAGATGGAGATAATTTAAAGACATGGGTTTCTGTACACTGGTGATCTTGCCAGATTTGTAAATTTTGCTTATCTATTTCATTAACAGTAGGAGTAGCCATATTTAAACCTACTTTATATTATGCTCTAGAATGATATTCATTTTTTTTGGTTAATCATTTTGATTTGAAAAGCTCTCAAGGAATGAAATTTTATCTTATGTTTTTTTGGAATGATGATTTGCAATCTACTGTTAAAGTTTGCACTGTGAATGAATGAAACTTTGTATCAATTACAAGTTAATTTTATTCTACAGTTCTAGTTTAGGAATTCCTTGGAAGGTAACAAGTCTGATTAGTTGAATGAATCAACATTCTTTTTAGTTTTTAAAAAAAACGTTGATCTATCTTTTTCTATTTCTTTAAAACCATCGGTTAAAGTAGGTTTAGATAGATGTTTTATCTTGTAACAATCCAGAAGCTCAAAACTAGCAGGCCCCTTAAACATTACAGCCATATTGACCACTTCGTGAAACAACAACGTTGTGAACCAACATCAAAGACCTTGGGAGGTGATTAGTTTGATTACTGATTGTCTCTTTCAAGAGAGGTGAGATATTTTTACTTTTATCTTACCTGCATGTTGTGGGTCAATTTGGCACATCAACAAGTTACTTTTAACTTGACATCAAAATACATGTGGAATGTGATGATTATGTTACTTTGATATTTATATGTTATGATGAAATTAAATGCAATATGATGTATTTTCACTTTAATGAATTATTGTTATTTATTTTATATTATGGATGTGTTATATCTATTAATGGCTAACTACTCAAGAGAATTTTTTAAAGTGAAATGCAGGATAAATTTCATGCCCTCTAAAGGGAGAGGGAGAGTATCACCTAGGAGAAGGGTATGGTCGACAAATTTACTAGTATTGCTATATGAGTTTCCTTGCACCATGTAGGTCAAGTTATAAAACCTTCTGAGTTGGTGTGAGTCCTGAGTTGTCAGTTGTATTATAAGGGTAAGTAGAACACAGTCGTTATATGATCTTTTTCTTTTCATTTTAATTTGATTGCAAATATATTTGGATAATTGGAAAATATCACATGCATAATATATATATATATATATATGTTATTAAAAGAACACATATATAAATAAATAAATATATCTGTGTGTGTGCATATAGGGATATATATACCTATACATATGATGATTCTACATTGACATTTATGTGTATATATATTCATATGTGTGTATATATATATTATATTAGAAATTAAGTAATACATGTATATACATATACATGTTATATAATATATAATGATATTATATGTTTTTTATATTTAACATTTACATGCTTATGGAAGCATGAAGGATGATATATGATATTGGTTATTAATGATAGCATTCATCAATGGCTATGATTTTTATTTTATTTTAAAAGGGTAAAAATTTATTAATCACAAAGAAAAAATACAATGCAAAAGGGCAGCCCGCCCAAATCAAATCCAACCACTAACCAACCTTATCCTTATCAATTAATTGATTGAACATACAAGAAAGATCCAAAGGTAAAGAACTCTTGTAACAATATTCCAACCTTCCAGCTGATCAAACGCCCATTTAACCAAGCAATTTGTCACCCCATTCCACTCCCGAGGAATATGGAAAAAATAAACCGAGTCAAAATACCTGCTCAAACTAAGGATCTGACAAATAACCAGGGCTAACCGCCAATTATCCCCATCCAACCGCCTCCCAGTCAACATAGAAACCACCACCTGTGAATTGGATTCACAAAGGACCCTTCTCCAACCCAGAGAAAAAGCTCTCTCCAAAGCATGCCAAATAGAAAGGGCTTCCATAAAATTATTAGTATGAAGCCATTTATAAGTAAGAAAGAAGAACTGGACAACTCTAGAACTATCTCTACCAATACCACCTATCCCAGCAGGACCACGATTCCCTCTAAAAGAGCCATCTGTATTAATCTTCAAAACCCCAGGAGGGGGAGGATGTCATCTGTCTTCCCTAACAACTTTCTCCTTAACCCGTTTATGCCTCTATCTAACAGGAATACCATTCTCTTGAGTAGAGAATCTCAACCTTCTATAAACCTCCAAATCAACAAAATCAATTGGACTAGCAAGATCACACTTAGCCATGATAGTCTCCTGGAGAGCACAAAAAATTCTTTGCCACAAATGCTTGACAACCAATTGTGCCCCCTAGAATATACGTTGATTATGTTCTAGCCAAAGATGCCAAAGAATAAAGGAAGGCCCAATATCCCAAGCAACCTAAAGAAAGGAAGTCTTAATTGCCAGAAAACCCAGGCAAGCCCAAAACTCAACCAGCAAAGAGACATGCAAACATGGTTGGTTCCAAACCACCCACCAGAGATGCCACAACTCCCTAGAAAAAGAACAAGTGTTGAAAGAAAAGGTGAGAAGAGCACTCCTCACTATTATGGCACATAACACAAATAGATGGGCCATGAAAACCTCTTTTCCACAAATTATCCCAAGTGAGACATCTATTCTTAGTTAGCAACCAAAGAAAAAAGTTACATTTGGGCCAAGAAAACTTGTGCCACACCTGTTTCCACCAAGGAACACCAATCCTCCCAAAAATTTGTTTGTCCAACTAAAGATACCCAAAGGCCACTGAAAACTTACCTGTCGAATCATGTCCCCAAGCCAAAATATCTGTGTCCAAAATATTAATATGTTAATATGGAATTAACATCAATATTATGGCATGAGTTATTGACCACCAACCTTATGTTTTAAGCACCACTTTGTCGCAGTATTATTTGAATTTTTAATTAACTTCAAACTACTATCAAAATAGTTTTTTTCTTAGCTATCTTGAGTCGTAGCTTTTAGGGATGCTCGAACCAATGTTATGGATCTAGACTTAAAATATTTTGTAAATATAGTTTTAATATGGTAAAAGCACCAGTGAATGCCATAGAGGTCACATTGTTTTGACCATGTAGGTGGAAAAAATGTATTAATGGATTTAAAATATTTGTATTGTTGTAGCCATGGCATATGCTACACATTTTTTTCTTTGGTAACTATTTTTATAACTATTTATATCTTGTGGATATGGTTCATGGCTATAGGAGGCGGCTAGGAGAGTAAGTTAGTTTGAGTGAAGCACCAAATTGAATACACATTCAATTATTTCATCTTATCAAAGAAAACCAAGAGGGAAAAGCAACACCACTTTGGAGGGAGTTAGTTTTTGAGTAGTTGTAAAATATTTATTGGGGTTCTTGTTGGGCATTATCATTACTCTTGATTTTCATTTTATCTACAACTTGAGAACTGGATGCTTATCCTGTTGAAAGTGTGGAGAGGAGTATTTATCCTCTTGAACTCCCACGAGCTACATAATTGGTTTAGTATGCACTTTAGTAGAAGTTAGTCTTGGTATACATGGCAATGAGCTTTGTGTTTTAAACTGGCACAAAATGAGAAAAGCTGAGGGGGAGTTTATTATTCTTCACCATTATTAGAGCTTCATTTCAGTATTGAGAAAAATATAGAGCTTTCCTTTTTGGTTGAGTGCTTGCATATTTTAAACCAACTAAAATCAACTATACAAGATAAGATGGCAATTAGTCATAGTTCATTTCATCATTTCTTGTATGTTTTGAGTTATCTTATCATGTGCTTGATGGGAAATAAGGTTTCCATAAGCCAAAAAATATTTAAATCTTGAAAATATTCTTCTTTGATGCAAAAGAGAACAATAGAGTTAGGATTTTGAATTCTACCTTGTAGTTTTAATGAGTCTAAGTTAATTCTTGATAGAGATTATCTATTTCTCTTCCCAGTTGAGATTCTACTATTTTGGTACATATAAAATATAAATAGTTCCAGTAAAGAAATTAGAATATGGGCTTATGTTTAAGAAATTATTTATTATTCCTTAACCAAAAATATTAGTTTAGGTAAAGAACCAAATAATTTCATTTGAGAACTCCAAAGTATGGGCAGTACTTGACCTTGGTTAAAGATGTTTAATTAGTATTCTAAGTTAGTTGTTCTTTTGCAATTTTATCCAACGGCATTACTGACAAAAAGGTTTATATTTTAAAAGTATGTTCTTGTGAACAAGACTATAGGTTTTTACCAAATAAGGATAACACCATAATTTGGAGATGAAATATTTAGTGGAAAGACATTCCTCATTATAAGGATAGTGCTTATGTTATCATATTACTATATTATGACCAAGAAGGTCAAGTTGACATTGTTTTGTCTTCAAGATTTGTTAAATGTTATAATAGGAGAATAGTTACTCTCTTGGGTTGTGGTAAGGACTTGAACAAGTGGTAGTAGCCAAGATTCAAATAATTATGTGAACATAACATGGGTGTTTGAAGTCAAAGTCAGTTATCCAACCAAATTAAGTTTTGACTTAGTGAGTCATCATATTATGAGAAAGATACCTTTAATAAGTTAACCATTCGTCAAGCAGTAAGATTGGGTTAACCTTAGGTCATTTAAGGTTTCCAAGTTGAGTTAGAGGTGGGTGAATGTATTACTCCACTTGTATGTAGTGGATGAATTTAATTGAACAAAAAAATTTATCCAAAGTAAGTGCAAAAATCTCTACTTGTACTTGTTGGTTCATTGTGCTCTAAAGTTTCCTAACCAATCAGTAGTTTCATACATATAAGCTAGAAGGAATCTATAGTTGTACAACCATATTGGTTATGTAGGAAACAACACTAGAAACTCAAATGACAATACTAGGGGTTCCTTGATAATACTCTCCATTGAAGGGTAGGGCTACTTCTAGTTGGAAGGTATGCGGGGGACCACCGATCTGTGGTTGAAGGTAAAGCACTTGGGTGATGCTCTCACTCTTGTAGATGACATGCCGAGGATTGTGAGATAGAAAAGTAAATTCAGATATGGAATTCCTGACCTTGAACTCAATAGTTAATTGTTAATTCTTTACTTAATTGTAAGCATTTATATGAAATTAAAAATGAAAATTTGTATCTCCTTTTCAATTTAAAAAGAAATATGATTTCATTTATGAAATGTTTTATGTTATCAAAATTTGCAAATGAAAACTCTAATTTTAAAAGATTTTTTTTTTCACACTCCTATTTTTATGAAAATGATTTATTTACAAAAGCTTAAAAACCTAAGTTTTTACTATGCTATATGGATAGAGATTGTTACAACAAAAGACCCATATACCTTTATGTTTGAGTATGATGTTCTATGTAGAAGCTATGACTATACCAAAGGTGCTCATAGGTTGAAACTCTTCCTGATGTGGTGGTTCATGGGTCTAGGAAGAAATACAGTGTTGACTTGGGAAGCAATGAAGGATAAACTCTTATAAAAATACCAAGATTATTATCGAGGAGTAAACATGAAAATAGATTATATCTTTAGAACATCACAGAAGGAAGAAAAAATACTTGAAGACTATGTGAAGAGGTTCCAATTCTACCTTAAAAATTCACACCAAAATAGTCTCTCCCTAGAGTCCCTAAAACTGGTATTCCTAAAAGGAGTAAATGAATATTGCATGGATGCTTTAAACCTCATTGAAGTAGGGGATATTTCTCAATTACCTTTTGAGAAAATTTTCCAGGTGAAAAAATTATTCAAGATTATATATGAAGAAGACTAGAGGTGTTAGAACCTTTTCTTCGACTAAAACATTCACATGTGTTTCCAGGGTGGAACTTGGAAACTTGTTGGACATCAAACATGAAGGAAGATATAATTAGCTATCTAGCAATCCAACTGGACACTTTACACATTAAAAAGAAACAAGAAGAAACAAATGATGCTCTCACTGAATATTATCCACACTACTACCAAAAGAGGGTTAACTGTAAGTGCAAAAAGATTGCCAACATTTTTGAAGAGAAGCAAGGGAAACTTGAATTTCATGTACCCTACAGGATGAGGAAGGCCAAGTGTTCTATATTTATTAGTGCAAACCATGGAAACAAAGACAAGGTATACCTCAAGATCCTTTGTCTTATAATACGTATTTTCTTGGGGTCAATTCAAATTTCCCTAAGTGGAATAATTAACCTTGGAATAACAAGCCAAATCAACCATGCCAATTCCCCAATCATCTATTTGGATTCCATAGCAAGGGATGTGGCAACAACAACCATATCAAGCCCTATACTTCAATCTATATTGGTAGTCCTCTCGAAACCAATGACCACCACAATGGCATGGAAACCAATAGCGAAAGAACTAAAATGTTAGATACCTACAACAACATTCTTTGCAACCATAACTAGCCATAATCCCAACAACCAAGAGCACCACAATTTCCTGCTCAACCTGTACCAAATCCTAACAATAAGCTTGTTCAATAGGCTTATACTAATGAACCTATCCAATACCCAACCCACAAGTTTGAGGTTAGTTATGTCCACCTACATTCAAGAAGAATCCTTGCTTGACCATCATCTCCTCATTTACAAAACTTATTGATGAGGAACTGACAATAGAAACTATCGATGATTCAATAAAATGACCTGAACAAAACAAGTTACATCCAAACATCAAAAATAAGGAAACACCATTTCCAAGGAGACTGACAACCCAAAAATTTCATTCTAAACCTAAATCTCATTTCTTGAGACAACTTAAAAATGTTCGTGTCAAAATACCCTTGACCCAAGACATTAAAGAAGTGCTCATTGATATAAAAAATTGTGAGGGAACTATACCTCAAAAACCTAGGGAGGAAATAGAAGGACCTGTTGATGATGTTTTTTTCACAGCAACAACTCAGACAGAATATAATATCCTATCTCACTTGAAAAGTAAATCTCTATCAGTAAACCTCAAGAGATAACCCCAAGGTCTCTAATTTCAGGTCTTGACAATGCATAAAAAACTCAGCAATAAAATGTGAAAATGTTGGTAATCACAATGGGACCTTACTACAAGAAAAATACTGAATCTCAATTTATCAGATCTAACACTGTAATGATACTTCAATTTAAAATCTAACTCAATGATAAAGAAATAACAAAAGATTAGGGTTTTAAAGAGATTTCTAAATCTAATACTACTCCTAAGATTAACAATGCAAATGATAAACACTGAAATGGACCAATCCCTCAAAACTGATTTCCACTCGACCCAGATGGATCTGCAATCTCACAGAAAACAGTACAATATTCTAAGGTGTTAAGATTTTCAAATCATGAAGATTCATTCAAACAACCCTATTACAATTGAAATGAAAAAATCCTCACCATTGAACTAAGCACAACGAATATGAAGTCTAGGCTAACTTTGCAAGGCAACTAACAATCAGTTGGTTATGAAAAGTATGGACTAATGGATTGCTGCAACACTTCAAGTATCAAATCACAAACATTATTGAATCGAATCTAATCTAAATATTAACCTTCTCAAATAAATTTTATGATTCTTCTCCTCTTGGGCACTGGCACGTCAACTTCAGGACCCTGATTTTCAGTCTCTTTCTGCTCAGACTTCTTATTCCTTGCCCTCTTCTTAGCCTTTGGCTTTCTCTATTTTTCTGTCTCTTGGACCTCCTCCTCTTGAACACCTTTAATTTTTATTTTGAATGGAGAATCCAACATACCCTTGCCCTTAGGATCTTGCTCAGTAGATTCTTCAGAGGTGGAGTGGGGATCCAAATATCCCATTAGCACATAGGTGCACTGTACACCATTATTTTCTAGCTCCCATAGCTTATGCTTTAGCCACATCCTAGTAAATTTGATAACTGGATCCACTAGTTGTTTTAATTCTGTCTTTTCCTCCTCTAACCAATCCACATCACCAATTGGTATGTCTTTTATTTCCTCATAAGCATGATCCTGGATCAAGTTTCCATCGTCTTCCAATTGATTAGGAACTACCTTTACATTATGCAATCGAACTGAATCAACTGGAAGCCAGGAGAATTTCTTCTTTCTGACCTCAAATTCATCACTGCAGTTGGCCCAGTAGTCCTCCAAATTCACCTTATGGCTATACTCTTTGTTGGCCTTCTTTTGAGCTTCTCCTGTAATATCAAATCTAGACCTCTTGGAGTGGAAAGACAAGCCAAGAGTACTCATTTCTTCTTCTGAAGCTTGGGCAGAACCAATGGAAGGACAAGCCTCTCCAGTACCAATCCTCAAGGGGAAGTTTCCACCAAATCCAGTCTTATGCTTGTCCCCCTTGACAATGGCATCAAAGTCACAAATCTACCTAGTGACCTCCAACAGTAGAATATGATTGGTAGGGTATCTTGGAAGTCTATATGGAGCTCTCTGGAAGCCATCAATCCGAATGTAGGAGAAAGTTGGGAACTGAATAAACCATGCCCCATATTTCTTGATGAGTTCTTTTGCTTGATCTAAAATCTTGGCATGCTCCGCACCTTGAAGCAATCTAGTGATATGCATGGTGAATGCATCATTCACCCTCTTGTAGTTTGACCTCCCAAGTGCAACTGAGGGTAAACCTCATAGATAATATCTTGTCCAAAAGTGCCCCTTGTGCTCAATCCCTTGTAGGGGTGGAATCTTGCAAGTGTGTAGACCAAATATGAAGTCATTGTGAATGTCTTTGTTTGCAACACATTGGACAACTATTCATGAATTACTCCACTAATGACCCCTGCCCAATGGTAGTTAATCTTCTCTTACTCCATCCTCACAATCACATGGCACATCCAATTCTCAAACATGCCGGCATTCTTTAATCCAACCACCCTGTTGAGAAGAGTGATGGCGTCATAATACTCCTTGAACTTTATCCTGAATAGCTGCTTGGGTAATTTAGAATAGTGAGACTTAGGCTTCTCTAGCCAGGAATTGATAAACTGTTGTGACTTCACAGTATGTTCATCGTAGAACTCCTGAGTCGCCCTCATGCTAAATCCCACCACATGAGATTTGTCTAGCATATCAAAAGTTTGGGCAATGGAAACAGGGTTGAGATTTGCTACAACCCTCCCTTGAGGACCAATAATCCTTTGTGTATCCTGATCATAGTGCCTGGCACATTCAAGGACCAGGTCATAACACTCCACCGTGGAAGGGAAGCCAGCTATATGGGACAAGCCTAATTACATCATCCTTCTAGCCACCAAAGGAAGATCCTCTGCTGCCATCCTTCCTTTAAATTCTTCATAATCCCATGATCCGACATTTGTATCAGTCACCTCTGACCAAACTGAAGTGATTTTACTCTCAGGGATCTTGCTCTTAATATCCATTTAAATCTTCTCTGCATCAGACATCGAAGACCCAACCGCCTTGCTAGGTTGCAATAAACATGGAAATCATAATAAAAACCACAGGAAAGAGTATGCTAATCCATAAGAACACCGTTAGAATAAGCCTCATATAGTCAAGGTGTTATTACAATTCATATAAAATTCTCTTGATAAACTTCGGGTTTCAGAACCATTCGTGGAATCTGAGCCAGGGAGGAATTTCAGGAAATTCTGGGCCAGACGGATTCCAGCGGAATAATCAACAAACACCTACGAACAATTAAATCTGATCATTTTCAATCAACAAACCTCATAGGAGATCACAAGATAGCATGAAATAATAAAATGCATTGAAAACCACTAACACATTATGCTACTCCATATTTCCTTACATTCCACCAAATTTTGGGAAAATCCACCAGAGACGGATTTCTGCGGAGGCAGAGACACTTCGCAAAATTCAGAAAAAATAGGGAACCAAGGACTTTGGGAAAATCTGGCGTCAACGAAAATTCACGGAATCGTCTCAGCTCGCCAAAAGTTTGTCATCTTGTTGAGAAGTCTTGGCGACTTTCGGGAGGTCACACCGAAGGTGGATGTCATTGGATTAGGTTTCGCTAAAATTAGGTGGTTTCAGTGTAACATCTCGCCGACAAGGGGGAGTCTCATCGAAGCAAATGGATGTTTCGGCAATAGGTTTTGAATTCGGCTAGAGGTCTTGTCGACTGCGTAATGTTTCACCGACATGGAGTCTCATCGGTATAACCTCTGGCCGACATGTGATCTCCCCGAGAGAAGATCCGAGCTTGCCAAGAAAGGAAGGATTCGTCATGAAGTCTCGGCGACCGTTGGTAGTCTCATTGAGGCGGCCAACGTTAGAGTAAATTCTCACCAAAAGCGAAGGTCTCGGCAAGAGTTGTGAGCTCGCCAAAAGGTCTCACCGACCAAGCAGGGTCTCCCCGACTAAAATGAAGGGAGCTCGACGAGAGTGGAATGCGCTCGGTGAAAGGTCTTGTCGAAGCATGGAGGTCTCAGTGATGGAAAAGAATATCAGTATGACTAATGGAGCCCGCTATGACCTCTTGCCGATGAATGTTTATCTTGCCGATGGTGTACATGATAGTGATAATTTTATTGCACCTCACCAAATTTCAGGAAAATCTACCAGAGATGGATTATCCCGAAGGAACGAGAAATCCCGAACTGAGGCCAAAAGCCGGATTGCGACATGAAATCGCGATTTCACACACAGCATCTCATTAATCATGAATTTCAACGATTTAAGCTTAGGGAAAGTTATGCATGGACCTTCAAAAGATTTTCTTTGCATTCTACACTCGTTTGAGAGCAAACTAAAGATGGATGGCAATGCCCTAGGTTTAAACCCTATACATCCGCCATTAACACATAGGAAAACCTATGACTCAGGTAATTCAAATGCCGACACCATACTAGGGGAAAAAATCATGATTCTCAAGTAAGTTTACCAAAATGCAAACAGACCAACAAACTCAGAAATTACTTGGGAGATCATAAATTAATCAATGCTACGCAACCCTAGTCATGAAGCGATCAAATATTTAGGAATTCAAGTCCAAGAAGCTCTTATAACATCAACGCGCTATCCATAATCATCAATTCAAAGCAAAGCAATCAAACACATACCATTATAAATCAGAAATCAATCCCAGAATCAGCAAATGCAAAGAGAATGGTGTCCACAAAGAACAGGGGCAAGAATGCGCAATAAATCGCCACTAAATTGATCAATTCAAACCCAAACACCCCAAAAAACCCAACCAATCATTCGCAAGAAAGCACTCCTTAGCTCAAACAATGGCAAATAATAAGCATGATATCATAAAAGACCTCAAAAATCAAGTTAAATACATCCTTCAAAGCATGCACGAAGTCATTAATGCAATCAATAAGACAGTTAGAAAACCTGGGAATCCGACGACAGGGCGGAATCTGGGAAAATTCGGCCCACGCAAAAATCCATGAATACCAAAAATCTCTGAACAACAAGGTCCAGCTAGAGTCCAAGCAGGATCCGGGAAAATCCGACCAGGGTGGAAAATCTTGAATCCGAGTAAAAGCCCGAAATTTATCCAGAACTTAGGATTTTCAATGAATAACCTAGGGGAAACACTTAGGCAATAAAAAATAAACATTTAAGCACATTCCCAAATAAGATAAACCTCAAAATGAAAGGGCCAAAACAGAAAGAGGGCCCCTGCTTTCAGCGGGGCGTGTGTGCGAAAACTGCACAACAGGACCCATAGATTGTCCATGTTATAAGATAGTTGGATGACATCATGTTGGGAAAATTAGTGATCCCAAAGTATGCAGACCCTAGTAGTCCCATTGTAGATGTGTAGATTAATGACACACTCGTCAAGAATACTCTGATTGACTTAGGCGCATCAATCAATGTAATGACAAGGGAAATAATGAAAAAAAATCAACTAATGAATTTGATACCTACACCCATAGTTTTGTAATTATTAGATAGGTCAACAATCAATCTAGAGGGTATTATTGAGGATTTGGTCATCACACTGGATTCATGGGAATATCTAGTAGAATTTTTAAATTTTTATAGCCTAAATCCAACCTCAAAGGATATCCCTTAATATTAGGTAGATCATCGTTAGCCACAAAAGATACATTTATTGGATGTAGATTCGGTAACATGTTCATATTTAATGGGAATGTGACAAAAAAATTGGTCATTTACCTGCTTGCACAAACATATGAAGAATTGGAACAACCTATTTGGCCAAACTTGGAAGAAGATGACCAATATTCCCAACAAACACTTATGACCATAGAACGAAGTCTAATGGTTGATATTTAGGATGAAGATGAAATTCTTTCCAATATCATGCAAAACTCATGGAAGGGGCCCACAAAAATACTAGTTTTTAGCATGTTTACATTACCCCTTGCACAATATTATACCTATAACAACCTATGAATCTACTTCTCAGTTATTCCATACACTACTTCCTCATAGTTGTAATCTTAATCTATCAAGGTTGGATGTTTCTTTTGTCATGCCTTTTATCATTCCAATGGAAATAACACCAGGTAGAACATTCAATATCAATAATCAATTAACAATTTCCCAACAGTTTGAATTGCTTAAGATGTTGCAAACTCACACAACCGCATTTGCTTGGGAATACCATAACATGAAGGGCATAGATGCTAATATTTGTGTGCACATAATTTATATCAATGAGGGATACAAACCAATTAAACAACCATAAAGAAGAATGAAACCAATAGTGAGAGACATAGTAAAAACAGAGTTGCAAAAATGGTTAGATGTTGGGTTCATATATCCAATCTCAGATAGTCAGTGGGTTTCCCTATTGGTGTTAGTACCTAAAAAGGGAGGCAAGTGGAGAGTATGTGTGTATTATAGAGAGATAAATGTAGCTGGAGTCTATATTTTTTTAGGTTATAGGCAACTATTTAAATGTTTGATTTAAATAATATTGTCTTAAGTCTTTTTGATCCAAAAAGAGACCATTAATATTTTTATTTAACTAAGGAAAACCTCATGTGCATGTGAGGGAAGGTAAAATGAAAGAGATAACTTCATGTTTGGGTGCCAGGAAAAAGGAAAATATGAAGAAAGCTCCACATTGAAGAAGAATACTAGGTTTTGGTCTTTGTTGAAGGTGAAGTTGAAAGCATCAAAATGGTTTTCATGCAAATTTAAGAAAGGCATGCAGTTCTTGTCTCCTAAGGTATCTCCCATGCTGACAGTTTGAAGGATCTAAATACTTTCCATGTATTTTCCTTGTGTAGCTACCAGGTACGCATCAAAGGTCATATGTCATTGAGGGTTTTTGTTTTATTTTAGTTATCCTACTATCGCAAGGTCTAAAGGTTGTAAAGAGGTTACATTTCAACTATTAAAACCCTAAACACAATGATATACTTTTAAGAGGGAATTTGAAAATAGGTTTTATGACAATTCTTTAGAAAGAGGTAATCACAAGGTGAGACAACATGATAAAAGGAAGTTATTTTTTAAGAGGAAAAGGAAGAGATTTTGGAACAAAATATAGAGAAAAGGTGAATATCAATGAAAAAATCTATAATTTATAATGCATAGTCAAGTCACTTGCTCAAAGAGGACAGTCCTGAATAGCACTAGATAGTGAGTAATAGGGAGGATCATGACAATCATGAGGAATGACTTCAATAGAAGGTTGACTAATAGTGAGTATGAGTCAGAACTAGATGCATATTGCTTTAATGCATAGAAGAGATATTTAAAAGGATAACAAGTCTTTCTTTCTATTGAGAAAATGCAAGAGGAGATTAGATCCCTACATGATGTTGCACTAACAAAGAGCTAAGAAGTATAAGTCCTTATGCAAGCACTTGATGAAGCAAATGTACAAATGGAGGACAATAAATCCATCCTAGAATCTAAAGATAATAAGTCCTTATATGATAAAGGACAATAAGGTCAGCAGACAAAATAGAAGAAAAACTCATTAAAAGATAGTGATTAATAGTCTTCAACATCATGATAAGGGGGAGTCATGCAATGCAAAGGATAGTGCTAAGAGATCAAGCTTTGTGAAGGCCAACTAGAGATCACTTTAAATAGATGCAATGCATGAAGGAAATTCATATTAGTCACAAAGCTTTGAAAGTTAAAGAGAAACTTCTAAGGATCCTTGTGGTTGGGAAAAAATATCACACTCAAAGGATGTTTGACAAAGTAATGAGAGAGTGGGAAAAAATATCATGATGTAAGGACAGTCCAAGAGAAGCAAGATGATTGTCAAGAATGGACATGAGGAGCAAGAAGAAGAGGAGCTATGTGAACTTGTCAAGTTTCAAGGTTGAAGACCTATGGAGGATGACATAAAGATAGAAGGTAGTCTTGTGACTATCAAGACCAAAATTTGATATGTAGAAGATGACATTATCACACAAAAACCTACCATGAAGGTAGAGCACAATGATACATATATCAAGGGGGGCATGCTTAATGAATAACCAAGGGACAGTTAGGATAAGTTTGAAAGGTGCCATGGAGCAAGGTGGATGAACAATGAAGTAGTCAATGCAATGGTATTTCATTAAAGAGGGAAAATTAATGACACTAAGACAGAGTGTATAAAAGATAATCATGAGCTTTATGACTGTCATAGGGCAGTAGTCAAACTCTTCATACTTGTGTGCCACTACGATAACCATAGGAGTCTTGCAAATCTATATCATATTGGTGATAAAATGAAGTTTTGAAGGAAATATATTAATTAATAAATCCCTTGAGTTCATCTTACACCACCTGGAAGAGCTAGTTATCTTCAAACAACTCACATACCTATCATCATGTAGGGGAACATTCGCAAGTTGAGTGGCTTAAATTCTCAATTTTGGTGCACTTTTAGTCAATTTAGGCCTATTTGAGAAGCATAGACTGATGAGTCCAAGTGAAGGAAGATGATAAGAAACTTATAAAATTAGGGGTAGACTGATGACCACTAAGAAAACTTGTTCACATATTTTGATACTAAATTAACAACTTAATATTCTTTTCAAGCAAACAACTAAACAAGGGGATATTGATAAGAGATCTAAAAGATGATTTTCTAGTTTTGGTTTGATAATGGATGAGTTTGTTTTTGTTGGTTCAACACTAACAAAACATGTTTCTAAAAAGACCCAAGATGAAAGGATGGTATGGGATGTTTGATTTTTTGTTATTTTTGTTTTTCTAGGATAAAGTAACAATCAAAGCAAAACACGGTTAAATGATCACAACAATGAAGTAATAAAATGAATTTCGGATTAAACAAATTATAAATCTTTGAAACATAATACAATTCAAAATAGTGCAACTCCATTGCTCTCCTCTATTCCATCTTGGGAGAAATGGTATGATAGTCTTTGCTCTCATATTTGTATTTTAGCACAAAAGCTCCTACAAAATACAAGTATAGTTTTCTTGTGTGATCTAAGATGAAAAATGAAGGAGAGGATGGTTGCATTTATAGATAGTTGGTGACACTGATCAATGGTCAAGATCAAAAGAGTGATTAAGAATATCAATGGTTGAGAATTGATGAGGGGAATTGATTGATTAGTTAACTAATTGCATGAGGAATTGATTGATAAGTTAACTGATTGCATGATTCAATTAAGATGATTGATTGAATTGTTAACTCAGGCTGATGGTTAGTAGACTGAATTGATTGCTTAGAAGACTTGAAGTGAGTGGAAGTAAAGTGAATCTGATTGATGAGTGGATTGATTAGATTGATTAGTAAACTAAGAGTAAGTCTATGTCAAGAGGTGAGGTGGAATTTACATGAGTATTTAATAATTAAACAATATTTAATTATTATTTACATGTGCAAGATTAAATTTATTAAATAAATAAAATAAATGATTTTATTTATTTTGAAAGAAGATAATATTTGGGAAATAAATTAAATAATTAAAAATAATTATTTAATTAAAGAAGTGAGAATTTGCATGAGTATTTAATAATTAAATAAATTTAATTATTATTTACATGTGCAAGATTGAATTAATTAAATAAATAAAATAAATGATTTTATCTATTTTTAAGAGAAGACAATGTTGAGAAATTAAATTAAATAATTAAATAGTTACTTAATTTAAGAAGTGTGAATTAATTAAATAATAAATTATTTAATCTTGGAGATAAGAACTAGATAAGGAATTTGCATGAGTATTTAATAATTAAATAAATTTAATTTTTATTTTTTTTTATAGGTAAGTGTTATCAAAAGGGATAGTGCCTGTTTACATAGGATTCAATTGGCTAAGCAAGCTAGAGATCATTCAAAAACACTTTCAAAAATATAGACATAGCATCTCCCATTTACATAATCAGAAATTTGTATATCATAGCCAAACTCCAACCCATACCCATTGCCTACGCAAAGCTACTCTCACTGAGCCAAGATAATTCAGATTCCATGTATCTGGAAAAATCCCCCATGTTGGAGTTTATGACTCAAGTTTTGTAGACTTCCCATGCTTTCTCCAGGAAGTTCCTTCTCGCTTCCTAACACTGCCTATATGCTTCCTCTTCATATATCTCGCCCTCATCCTCCTTGGCTCCAATGTCGGCAGCAACAAAGAAGAGTCTTAGATGGCTCACCATACCGTCCTCTGCCAGTGCTAATGTAGCATTTGCTACCACCTGAGCATTTGCCATCGCCACAAAGCCCACTGAGAGCTCCACCATCCTCTCCTGAGAACAAAGAATGTCAACCAATGGCTTGATTACAACTTCATATATCTTTCCATCACACCAATGCCTTTCCTCTTGGAGCACTCTCCTAACCACATTCATAATCTCTTCCAACACCGCCGAGCTTTGAATTAGGAAAATCCTTCTACAGTGCTCCAAGAGAGACTCTTCAATGCACATGCAGCTTAGCCCAAAAAAATGCACCATCCTTACCTTTTGTCCATCTCCCAACCTTTGCTTACTGGCTAAATGTGCATTAAACCCTTCTAGGCTCGGCTAATATAGCATGTGAAAAGCAGATATCGCAACATCCGTCCATAATTCAGTCTGTGAATCCTAGCTGAATCGTTATCCATATTTTCCTCCTGCAACCAACAGTTGCCAACATGTGAGTCACAAATCTCAATGCTCCTTCACGGGCCCAAAATTGCACCAAGCCGGTCACCTCACCGCCCTGAATTATCCTGTTCTAAAATAGCCTGCAGCCCCAACCACCTTTCCTTGGATGAATCAATGAGTACTATATCATCTTGGGATACGTCGTAATTAGCCAACAAGTCAGCTGCTCTATTAGCCTCCCTGTACGCGTGGCCGATAGAGAATTCATTCAGCTTACTAAGCAATATTTTAATCTTACCAATCCAATTGTCCATTTTCCAACTTGGTGACTTCCCTAAGGAAATTTCTTGAATAAAAATTTGTGAGTCACCTTATATTTCCACATTATATATACCTTTCTAGATCCATAACTCCAGGCCTAACACCAAGGCCTCCATCTCGGCCATGTTGTTGGACTGAATGCCCAAACACTTTGATGTTTCCCACACACACTGACCACACTTGTCTCTGATTATGCATCTAGCCCCAGCCCGCCCAGGGTTACCTTTGGAATCCTCATCAAAGTTTAATTTCCCTTTTAATCTCACCAGTTGCAGCCAACACACTACCTTCCTATCGACCTTACCCAACCCTGGGGCTGAGGGCTTAGGCATTTTGAGATCAGGCCACACCTTCTGAATTTCCTCGTCCCATCTTGTGAACCTATCCTTGGCACCAATATTATTTCTATTGTTTGTTGTCTCAATGATGGCACCCTAAATCTTTGCTATAAGAAGAACACTGCTCAAAAATTCCTCTTTGAAGACATGTGTTTATTCCTCTCTTTCCACTGATGCCATATGACCAATGATGTCACCAATATCCAGATTCCATGCCAATATCCACTCTTATTTGCAATTGGCCAGCTATTCATAAACTCCCAAAGCTTCACCTGTCGCAGTCCCTAGAGTCGAAAGGCCCCCTATAGCCAATCCCAACATGAGGCAGCCATGGGACAATTGAGAAATAGATGATCCACTCTTTCCTCCTCCTATTCACATAATGTGCATCATGACGGACCTGCAATCCCAATTATTTTTAATCTTTCTCCTATAAGACACCGTTGGTGAAGGGCCACCCAAAGGAAAGCACCAGCCTTCGGCAACACTTCCCTCTTCCAACAAAGAGTAGTCATGCATGACTTCTCTTCACTATGTGCTATTTGGATATGGTATCCAATTTTGGCTGAGTATTCCCCAGACATAGCCCCACACCAAAAAATTGTGTCTTCCCTGTTGCTCAAATTTAACTGACCTGTTAGAAAGTTCTTGTGCCACAACCTCTTTAACTTCTTACAGTAATGACATGAAATTGACTTCTTTCCATTTGTACTGACTGCCAATCAGACCTTCATCTTTACACACGTACTCCGCCACCTTGGTTCTGTGAACCTCCTATAGCCTATCCACATACTGATCCAGCTCAAACATCTCTACCAAAATTTTGTGGTCATCCCAAGAATCTGTCCAAAATGAAGCTTTCCTACCATCACCTATTCTCCATGAAAGATGTCTGGTGATTAAGGACCTATAGTTTTCTATGTATTTCCACACCGCCGAGCCTCCATCAATATTTGCAATTGTTAAAATTCTAGAAGGCTCCCCATTATCCAGATACTTGTTTTGTAGTATTTGAAACCACTAATTTTTTAGAAACTTGTACATCTTCCATATCAATTTGGCTCCCAGGGCAGTATTTTGTAGCCTAATCTTTCGCAAACTAGCCCCGCCATCCCCTTTTGCTTTACATGTTGTATCCCAACCTATGAGCAGTATTCTCTTTTAATTCTTGGATCCTTCCCATAGGAAATTCTTCAAAACTCTTTCCATGTCTTCCTCAACCTTCACGGGCGCTTCAAAACATGACATAGCATATATTAGGATTGCAAACAAAATCACCTTAGCCATTGTTATTCTTCCAACCAAAGTGAGCCAGTTGTTCTTCCACGTTATTGCCTTGTTTCTACATTTTCCAATCACTTCATCCCAATGCTTTACTTTGCACATGCCATCAAAAATCTTACCCCTAAGAATTTTGCTGGCAATTTCCCCCCTTGAAAGCCTAGTATTCTAGTAATAGTTTGTTGTAGTGATAGCCATGTATTGAAAATATATATTCATGACTTCTCCTTGTTCATTTTCTGGCTCGATTATTTTTTTGTAATCATCCAACACCCTTTTGATGGATCTGGCCTCCCTTATACTTGCCTCGCCTAATAGGGTAGTGTCATCAACAAATTGCGTATGAGTGATTGGTTCCACATTTGGAGCCACCCGCACCCCCTTCCATTCCAATCGTTGGAAACTATTTTTGATGGCACAACTTAAGGATTCATCTATAATTACGAATAGGAATGGTGATATGGGATCACCCTGTCCGAGTCCATTGGTGGCCTAAAAGAAGCCGTGCAATGTCCCATTTACTGAAACTGAGAAACACATAGAGGAGATGCAATAGTATATGATTTCACACCAATGGGTATTGAATCCCAACTTCCCCATTACTTTCATTAGGAAGCCCTATGAAACTTTATCATATGCCTTACAAATGTCCAACTTGATCAACATCCCCACCTCCATGTTTATCTTGAGTGTATGCACCACCTCTGAAAGAAGCAGGATGCAGTCAGTGATTTCTTGACCAGGAACGAATCCATTCTGCTCTTTGGATACTATTTTCCCCAACACCAGTTTGAGTCTCTTGGAAAGTACTTTAGCTATCACCTTATATACCGTATTGCAGAGCGAAATGGGCATGTAATCACTAAATGACTTGCAATCTATTTTTTTAGCGACCAAGGCAATCACCGAATTGTTCAAATCCTTCACAAACCTCTTAGTCTTGCAAAAATATTCCACGAGCTTCCAAAGGTCGTCCCCCACAAAGCTCTAACATGACTAGAAGAATTTTGCAGTGAACC
>VDFB02271358.1:800763428-801035021 GCA_007258455.2 Sequoia sempervirens
GGTATATATATCCCTATATGCACACAGACACATATATTTATTTATTTATATATGTGTTCTTTTAATAACATATATATATATATTATGCATGTGATATTTTCCAATTATCCAAATATATTTGCAATCAAATTAAAATGAAGAGAAAAAGATCATATAACGACTGTGTTCTACTTACCCTTATAATACAACTGACAACTCAGGACTCACACCAACTCAGAAGGTTTTATAACTTGACCTACATGGTGCAAGGAAACTCATATAGCAATACTAGTAAATTTGTTGACCATACCCTTCTCCTAGGTGATACTCTCCCTCTCCCTTTAGAGGGCATGAAATTTATCCTGCATTTCACTTTAAAAAATACTCTTGAGTAGTTAGCCATTAATAGATATAACACATCCATAATATAAAATAAATAACAATAATTCATTAAAGTGAAAATACATCATATTGCATTCAATTTCATCATAACATATAAATATCAAAGTAACATAATCATCACATTCCACATGTATTTTGACGTAAAGTTAAAAGTAACTTGTTGATGTGCCAAATTGACCCACAACATGCAGGTAAGATAAAAGTAAAAATATCTCACCTCTCTTGAAAGAGACAATCAGTAATCAAACTAATCACCTCCCAAGATCTTTGATGTTGGTTCACAACGTTGTTGTTTCACGAAGTGGTCAATATGGCTGTAATGTTCAAGGGGCTTGCTAGTTTTGAGCTTCTGGATTGTTACAAGATCAAACATCTATCTAAACCTACTTTAACCGGTGGTTTTAAAGAAATAGAAAAAGATAGATCAACGTTTTTTTTTAAAACTGAAAAGAATGTTGATTCATTCAACTAATCAGACTTGTTACCTTCCAAGGAATTCTTAAACTAGAATTGTAGAATAAAATTAACTTGTAATTGATACAAAGTTTCATTCATTCACAATGCAAACTTTAACAGTAGATTGCAAATCATCATTCCAAAAAAATATAAGATAAAATTTCATTCCTTGAGAGCTTTTCAAATCAAAATGATTAACCAAAAAAAATGAATATCATTCTAGAGCATAATATAAAGTAGGTTTAAATCTGGCTACTCCTACTGTTAATGAAATAGCTAAGCAAAATTTATAAATCTAGCAAGATCACCAGTGTACAGAAACCCATGTCTTTAAATTATCTCCACATCCTTAACAGAAAATCTAGTCACATCACCTCCTCTTCACGATAGCGCAAAAATGTCTAACTTCAGCAAACCCTAGCACAAACTTTCCTTATAGTTCTCTGCCTTGCAGATCGCCCGTCGCGCTTCTTCTACAGCCTGTCTAGCTGTCTCTACTCTTCTAACTCTTCACAACAAATTTGTAGCTCTTCACAACAACTTTCCTAGCCCTTACGAGAAATGCCATGCCACCCATAAAACCGTCGGATAAATTCGATCTTTGCGTTTAGGGTTTTACAATGGAAGTCGATTCTGAGAACAAATTGACCTAGAGAGTTTGAAACAAAGTCAACATGTCATTAAATGCAAGACCTGACCGGATCATTGAGGATCTGCCTCCTTAACTCGATGGACAAAATAATGTGTGAAGAGGGCCAAAATTGAAACAATGAGAATACGACTTCGGCCTTAACTTTACATTCATTTAAACCCCCTCAATGTTGCCCACCTTACTCCATTATGGCCTTTGTCATCAGAGCGTCCTGGAAACCATCACAAGTGGCATAATCAAAACCCTAGTTAAGCCAACCAGCATTAATGTTATTCTTCATATACTGTCCCAGCCGTGTTAATCTCTCAATCTCTCTTGTTGGTTGATGTTCATTATTTTGCCAGCGTGGAGTTGGATTTGCATTATCGGCGGTGTCCTATGAGCGCATCTCGCGGTGTACTTAGTACTTCACGTAGAAGTTGGTGCTCGTTTGGATCTGAGAACCAGACTAGGTAGGCGTCGTACTGCCCTCAGTCTATATTTGCGTTACAACTTCTGTTCTGCTTGCGGATGGACGTTGCTATTGTCTCTGCTAGCACCTGGCCCGTTGTCTTGCTAGAATCATCCTACATCCATCAGACACCAGTGTGAGAATCCAAACGTTGACAACATTTCATCAAAGTGTTAGCTTAAAATCATGATAAAACTATTAAATTAGCCATTAAGCATCAACATTGAGAAGTTCGGGATTTCAAGTTAACCGGGGAAAACAAGTCTAGGAGGAATTTCAAAAAATTATGAACTAGGTGGATTCTCCCAATGAAGCACCAATGTCAACAATGGATCATCAAAAATGAACACAAGCAACATAAAACAGTGAAATTCATTAAGCTAAAGCAAGATATGTTTAAGCATTCATCATTAGATTCATCAATTTTACCAAATTTCTTAAATTCCATAGAGCATAGCAGAGAATTCAGAAAAATTTGGCCTAACCAAAATTTTGTAGATGACTCAGAACTATGAACTTCAGAAAACTGAAGGGAATCGGGCAAATGAAGGAATCCAGGAAAATCCGACTAGATAGGAAAATCCTAAACCTGACAGAAAACCCGAACACCGGCCACTTCACTCGAATTGACCGAAGGTCACAAATTTGAGGACCCTAGGCACAAAAATTGTTTAACACGAGCCTCCTACATATCTTCCTTGAATCCTAGGCCCAATCAAAAGTAGATAAAGATGAAATGGTGACGCCCTAGGTATGAAACCCTAGATTTTAACCATGAATGCACTGGGCAAGCCATGAAATTCCCAAACACACAGGAATTCAAACTCCAAGAAAGACCATAACATTTTAAAGCACAACAAGATTGAGCATCCAACTCAGGAGAACGCAAATGACAAAGCAAAATGGCCTAAAGCTCCAAAAATTGACCAAACTCGGAAACCCGATGACAAGACGAAAAATCCTAAAAAATCTGACCCAGGTGGAATTCTGCGAAGGCCAAAAATCTCCAAACACCAGTGTAAGACAGGCCGAGCCGAACTTCGAGCGCAATCTGGGAAAATCCGACCGAGGCAGACAATCCCGAACTGGGTCAAAAACCCAAACAACAGCATTGTGACCGGAGTTTGGAAGAAAATCAGGAAAATCCGGACAAACTGAAAAATCTCGAACCAGTTTAAAAACCTGAACTTTGCCCAAAACATAAGATTTTCAATATGAAACTTGGGGAAAACACTTGGGCAAGCAAGATAAAAATATTAAGCACATGCCAAGGCAAAGAAAAACCTCAAAATCGAAGGGGGCACAACACAAAGAGCGAAAGCAAAAGAGGGTCCCATTTTAAAATTGAAATGGGGGGTTATGCAAGGCATAACAATTGGTGACTTGGCTGGGAAAATGGTTTAACCATTTTCTGAAAACTGATGGATTTAGTTACCCAAAACTCCTGGTTTATGGACATCACAATTCTAGTTAGGCAGTTTCAGTTAAACAGCTAGGATCTCAAATGTAAACCAACACTGGATACCCCTAAATCTATGTGTGTGCTTGATGGTGCATCGCCCTTTTACAAAGTTTTCCTCATCTTTTGAACAATTATGCACAAGATTTGAACTACATGAGTTGATTCCCTTTAACTATTGTGCAATGATATCCTGGCCATTGCTCCGCTGCCAGTCAAGCGTCCATAGCTCCGACAGAGATACCTCTAGTTTTCTCACAACATTGCTCTACTGCCAGTCAGGCGTCCATAGCCCCGATAGAGATACTGGAATCACCCATTCAGTATTGAGTTTTATTTTCTTAGATAGTTTTCTTTTCTTAGATAGTTCTCTCTTTTTTTTAATTCAATTCCTTCTCAATATGTCAGATGTCTAACATCTGTACTGGGTTGAAAACTACCATGGACCTCATAACAACATTTGAGGAATCGGATTTTTCACTCAAATCTTGCAACACCATTGTCCTAAGACAAATATACCATTACAAAAGGAGATGTTTATGATGATCTGTGATAGATTCAATCATAGCTAGTGAAGATTGCTTACTTTACACCTTGTTCTCAATGACTTTCCAGAACTCTCATTGACAATGGACATAAAACAATGAATTTAGAACAAAATCATCCAATCAGAAAATCTGAAAATATCTACACCAACTTCTCTCCTAGTAACTAAAGTATACTCCAGATAACAACCTCCTTACTCAATTGAATAAAATGAAGGGCCCCACAAAAAGAAACAAAGGAACAAAAAGCAAGGAAAACACAAGGAAAAGACAAAACCAATGGAACAACAATCTATTTACATATATACAACCCAACAAAATACCAAACCTTTTACGTCCAAAAATAATGTTTGAGAAACCATCCATTGACAGGAAATGGAACAGGTTCTCCTATTAAACTACTCAGCCAAAAAGCATTTTTTCTTAGGATTTCAACAATTTTATAGGGACCCAACCAGAGCTTATCAAACTTCTGGTGGTCACGCTTCTTTTCATTGGCTTTATCCCACAGTAAGACAAGGTCTGATATCCTGAAAGCCTTGACTTTGGCTCTTTTTTCAAACCAACGTTTGACAACAACCTGGTGCCTAAAGAACTGCTGCAAAGCAACATCTCTTTGCTCTTCTAATTTCAGCAAGCTAGCTAACCTTACTTCAATCCTATCATCACTAGAGTAAAATTCCTGCATAAATTTTAGGACAGGTATGCAAGTGAATAGGGAACACAGGCTCTTGGCCATACACTAGCTTAAACGGTGAATTCTTCAATGCAGCCTTGATCCTAGTCCTATCTGCCCATAACACAAATCTTAACTGAGTATGCCAGTCTTTAGGATTGTTCTCTAACAGTTTTTTGATTACTCCTAGAAGATTTTTATTAGTTGATCTTGCAACTCCCTTTCCTTGCGGATAATAATTTGAAGAATACTTTAAAACAATCTTATGATCATAATCCCATGAAATGAACTCAACAGAAGAAAAGGCAGGGCCATTGTCACATACCAGTGCAAAGGGTACTCCAAACTTGGTTGTGATGCATTAAGTGAGGAACTTGATTACTACCTCTGTTGTGCTATTCTTGCAAGGTATAGCTTCTATCCATCTCGTGCAGTAATCCATGGCAGTCAAAATGAATTTATGTCTTGCAAAATAATTTGGGTTAATTACCCCAATAAAATCAAGTGCCCATTGGGAAAATGGTCTTACCTCATAAAAAGGTTGTAATGGCACTGCTGGATGATGCTCTCTTGATGCCAAAGTTTGACATATATGACACGTCCTTACATGTTGGTAGGAATCCTTAAACACACATGGCCAATAATAACCAGATATGAGGATCTGATGTGCTAAAGAATCCGCAGAACCATGACCTGCGCCATGTTTCCCATGAAATTCAACAATTGTGTGCTTAGCTTCTTGTTGATCAAGGCATCATAGATAAACCCCCTCAAAATTATTTCTGTATAACAATCCTCCTTTGAGCATATAATGGGAGCTTTTCATTCTCAGTGCTCTCCTCTGAGTTGTATTCATTCCCTCTAGGGCACCAATTATTGAGCATGAAATAAATAATATCGACATACCAAGAGTCATTAGAAAAGGACTATGTTGTGTACTGCTGACAAGTAATGTTCTTACCAGCATCCACCATTGCTTTAGACAGGCCTTGACCTTGGACAAGTTTCATAGGGTGAATCTCCAGATCGAACTCCTGCAAAATAGCCATCCATTTCCCCTTCATTCTCCCAACTCGCTCTGCATAAGTAGAGACTTCACAACAGCATCAGGAACCACAACAATGATCTGACTTTGAAGGATATAATGCTGAACTTCTTGACAACTCTAACCAACACAAAAGCTTGTTTCTCAAGAGGTGGGAACTTGACTTCAGCATTCTTAAACAGAGAGCTCATGAAGGAAATTGGCCTTTCATCCCCCTCCTTCCTTCATTGTGTCAGGATAGCTGCACATGAGTGTTCGGAAGCAAAAGAATAAATATAAAATGGCTTCAAGTAGTCAGGGACTTGGTGAGGACTGGCACCTCTGAAATGGATTGCTTAACCTGAGAAAAAGAAGCCTTTGCCTCATTACTCCATTCTATTCAAGCATCTTTCTTCATCATTTCGTTCAAAGGTTTAACAATCTCTGCAAAACCTGTGATAAAATTCCCCACAAAGTTGATCTTTCTGAAGAAAGATCTCATCTCTTTCTTACTTCTTGGCATGGTTAAATTTAGAATAGAATCAACTCGATCTGGATCTATCGATATCCCTCTTTCCAAGATTATGTGTCCCAAAAGTTTCCCTTCAGAAACCCTAAACACACACTTTTTAGGATTTAGAGAAACACCATATTGGATACATCTTTCAAGAACTTTAGCCAAGTATGCAACATGGTTTAGTCTATCTTTAGAGAATACTGTCAGGTCATCCATATAAATGATGATGCACTTACCAATCAAATCTTTGAATGCTGCGTCCATTGCACGCTGAAAGGTTGCTCCAGCGTTTATCAAACCAAATGGCATCCTCCTGTAAGCAAATGTTCCCCACTTAGTAGTGAAGGTTGTCTTCATTATGTCTTCATAATTAACACCTGATTTTACCTAGAATAACCATTTAGGAATGACATCATTTGAGACCCATTGACAGTTTGCAAGACTTCGTCCAGAGAAGGGAGTGGGTAGTTGTCTTTTTCTGAAGCTCTATTCAGATTCCTGAAATCTACACATAGCTTGATCTCCCCATTGTTTTTATGAACTAGAACCAAGTTAGCCACCCATGTTGAATGTCGTACATGGAAGATTATTCTTGCATAAAGCAATTTATGAACTTCCTTAAAGATCAGTGGTTCAATCAGGGCATTGACAGGATGTTGTTTCTGCCGAAATGGTCTGGCTTCAGGCTTCAAAGGAATAGTATGAGTTATCACAGAACTATCAAATGTTTTTAGATCTTCATACCCCTAAGCTATTGCAGAAATATCTTTCTTTAGTGCCCTCAATATATCTTCTCTAATTGCTTCAGGGCAGGCTTCCCCTATGTAAACATTCCTTTCAGGGCCAGAGTCAACTAAGTTAACAGTTTCATATTCACCTCCATTATCTTTGGTTGATACCTTTTTCCGAGCTCTTGAGTCTGAATCAAAAATTATTTCTAAGGTCACCATTCCCTTGGGAATGCTATTACTTTTTAAATGGAGGACACCTTCTGTATCACAGTCTTCGGAGTTCCAGTCTCCTTGATCCCTGTCAGACTCATCGATGATTTGTCCTTCGAAAACATCTGAGCTTGCTAGAAAAGTAAGGGTATGTCGATCATCGTCAAAGAATTGAAAGTTCCTGACATTATCCAGAACAATCAGGGTGGATATCAATTCTTCTGAGAGTCTCTTGAGCTTGGAGCCTTGCATGGGCTCCAGGGTACTTGCGGCAACAACTAATGAATCAACTATTTGATTCTCCTCTCTAGGGATTAAACTAATCTAGAAAGCATCAAAGTCTTCAATCAGGTTCAACACCTGATTTCTATAAGCTGCCAACCTTTTATTGTGACATGTGTACTGGTTGTGTACTTTCTTGATGATCACTTCTGAATCTCCTTTAACCATCAAGGTAGTAACTTTCTTATGATGTACGAACATCAGTCCCCGAGCTAATGCTTCATATTCTGCTATATTGTTAGTGCATCTAAACTGCAACCTATAAGAAGCAAAAAATGTTTTCCCTTTCGGGCTGGTTAACTCAATTCTAGCACCACACCCTATTTTGGATTTGGATCCATCAGACATGAGGGTCCATAGCTGATTATGAGCTGGGGTTGATCTCTTTGAGCTTGTTGCGGGTGCTTGGATACGATGAACCATAGATGGGGCCACTTGATCTTTTGCATCAAATATTGGGGATGGGTGTTCAATAGGTTTATCGGGTGTAATATCCAATTCCCTCTCAGATATATCATGTAATCCTAGGATATCTTTCTACCCGTTATCTGTATATTTGATTAACCCCTTGGGTTTTGGTATACTTGTGAGTGCAGGGGTATCAAACAAACCCTGGGGTTGTTCAACATAACTATGTTGGTCCGACATTATGACCGGGGTAAGTACAGTTGGAGGAGGGACTTCCTCTGAAGGTATATTATCCCTGGTTAACATTATTACATTTTTGGCTTCAAACGAGAAGTGATCTAAAACGGTCTCAAGGTGACTTGGGCTAGTTTCTTTAGTTTGGAAAACATGATTTAGAACACTGATGCATGGTTGGCAGGTCAATTCCGAATGATTTTGGTAGTGCACCCTACACCAATTTGGGAGTAGAAGACTCCACAAATCGATATCTTCCCCTACGACTAGCTGATCTTGTTGCAACTTTTTGATCAATACCTACTAGTTTACACTAATCATGGGATCAGGGAATTCTTTCATTGACAGATCATTGGAATCAAGAACCGAAATAGTCAGAATTTCCTCTCTCTTATAAACCCCTATCTTGGTTTCAAAATAAGCTACCTCGTTGGGATAGTCATACTCAGTAATGATATGTTTGAGGCGAGGTTCACTCTCAATCCTAATCTGCGTAGGCATTCCCCTCCATGGTAGACACATGTGTGAAAAGTTGAGGGAGAGATATCCCCCTATACTCTTCATTAGATCTCTGCTCAAAAGCATACCGTACATCTTAGGAATTCTGCTACCTGAATATCCATATTGGTTTGAATCCTAGGGTTAGACCCTACTTGTACATGTATATTTCTCAATTCTCCAACTACATTAACCTCTGTTTTATCAAGTTGGATGACCTTCTTGTTTGTTTGGACATGATTCAATCCCAATTTCTTGCATACAGAAAATGGCATAACATTGCCAGAAGCCCTTGAATCTAGTAGAAAATTGTGCAAACTCTTCCCACATATTCTCAAACTTAAAAGAAATGGTGGGGTCCCTACCTTGTTTCTAAACAGGGCGACGTTCATGTCCATAGCGGGTGCCACCCTGGTTTTCCCTTTCAATTTATCAGCTTCTTCCAAAGCTTTCAACACTATATCTCATTGGGAAGGGCACCATTTTAAGATGTCAAAGTATGATAAAGAGGTTTTTTTGTTTTTACATCTCAAAAACAATATCAAATTCTGTGTTATAACTTGCATTATATTTGAAAATACCAGATGAATTACCTTTGCTAGGGAAGTCAGGCAGACCCTTCGGTGGAGGAGGGTTGTTATCAACACCCTGATTCAGAGGCACCATGTGATTAGGTGGTGCTGATGTAGTGAAAAAACCCTTATTCTGGTTTCTTAGGAAGTGTCCTCCCTTTGTCTGAAAGACTTGGGCATCATGCACATCTTCTTCTGGTTCATTCTCACTTTGCATTGGGCATGAAGGTTCATCTTCAAAGAGGTCATAAGCCATTGTTGTATCCACTGAGCCACCTCCTTTACTTGAATTCCCTTGGAATTTTTGGGTATCTTCCTGTGCCATCTTCACAACCTTCTCCATTTCATAATAGTTCACCTTGGAATGAGTTGCAGTATCATGTAGCCTGCACTAGTTAGTCATAAAATTGAGGTAAGCCACATTTGCAGTATGCAACCTGTCCTCATTAACTTAATAATTGTGAGAAACCCCACCATTATTTGGCCCTGTGTTCCATTGTCTGTTGTTATTAGGCCTATGGTTATATCCTCTATTCTGATTTTGATAGCCTTGGTTAGGGAATTTTTGGCCTTGATAATTCCTCTGGCTATGATTGTTGTTGTTATGATAATTACCCTAATTATTATTATTCTGATTAGGGTAATTACCTTGATTAGCATAATTACCCTGGTTCTGAGAGGGGTTCAATTTAAGCTAAGCCATGTCATTTGTGACTTGAGACAGTTTCCTTTAGGGTCTCCACCTCATTTGTGAGTTGAACTATCCTTTCACTCTCAACATTCTTAGCAACGGGTGACTGACTGACAGGATTTGGCATTCCAGCTTGATTATGATGACCATGTGGATTGTGATGAGCTTGTGATTGTTGAGAGAAGTCAAGAGCTCCATTAGCGAAGAATGGAACATGAGATTGAGTCTACAACTTAGACATAGGTCCATAATGGGAAGGAGACATCCCTGGGACAGTATTGAATACAGGGGTTGGATTAGGCATAAGATACCCCATAGAAGGAAAACCTCCTCCCAAGTTCCCTTGTTGAGAGCTAGTTTGTTGTTGCAGCTTGATGGCTAGATGATAAACTTTAGACAAAGAATCAATATTCACCGACTGATAAGTCCTTTGTAGGAACAAGCCAAGCAAATGTTCTATAACTCTAAAATATGCCAGAATGGCGCTATTATCAACAACTAGATAGGGTTCCTACAATCTCCTATACATTCGTTGAAACCTTGTATTGAACAAGGGAAGTGATTCATGTGGCTCCTTCCTAATGGTAGCAAATTGATGGAACAAAATGGCTGGATCCACACAAACTCTGAACTGATTGATGAAAGCATTCTCCAGATCCGTCCAGCTCAGAATAGAACCTTGTGGAAGATTTAGGTACCAGTTGTATGCCATATCCCCTAAGGAATAAGGGAACAACCTACAAACCACATCGTGGTGAGCTATCTGGGCTTTGGTACAAGCGTCCTTAAAAGCTTGTATGTGCTCCTCAGCACTCCTTGATTCACCATGAATGTATTTGGGACAGAATCTCTCAGGATTCTTAGGCATATCATGAAAGCCTCTAGGAATAGTCTCCAATGGAGAGGGATTATTCATAAAAAAATCCATTGGTGGTGGTGGTGGAGGTTGAGCCAGCTGTTGGATGGGCTGAACTGGCTGTAATGGAAATTGAGGTGGATTTGGTATCAACTGGGGGTATTGGCAGAAATCCTGGTGGAGTGAGTGGAGCTGACAAGGGTGGTAGAATGGTTGCCTTGTGAATCTTGTGTCTTGTTGGGGTCTTGAGTTCTATCAAAGGTGGTGGGTTTTCAGTTGATCAAAGAACTCTATGGGACCTCTCTGGTGAGAAAAACCCAATGTTATCTAGTTTTCTCTTCTAGCCCTCCTTCTAGCGCCAGTTCTTGTTGATGTGCCAAATTGACCCACAACATGCAAGTAAGATAAAAGTAAAAATATCTCACCTCTCTTGAAAGAGACAATCAGTAATCAAACTAACCACCTCCCAAGGTCTTTGATGTTGGTTCACAACGTTGTTGTTTCACGAAGTGGTCAATATGGTTGTAATGTTCAAGGGGCCTGCTGGTTTTGAGCTTCTGGATTGTTACAAGATTAAACATCTATCTAAACCTACTTTAACCGATGGTTTTAAAGAAATAGAAAAAGATAGATCAACATTTTTATTTTTTTTAAACTGAAAAGAATGTTGATTCAGTCAACTAATCAGACTTGTTACCTTCCAAGGAATTCCTAAACTAGAACTACAAAATAAAATTAACTTGTAATTGATACAAAGTTTCATTCATTCACAATGCAAACTTTAATAGTAGATTGCAAATCATCATTCCAAAAAAACATAAGATAAAATTTCATTCCTTGAGAGCTTTTCAAATCAAAATGATTAACCAAAAAAAATGAATATCATTCTAGAGCATAATACAAAGTAGGTTTAAATCTGGTTGCTCCTACTATTAATGAAACAGATAAGCAACATTTACAAATCTGGCAATATCACCAGTGTACAGAAACCCATGTCTTTAAATTATCTCCATCTATGCTAAGAAAATCTGGAAGATACATCACCTCCTCTTCCTGGCGAATTGCAAAAACATTTAACTTCCTTCAAAGCCCTAACTCGCTTTTCTAACCTCCGTTCTCTACCTTTTGAATCCTTCTTCACCCTTCTTCTAACCTATCTAACTACTCTCTAACTCTTCTAGCTCTTCTAACAACTTTCTAACTCTTCTAGCTCTTCTAACAACTTTCTAACTCTTCTAGCTCTTTTAACAACTTTCTAACCCTTACAAAAGAGGTAAAACACCATACTTATAAAACGCGTTAGATGCGTCGGTGCCGTTTAGGGTTCACAATGAGTTGGTTATAGAACAAGTCGGCCCTAGAAGAGTTTGAAACAAATTCAACATGCATTAAATGCAAAGGCACCAACCAAATTGACCTAGGATCTACCTCATAACTCATACCAAAATGCGTGAAGAAGAGGACAAGTGAAACGATGAGGAAGCACGACTTTCGACACAGTTTTGCATTAACTGCTTCCTCCACGTCGCCCATACCTTGCTCCATTATGGCCTTCATCATCAAGAATGTCCTCTGCAAGCCATCCACAAGTGGAATAGGCGAAACCCTAGTTTGGCATTCAACAACATTAATATTATTCTTTAGATCTGTCCCATCGTATTGTCTCAATCTCTCTTGTTGGATTGATATTCATTAATGACTGCACTGTAGGTTGTTGCATCATCCAGCTGGTGTCCTATGACTGCATCTCATGATAGCCTTAGTCCTTCGCAGCAAGGTGCTCACATTCGGATCTGAAACCTCGAACCAGACTGACGTCATCCTGCCCTCAAGAATCCTACTCTTTACGTACAACTTCATTCTTTCTTCTGCTTCAGAGATGGATGACCCCTTTGTGTCTCTCTTAGCCTTTCTAGCTGCTATCTTGCTAGACTCATTCTGCATCCATCAAACACCAGTGTGAGAATCCAAACGTTGACAACATTTCATCAAAGTGTTAGCTTAAAATCATGATAAAACTATTAAATTAGCCATTAAGCATCAACATTGAGAAGTTCGGGATTTCAAGTTAACCGGGGAAAACAAGTCTGGGAGGAATTTTGAAAAATTCTGAACTATGCGGATTCTCGCAATGAAGCACCAATGTCAACAATGGATCATCAAAAATGAACACAAGCAACATACAACAGTGAAATTCATTAAGCTGAAGCAAGATATGTTTAAGCATTCATCATTAGATTCATCAATTTTACCAAATTTCTTAAATTCCACAGAGCATAGCAGAGAATTCAGAAAAATCCGGCCTACCCGAAATTCTGTAGACGACTCAGAACTATGAACTTTAGAAAACTAAAGGGAACCAAGCAAATGAAGGAATCCGAGAAAATCCGACTAGATAGGAAAATCCTGAACCTGACAAAAAACCCGAACACCGGCCATGACTTCACTCAAATTGACCGAAGGTCACAAATTTGAGGACCCTGGGCACAAAAATTGTTTAACACGAGCCTCCTACAAATCTTCTTCGAATCCTAGGCCCAATCGAAAGAAGATCAAGATGAAATGGCGACGCCCTAGGTATGAAACTCTAGATTTTAACCATGAATGCACTGGGCAAGCCATGAAATGCCCAAACACACAGGAATTCAAACTCCAAGAAAGACCATAAAATTTTAAAGCATGACAAGATTGAACATCCAACTCAGGAGAACGCAAATGACAAAGCAAAATGGCCTAAAGCTCCAAAAATTGACCAAACTTGGAAACCCAACGGCGAGACAAAAATCCTGAAAAATCTAACCCAGGTGAGATTCCGTGAAGGCCAGAAATCTCTGAACACCAGTGTAAAACAGGCTGAGCCGGACTTCGAGCGCAATCCGGGAAAATCCGACCAGGGTGGACAATCCCGAACCGGGTCAAAAACCCGAACAGCAACGTTGTGACCAAAGTTTGGAAGAAAATCGAGAAAATCCGGATGGACTGGAAAATCCCGAACCAGGGTAAAAACCCGAACTTCACCCAAAACATAATATTTTCAATATGAAACTTGGGGAAAACACTTGGGCAAGCAAGATAAACATATTAAGCACATGCCAAGGCAAAGAAAAACCTCAAAATCGAAGGGGGCACAACGCAAAGAGCGAAAGAATAAGAGGGTCCCATTTTAAAATTGAAATGGGGGGGGTTATGCAAGGCATAACATAACTTATAAATAAAAAACGGGGTGTAACATCTGTGATTAAATCATAGAAATTAGGCAAGGCCAAAGAAGGTATATTCTTTAGGGCAACTATCCACTCTTGATTTGTGATTGGGACTTTGAATGTAATAGGTTTTTTCAAGTTGTCCATCATCTCTTCTTCCATAATGTCAATATGTCTTATTCTTTCAATGTCTAGAACAACTACAGGTGTGGGGGGTATTTCTATGTCATTAATTCCCTCATTCAATTCTTCTAATTGTGCTAGTTCCTTGTTTGCACCAATATTTTCAAATTCCTCTCCATTCTAGTTTGAGGGGAGAAATCTTCCCAAAGCATCTCTCTATTGTTGCATGCAATAATAACTTAAGATTAATAGCCTTTCCTATACACTATTAGTGAGTAGTTTGGGGTTGATTTATAAATTCTACTGGTACTAATTTTTGTAAATGAGAATTCCTAAATTGAGAAAGCAATATAAATAAACTAAAACACATTTTATGAATTCTAAACTTAGCACCATCCTCATTAATGGCGGAAAAAATGTAGTGCTCCCTCTATGTTCAATCAATTGATGTCGATAATGCATAGATATAACTTAATGGACCAACAAATCCCTTATTAAGCAATTCATTATCTTAGAGGCACTTCATTTAAATTGAAAACTAAGAATCCTAAAACCTCCTAATAAATTTCTTATACAAAAGTAACATAAGCAAATCTAATTGAAAACAACTCAACTAAAATAATTGTATCTAGAAACAAACTCAACTAAATAGATCCAAATAAATTATTATTATTGTGGGTAACTATAATAATAACTATTGGTAATTACTCTTATAAAAACATTAACTTGATGACTCAACTATGTTACTGCTTATTGTATTGATGATTAATTGTTCATTCTCAACTCAATAGACTGTAAATGAGGAAATACAATTTTAGTAATTTATTCTACTACAAGTAATAATCTAACCTACAAGAAGTATTATAGTACCTCAAGTGGACCTTGCTTGAGTTGTTGCAATCTTGCAATATCCTTCTTCAAATCCTAACTTAGAGATTCATGGAAAATGGTGTATTCTTCTTTATTGCAATTCAAACATACAAAAGTTAAGAAAAAAGTATTTGATCAATAATACTTATATTCAATCCTTTTCATATAGAAAATATAGCTAGATTCCGATCTCTCACAAGATCAAACATATATACAAGATCTTTGAGATTTCCATTAAAAAAAAGTGTAAGCAATTTTCAACTCTCCCAAAAACATAGGAAGAGGACTAGGTCTTATTTCAAATAATAAATAAAATCTAGAGGAGATAAGAGTGTCAGAATCACACCAGGACTATACATCTTTAAATGAGATGGTTATAACTGAAAACATGTCTAACAAGGAAAAACATATTGCAAGCCATGACCACTGTTATTACAAATATCTTCTTTCCATGATCTAATAATAGCATAAAGTAAAAATATGGAATAATCCATAAGAAAATTATGTTCACAATATATAACTATTGCCTCCATCAGCTTCAGGAAAATGCATGTCTATTAGATGATCACCTTCTCTAGTTACGACATATAGACATCCTTTGTTGTGATTTGATAGTCCCTTTGTTGTGAGTTGATAGATCCTTCATTGCAAGTGTTAGTTTATTCCAAAGGAATCTTTTCATCATTAACAACCATAATCAACATAAAACTCTATCAAATCCCATAGGCATTCACATATTCACATAATCATCTATCAATATAATAAATCATCCTTAATGCTTTAAATACTTAAAATATATGGAAATTTTTGAGATTTTTTTTGAAACTTCAGAAATATGATTAAAAGTATGAAACTAAAACAAAGAGAAACAAGACAATTCTAGGATTCATCAATTTGTTCTAAACCAAATATTGCACAATAAATGAAATTTTTGAGCAAGTTTATGTCTAAGCTTGGTATAGAGCATTCTAGTTTTTTTGAGATGATATTTATATATAAATTTTTATTATTATATACATTATCATAGTATCTATGATGCGGTAAATTCATTAGACATATAGGTATGTGTTGATGAAGATTGGATAAGTGACTTGGATAGTCGAAGGTCTACTAGTGGCTATATTTTTTTTATTTGTTTGGAGGTGTAGTGAATTGGATGAGTAAAAGGTATCCCTCAATTTATTTTTCAACTACAAAAGTGGAGTATATGAATACTAGAAATGCCTTTAAAGAGATGGTTTGACTATAGAAACTTATTACAAGTATTGGTGTTGATTTCAAGATTGTTAAAATTAGATGTGACAATTAAAGTGCTATTTGTTTGGTCAAAAATCCTATGTTTCATGCTCTTACTAAACATATTTATATTCAAATGATGATATGAGAGATCCAAAGGCTCAAACTTGGAAATTATTCATTCATCAACAACACCCAATATTACATTGCAATGACTCTATAAATCTTTCTAACTTCTAACTATTCAACAACTAACAACTAGCCAAAAACTAATTTCTAATAAATAAATTGTTTATTGTATAATCACTCACATTATTAATTATTAATTACTAACCTATATTAAGCACTAATTCCTAACACCAACGCACATTGGTAACATAAGAATTTTATGGTTTCCCCCTTTAAAAAAAAAAAATCCATTGAATGTCAGTTCCCACTGATAATGCATCCTTATAATGAAACTCCCACATTCTTATTAGTTTAAAAATACACTATTGCCTCTGCTTCACCTTTGTTCAAATATTTGTTGTGTTTAAGATCCTTTGTTACTTCATTAGATCTATAGAGATTTGCAAAATAGAAAATCTTGTAAATTAATCTGTCAATGCTATTAAACCCATTTTTGGTTGATTTTTGCTAATTGTAAACTTGGCT
This sequence comes from Sequoia sempervirens, assembly GCA_007258455.2. Taxonomy (NCBI): domain Eukaryota; kingdom Viridiplantae; phylum Streptophyta; class Pinopsida; order Cupressales; family Cupressaceae; genus Sequoia; species Sequoia sempervirens. Next base: position 800,780,158 of record VDFB02271358.1, read on the forward strand.
ACATAATCGTCCAAACTATTGCACTCCTACACTTTAATGTTTGAACTCACCCACTATTGTCAATGACCAAGTTCTGAATCTCTCTTCCTAGCAGCATAATAAAATTCTCTCTTTTTAGTGGCATAATAAATTGTCCATCAAATTATGTTTGGAGTGATTAGAATTGAGGTTGGTTATAAATATCTACAATTTTCATATGAACAAGAACAAATTACTAATATTGAGCTCAAAATTTTTATTTTTTTTTAGATAATCATTTAAATTCTTTACAGTAAAGAAGAATTTGAAGAATTAATGATCGATTTAGAGAAGCAATTGAGTATCAGGTAAATGTAGTCACTATGTGAATGTAAAACATTTATAGATTTCTTTCCTATCGTTCTTGAAACCCCTCCCTTCTATTTGATAATCAAAACTAGAATATCATTATTTAATTTTCTATCACTACTTCAAATGGGAATGAGTGATCAACCATGAAACATTTCATTCCTTCTCACACTAATATGATCTACAAGGAATTAGTTTCTATAAAATCCAAGATCTATTTTTGTAGAGTGTAGAGACTATTTTCTTTCAATTGTTGTAACTATTAGCAAAGAGAATAGTCATCTCCCAAATTCCAATGGATAACTTCCAAAATAGTTAACACAATAGATGAATCCATGAAATATTATTTTTCCCAAACCTTTATTCTCTTCATAGCCTTATGAAATAGTTAACATGTTCAAGAGGATGATAAAGTTGCATGTAGGGACTATTTTCTTGTGTGTATGGAATAGAGGAAGGTTGAATGCTTTGAATAGGTTGAAAAATATTATTTATTGGAGAAATTAACCTTTCTAAATAATGGGGTGATCCCACAATACTGGTTTACAATTTTTGGCCAAACTGGACACTGAACTAATTTTTTCTAACTAAATCTTCACTTTCAGACACCTATAGCGGCTAAACCGTGAGGAATTTGAAGATGATGCAAACTAGTGATTTGTGACATTTTGTCTATAGATTCTAAATATATTTTTTTCAAAATTTTTGGAATCAGATTGCACTTTTTTTCCATCTCCTTCGAAAACTAGTTTTTATCAGTAAACACCATTTTTAAGGAGTGATGTTCACTGTATACAACATAACTTTTTTTTCTATGAAGGGTAAAATTCTATTTTTTTCGAATTTAGATTTGTAACTATGATATATAACTATTTCATTTGGTTTCATAGTTTTTTATTGAATATTTTTTCCTTAATCAAGTTTCGAAGTCAAACCAATTACAATTCAGACATAGGCGAACTGCATACAACATAACTTTTTTTGTATGTCTCGAAATTTATTTATTTTTTTACTAGATCAAGGACATCAATACCTAGCTTGGAAATATTTTTCAAAATTTTATTTTGATAATCTGTTATTTTTCCACGTGTAGAATAGAGCTTGATTTTCGGTGAAAAACCTATCTTTACTCAAACTAAAAAGACAAATACATAATAAAACCAAAACATATTAAAATTATATTTGACAGATAGCTCGTTCTAAGGACTGCCATCATCTAGTTGGGTCTGTGAAGTCTCCTCCATTTTCACCCTCAACTCGAGCTTCGAAGGGAAAAATTCTACAGAAATTTGATGCCAGAGGGGGAGAAGGGGGAAAAGGGGGGTTCTAGTGAACCAGGGTTCGATAGAACCAAGGGGTTCACTAGAACCCCCCCTTCTAGCTTAATTGCATTAAAGGGGTGTTTGCTAGAAGGGGGGGGGGTTCTAGCGAACCCCTTAAAGTGTTGTCCATCCACAAATGCATTTTTCCTTCCTCAATGGAATTGTAAACTAGTTTTGTGGGTTTACCCAAGGAGAAAGGTGTAATTCATAAAAAATAACAAGTCATGAAGATATCGGTCGACAGATGAAGGGATATAGAAAAAGAAGAAGGTCAATATACCTAAACCTATAGTCAAAATTTGTAGTGTAGGTTCCATAAGGACCTTAACTCCTTGGCCCATGCACCCAAAACTATTTCTAGATTATCTATGTTTAGAAAGAATGTTGAGTCCAAGCCCATAATTTTTTTTCATTTTAGAAAGAAAAGGAGGATTTGCATCACTAGCCTTACTAAAATGTGATGTATAGACACATGTTCGAGAAGCAGTAGTATAACTAATAGAATTTTAAGGAATGATTCCACTAGAAGAATTCAGATCCATGTTCCATAGAGGTATGAAAAATTGAATAAGGTCAACATTAAATTAATAAATATAAGAAGGGTGAAATCTAAAGATCCTTGATAATCAGTAAGATATATGTTAGAAGAATAATAACAAAGAGGCACAAAATCATCAACAAAGGGTAATGATGGGATGTGCAGTTTAGGTGAATAAAGTTTGAGATTATGAAGAGTAAAAGACATAGAAGAAAAAATGTAATTACCTAGTTTAGCTCTTTGATAGTATTGTAAGGGTTCAAGATAATCTTTTATTATGAATGTTTTACCATTATGAATTGCACCCATGGTGTGGATCCATTGTCTACCCAAAAGGAGGTTGTAGGAAAGAATTATCAACATTATATGAATCACATTAGGTAATATAACAAGACCTAACTCAATAGGAAAAGTTATGTTTCCTAGAGTAGAGTGATTGATATTATCAAAACCTCTAGTAAAAGGATTTGATGGAGAAATAAAAGAGGTGTCAACATTGAGATGATTAAGGAGATGACTAAACTACAAAATTTTAGAATAAAATCGTTATCGATAAGGGTTCATATAATCTCACTCAAGTTAATACCAAAAATTATCATAAGAAGTTCACTATCTTTCTAAATATTAAGATAAGAAAGTTCAAATCGAAGAAAAGTAATATCAAATGTATTTATATCAATGCACTCAAGAAGAGTCACCAACTCAATGGGATTTGTAGAAGATGAAATAGATATCTTTTGCAAGGTCTACTAAAGGATACTATGATAGCAAGTTGAAGTTTGAATTAGCTCCCAAAGGGAGATCTTAGCTTGAGTAGCTTGAATTTTTTCACTAATTTCATATTATTTGGTGTCCTTCACATGAAGATGAGGGGTTGATGGAACAATAGTAATTTATGGAGGAAGAGAAACAAGAACAAGAGTAACATGTTTTTCTATCATGTTATATATGAGCTACTACATTGAAGTTAGTAGCCATGGGAATGCTAAAATGTATATACTAGACAATGTGAATATATAAATTAGAAGGTCGGGGACTATCAAAAATACCCTAAATAATTGTTATTTAAAGAGGTGGACACAAATCAAGTATCCCACACAAAATGATTTTAGAAAGTAATAGATAATTAATATGCACTTTGATAGACTTACTAAAAGCATCACCATAACTAGTAGAATAAGTTTATTTATGAACCGTGTATTAACTAGGGTAGTTCTTACATTTACAAGATATGGTGTAGAAATTGAAAAGTGTTTAATATATATTTGTAGATCATCCAATGTAGTGTTAAGAAAGTTTAAAATAATACATCAAATACTAAAATATTTTTTAAGTAGTAGAAGGTATTTTAGGATAGAGATCGAGATAATAGACAAAAATAGAAAGAGCCAAGTCACTTACACATTCATGAAATAAAGTATCATATAAATTTTTAAGAAAAGTTAGAAAGTAATATAATAAAAAATGAAAACATGTCCATTCTGGAAGGAAATAAAGAAGTGTGTAGACAAAGTTGATTGAATTTTGTCACTTTTCTCCTTTAGACTATGGAACAAGGTTTGGGGTAGCACCCGAAAAAAAATTGAGGAATTTTTTTTTTTTGGTTTTTGAAAGAAAATTGAATGAAAAAGTAAAATTTTAAGTGCAAAAATATAAAATTTTATCAAAATTTAAATGGTGAACCAAGAAAGAAAAAAGGTAGTGAAGGATGTTAGGCTCACCAAAGTGTAATGGGTGAACTAAGAAAGAAATAAGGTAGTGAAAATTTTCAAATTCACCAAAAATTTAAAGGTGAGATTAAGCTATTTAAATTTTACTTACATTAATGTGAGTTGGATTATAAAGTGCTAGTTTACAAGAAACTAAAATATAGAATCAAAAAATTGGTTTTTGAATTATAAATAGAAAAAATAAAGAAATTTTGCATCAAAGAATGAAGCTTGCTATCTAGGACATAATCACAACAAGTTGTAGTCCTTACGTGTTATCATCCCAGTCTCATGATGTCATATGTAAAAGTTACAAAATTTGAAATGTTACCCTATATTGAACTCAACTTTACAATAGGAAACAAAAAAAAGAAAATATATAGAATTTCTAGAAAATCAATTTAATCTAATGTAATTTGAAATTAGAAATAGAAATTACAAGAAAAAGGAAGAGAGAAAGAGAATGAAAATTCTATGGAGTTTTTATATTTGAAATACATGTAGCTAAGAAAAAATGGTTGGGAATTGGGAGCTTGCCAAGAATGGTCAAGCCTCTAGTTTGGTCTTTTGATCTCCACAAACAATAAAATATAAATTAGGAGAATGTGTGTGTGTGCACATAGCCTGTTTTTCTAAGAACAAAATAACAAATCAAAATAAATATATGGACATAAAATATTAGATCTACAAGGATTGATAAACTAGTGTGTGTGGTAGGAGAAAGGAGATGATAGCTCCACGATGTTAAAAGAAAACAAATCAATACTAGATAGTAAACAAAGAAAGGAGTAAATGGTGCAGGGGCACCATTTAAAGTGTTTGGTTCATTCATGGGTTTAAGGTTTAGATTGTAGGTTGTTGATGAATTTTGTTTAAAATAAGGTCTATGAGACCATTTTATTATGTATTTAGTTCTTTTTGATTCATTTTAGGTGTTTAGGGGGGAGATTTGGCTTGACATTTGCAAAAATTGAATTTTTGGCAAAGTTGTCAAGAAATAAAGTTAGTTAAGGAGTTCAAAAGGAAGTTAGATACATTGGGGAAGTTGGGTTTGAATGGAAAAAACATAAATGTGATGTAAAATCTTGAATGGAGGTTGATCTCTGAGATTGGAATCAAATTCAATAAAGAACCTTTATGATTTTAGTGATTTTTTTATGTTTTCATGTGCTTTTCTTCTCTGTACAGACTTGTATAGGTGTATGATGCTCTAAATATTTTTGTGGTTGTTGATACATTTATTAACCTCCATTTGAACCTAGTTTAGTGTCTTAACTCCACATTTGAAGAGGGTTTCATTCATTCCTTCAAGACTACCCTGTTTTGGATGTGTAAGGGTTTGAGGATCATAATGTAATGATTTTCACCAATCCACCCACTGTAATGAATCTTTAACTTGATGCATTGGTGTGTATCATGTTAGGTTAGATGTCAAATGCATTTAGGAGTCCAGAAGAGCATGAAATTAGTCGGTGGAGTAATGCCCTAGGTTGGGCCGTGTAAATTTTTATGTAAAAGTGAGCAACCATGATGGTGATCTGGTAAACTAATGAGCGTGGAGGCCTTGTGAGTGTCATTTGAGTTTTTTCAGGCCCTATGAAGGGTGTCTAGTGAGTTGGTTGGGTGTTGAGTGGCTTGGAACCCCTACTTTCAAGAAACCCTCTTGGTTTCAAAAATAAGGGTTTTGGGTTTTGATAGGTTGGAGGCCGTACCATGAAAGTTTGACTGTGGATTTGGTGGATTGGAACCCTACCTAGTGCTTCCCAATTGGAATTTTGGAGGAAGATAGAGTTTAAGACACAAGTCCTTTGTAAAAGTGGCCTATTTGGAGGCCTAAAACTATGAAAAAGACAATTTTGAAGCACATGTTCCAAAGGAGTCACTCTTGGGTCTGAGATATGTTGTATGAACCTAAAAAGGGTATCTGATTCTCTTTTTTTTTTTGAAGTGTTTTGGAAAGTTGGGTTGGAAGATCTCTTTAACCGGGTTGCATATGCTACAAGGAAAGGCATGGCTAAGAGTGAATTTTGATGAGATCTTTTGAATCTTTTTTAAAGTTGATTTGATGCTCACTTGTTAGTCATTTTGAGAAGGTTTTTGCCCCTACTCTACATCAGAGTGGTATCAGAGCAAGGGAGTAGGTCTCTTGTGAAAGAAGGTTGAAGTTTTGTGTGTAAGAAGAAGAAGGTAATTGGAGGAATCAAAATGCCTCCTAAGGGGAATGTTGTTGCAAGGAAGATTGAAAACCGTGACAAAGAAATAGAATCCATGAAGTAGGAAATTTCTATGATGAAAGCTAAAGGTAGGGTTCTTTTGGAAGAAAGTGATTCTGAAGAGGAGATGGATCCAGATGATGTGGGAATGATGAAGCTTTTGAAGGCTGTGAAGAAGGATGGACATGGAAAAATGGATGGGCCTATGTATGGATGAAAACTTGATAGTCAAGAGTTATTGGATTGGATAGGGGCTTTTGAGAACTGCATTGAGAGTGAAAAGATTGATGAAGAGCATAAGGTGAAGAAGGCTAAAACAAAATTGAAAGGACATGCTTTGTTATGGTGGAATCTTGTGCAAGATGAAAGGAAAAAGCAAGGGAAAAGAAAGATCACTTCTTGGGAAAGAATGAAGAAAAAATTACTTCCTTGTGATTATAATGTTCAGTTACTTAAGAAGTTACAAAATCTTAGACAAAAGGATTTAGATGTGCAAGAATATACTGAAAATTTTTATAGGCTAAGTATAAGAACTAAACATGAAGAAGATGAGGAAGAAATGGTTGCTAGGTACTTGAATGGATTGAGGTATAACATTTAGGATGAGATCAACTTGTTGGCACCAAAATCAGTTGAAGAATGTTTTCAAATGGCAATGAGGGAAGAAGAAAAACTCAAGAGGAGACAATAGTAGGTAGCAAGAGGAAGGGGCATAACTTCTAGGGGTAGAGGCACTACTTCAACATCAAGGAAAACCAAGGAAGACTATGAAGATGCTGATAAGAACAAGAAGCAAGCACCTGAAGCAAGAGGAGTATGGAGGGGTAGAAGGAAAAACTTCAGACAAAGGAGATATTTCAATGAGTTTCCAGGAAGGTGTTATAGGTGCAATGAATTTGGACACCCATCTTTCAAGTGTCCTCAAAACCAAAGTTCAACTTGAAGTGGTGATAGAATGACGCAAGATCAAAGGAAGAAAACAAAGATTTCAGCAATCTCCATTTGACTAAACCAAAACATCTTAATCTTGCCTTCCTTTGACACACTTATTCAACTATATTTCCCTCAAACATCAACAAAGATTAGATTCTTTCACTATATACCATGGCACTTTTTCTACAAACATTAACTTTTGTCTTCAGAGGCATAACCAAATCAAACCAATGCATTAGTCACCTTCCTTTGAGTCAAAATAACAAATACCAAATACTTTCACAATGTCTACCCTTTCATTTACCCTTAACTTTGTATGACTATCACATGGCCCCATACATAGATTCCACACAATACCTTAACAACTTCAAATAACAGTCTCCTAAACCAAAACACTTAAAATCAATGAATTCACAAAATGGACTGACTTTTCCAAACTGTCTTTGAACCATTCACCATGACACTCAAATGTCCACATGCATAAACCTTAGCATTTAAGAACAAATAATCAAATCAATGCTCAAGAAAACTTTATTTGTGTTAGAACAACAAGATAAAACTCTTCATAAGCCTGCCCTCACACACAAATATCATTTCCTTTATTAACTGATCATATTTCTAGTAGCAATCCTCATATATACTGCCATACTTATATTTTCAACCCAAGTTCTCTTCTAGACTATGAACAATGCTTTGGATACCCTTTATTGAGTTTTAAAACATAACCAAAAAACCAACATATGTTGTCTTGGAGAATATTGATCAAACAAGATTGTAACAATGCTTCTTAGGCCTAAATAGGTCTCAAGTCCAATAGGGCTTATTGGATGTATAGGTTCTATAGACATCAAAATCTGCAAATGGTTAGTAACTAACATGTACAAACATGATTAGTTTCCAAGCAATAAGCATCATTCAACATCCATATGAGATATCTAACATGTTTTAAAATGCTATCTAATAACAAGATACATAAAAACCTACAAAGAAAAACATGAAATCAATCTATCCCATATTGGATTGGTGTCACATGTGCTAGTGACCCTTTCCCAATCCTTGATCAAAGCTCAAGATGATAAAATGAAAATGGAGATGGTGGAGTGATGATGAACAAGATCAAATCTCAAATGAAGAGAGTAACCTTGCATAAAATTGTGGAGGATTTGCTCAAAGATGAAGCTTGTATTTAAAGATTTTCAAATGCTGAGTGTTGAAGAGGGACCAATGTGGGACTAAGATTGGATCAATGAAAGAAGGACACTTGTCAGCATGTGATTGGTTGATGCATGTGCAAGATTTGGGAAGAGTGCCCATGAGAGGGAGAATTTGAATTCAAATTGGCAATGAATGCTGATTTTGACTTTGGAAGGGGACATGTAAGAGGCATGTAAGGCCTCATAAATGTTCTGTTGGGTGTACATGTCCACTTGGGGGGAAATTCAAACTTGGAGAATATTCTCCCTTTATGCCAAGTTGAAAATAAAGATTTTTGATAAATCAAATAAATGCAATTTCATGTGCAAGTGGCCAAATCTAGAGAATGCAAGTGGGTGAGATTAGCATTAGATTTAATCAGGATTAATTAGCTAGGATGATGATTAGGATGCTTTGACTTTTATGACTTAAATACTTGATTTATTTAAATCAGAAAAGGATGAAATATGGATTTGGGTTTGATTTAAATAAAGTCCTGATTTATTTGATGAATGGAATACGATTATGCATGATGTAAATTTGACATGTCTACAGGTTCCAATCATAATTTCCCTTGACCAATGATTCAAACATGTTTTTTCTTACCTTCTCAAGCTTAATAAACCATTATATGCCCACTTCCTTAAGGATTTTGTAAAACCCTAAGCTATGTTTCCTTAAATGCTCTGTTTCAGTTTGTATACTCAGAAAAACCAATTAGAACTTCATTCCACATCGCCTTAAATTTTATAGCCATGACTCAAAACCATTTGAATATGAAATTAAATACATAGAGGGACAATGTCACCAAAAAATGAAGGATTTCATCAACAAACAAATGAGAAACATAATTTTCTTAACTCATTGTTAACCCTAATGAGGGTTTCAGGCTGTCTTCACAAAATTTACAATATCTCCTTCAAAAAACCATGAATTTGCATGAAACAAAAACAAGATGGAAGGTAATTTAAAGCTCCACCATTCATAATCAATTTCACATGTGTTGGTGCCCATACAATTCTGTACAAACCCTGTAAATACAAGATTTCTGAAGAAAAATGATTAAAACTAGAGATTTTCTTTGAACTTATTCTTTATTCAACCACCTTCCAAGTTTCAAATGATACAAAATCCTTTTTAAAGGAAAAAAACTGACTTTTAGACTTCTAACTACCTCCTAACCACTTATCAATGCCGAAACCAAGATGACCCTTCATATTCCTACTGTTGCCTTTGTGTAATTTTAACAATTTTACAAACTTGTAAGACAACTTTTACACAAAACCTTAAATATTAACCTCCTCATCATATGAAAATAACCTAAAATACCTTATAATAAGGTTGAGACATTAAAATAGGATCAAATTTCAAAAAAAATTCATGAGGCACAATTGTGTCAAGGTGCTCCTACACCATAGGAGTGAAAGAAGAACACAACTAGTCCAAGAGGAAGAAAGTGAAAGTTCAAGCAGACCTGCAGATTCGGAAGTGGGAGAAGCTCTCATGATAAGAAGAAATTTGTTGCAAGCACCTAAGGAGGAAGACATGAGCCAAAGGAGTCTATTCAGAACTTCATGCAAATGCAAAGGTAAGGTGTGTCAAGTTGTTATTGATTCAGGTTCTCAAGATACTATGGTGTCTAGGGTGATGGTAAACAAGTTAAATCTAGAGAAGATACCTCATGTAGCACCATACCAAGCTTCTTGGGTGAATGATAGTCAAACACTTGTAGTGAATGAACAAGCATATGTGGATTTTCAGATTGGGGAGTACGAGGACATGGTTTTATGTGATGTGTTACTAATGGATTTCTACCACTTGCTATTGGGGTTACCATGGCAATTTGATAGGAGGTCAATGTATGATGGTAGAGAAAAAAATTATTCTATTGAGAAGGATAGCAAAATATTTAAGCTAACTCCCTTGAAGGGAAATGAAAGAGATAAGGGTAAAACTAAAATTGTCATTTTTGGTAAGAAGGAGCCTTTAAGGCTTGAGGATAGTGAAAACGAAATGTTTGTAGGTATGGAGTAGGTTGATGATTATAGGACAACAGGTGAAGAGAAAATGAGTAATGCTAGGATAGTGGGTAAGAAGGATAAGTGCGGTTTGCAAGCAGATAGAAAGAAGCATGCCTTTGCATGGCAAAAGAAAAGGAATGGCAAGGTGTCTCAAACTGATATAAGGCAGTATGAAGGTGGAAAGCCTTTGGAATGGCAAGAAAATAGTGAAGGAGTGCTTGTATGGTTGGTTATGTTCCCTATAGTTATGGCGACAAAGGGGCAGTTGACTAATGAGAAGGTAGAGGTTTGTGAAAGTAATAGTACAATGCATAAGAGGATAAGACACTATGATGTTGATGAGACAAGGGGTAACAGGGCTGCTGGTATAGAAGAGTGCAAGTTTGACAAGATAGAGCATAAGAAGATGGAGGGTTGTGATGGTACAGGTCTGACAATGAAAAAGACCAAGAAAGAAGTACTTGCAGGTCTAACAGAACGAGTAAAGGCTAATGGTAAAAAAGGACAATGATAAAGGTGTAGAACAAGTGGATAAGGGATAATGGAGTGAACAAAAGGTTGAAGGGCAGTTGATATTAGATGTTGTGAGAGTAGGTGCAGTGGAAAAGATAGAGGAGATAGTAGTGTTTGATGGTGGAAGAATTGTGAAAGACCCCATAGTGCAGCAAGACAGAGAGAAACTTAAATCAAATGTAGAAAAAGTCAAGGAAGATGAAGAAAATGAAAATCCAAAGAAAATTGACAAAGGGGATCAAAGAGGACATCGACATGGAGGATATAAAGGAGGACAAGTTACCCTTATCTTTCCAAGAGACTTGGAAAAGCTTCAAGCTGGGGTGTATGGTGTAGGGGCACCATTTAAAGTGTTTGGTTCATTCATGGGTTTAAGGTCTAGATTGTAGGTTGTTGATTAATTTTGTTTCAAATAAGGTCTATGAGACCATTTTATTATGTATTTAGTTATTTTTGAGTCATTTTAGGTGTTTAGGGGGGAGATTTGGCTTGACATTTGCAAAAATTGCATTTTTGGCAAAGTTGTCAAGAAATAAAGTTAGTTAAGAAGTTCAAAAGGCAGTTAGATACATTGGGGAAGTTGAGTTTGAATGTAAACAATATAAATGTGATGCAAATGCTTGAATGGAGGTTGATCTCTGAGATTGGAATCAAATTCAATAAAGAACCTTTCTAATTTTAGTGATTTTTCTATGTTTTCATGTGCTTTTGTTCTCTGTACAGACCTGTACAGGTGTATGATGCTCTGAAGATTTATGTGGTTGTTGATACATGTATTAACCTCCATTTGAACCTAGTTTGGTGTCTTAACTCCACATTTGAAGAGGGTTTCATTCATTCCTTCAAGACTGCCCTGTTTTGGCTGTGTAAGGGTTTGAGGATCATAATGTAATGATTTTCACCAATCCACCAATTGTAATGGATTTGTATCTCAATGGATTGGTGTGTATCATGTTAGGTTAGATGTAAAATGAATTTAGGAGTATGAGATAGCATGAAATTGGTCGGTGGAGTAATGCCCTAGGCTGGGCAGTGCCAATTTTTATGTAAAAGTGAGCAACCATGATGGTGTTTTGGTAAACTAATGAGCGTGGAGGCCTTGTGAGTGTCATTTGAGTTTGTGAAGGCCCTATGAAGGGTTTCTAGTGAGTTGGTTGGGTGTTGAGTGGCTTGGAACCCCTACTTTTAATAAACCCTCTTAGTTTGGCTCAAAAACAAGGGTTTTGGGGTTTGATAGGTTGGAGGTCGTACCATGAAAGTTTGACTGTGGATTTGGTGGATTGGAACCCTACCTAGTGCATCCCAATTAGAATTTGGGAGGAAGAGAGAGTTTAAGACACAAGTCCTTTGTAAAAGTGGCCTATTTGGAGGCCTAAAACTATGAAAAAGATAATTTTGAAGCACATGTTCCAAAGGAGTCGCTCTTGGTCTGAGATATGTTGTATGAACTTGAAAAGGGTATCTAATTCTCTATTTTTTTGTGAAGTGTTTTGGAAAGTTGGGTTGGAAGATCTCTTTAACTGGGTTGCATATGCTACAAGGAAAGGCATGGCTAAGAGTGAATTTTGATGAGATCTTTTGAATCTGTTTTAAAGTTGATTTGATGCTCACTTGTTAGTCATTTTGAGAAGTTTTCTACCCCTACTTTGCATCAGTAAAAAAAAAATTATTCACAATAATTACAAAGGATGCTCACATAGACAATGAGGTATGGTATGATGGTGGAATGATGCAACAAGGAGAATGCTAGGAAAATATTGTAGGGATCCCAAGAGAGTTCAAACTTGTATTAAAAAAGTGAGCTCTTCTTTTGGAAGTGTTGATATTTTTCACTCTCGGTCTATTAGTTTAGCACTAGTTTGCAAAAGAGGAAGGAACTTAAAGTTTTATAAGTATCCAATACCAAAATGGCAATGGGAGGTAAGAAAGAATTTTTATCATGTTAATCTCTAACTTTGTCAAAGCCCACACATATAAATTTAAAGGGGACCTGTTGTTTTGGGAAATCTGAGTTTCATTAACACATGTCAACTTCTTCTAGGGTTTCAAACAGTTTAGGTTCTTCACAACAGTTTGGAAGTTTTACATGGTGGCTAAAGTGGTTTGAAAGATTCAGTATATAATAGAAGGAAGTTTTATGTATGTTCAGTGGTGATGAATTCCCATTATGTTGTTCTCACCATGACCTTTAGCTTTAATGCCATAAACACCTTGTAGCAAAGAAGATAAGACGTCAAAATGCACTCATGAAGAGAAAGATAGGGTTTAAAATGGTTGAATATTCCTTGAAAATCACTATGTTCTTTTCATGTAGAGATATGCACGTATAATCCATCATGGTCAGGTTGCTCCTAGAATGGATATGTCGGTGAAGCCTTGGCACTTTTTCATCGAATGAAACTGGAAGGCATAAAACCTAATTCATTTAACTTTGTTAGTTTCTAGTTGGCATGCAATTATTTAGTAGCTCTGCAAAAAGGCAACTAGGTACATGGTTATATAATCAAATGTGGGTTTGAGACATGTTTTTGTTGGGACTACTCTTATTGATATGTATGCAAAATGTGGTAGCATAGATATTGCACAATAATTTTTTGATAAAATGTTTATCAAAAACTTGGTTTCATGGAATGTGTTGATTGTTGGTTATGCTCACAATGGACACAACAATCAAGAATTAATCTAATTTTGTCAAATGCAACTCATAGATGTTGCATCTAACTCAATCACAATGGTGAGTTTTCTCTCTGCATGTGGCCATTTAAAGAATCTACAAGGTAAGTGCATACACAATTATATTATTGTAAATGGATTTGAGTTGGATGGTTCCATAGGGAATTCTCTCATAGATATGTACACCAAGTGTAGAGATTTAGAATTGCAAGCCGGTTTTTCACAAAATGTCTAGAAGAGATGTGGTCTCATGGATTACAATGATTGTTGGGTATGAGCAAAAGAATGATGGGACTGCTATAGTTGTCTATAAGCTATTCTTTTTCAAATGGTTGTTGGTCGTACTTTTAATGCTGCAAATGTGAAGGTTGCTTTTGGAGCAGTAGCTCTTGGTCTTGTATTTGTAATTGTATAATTTTTTATGACACAGTGATAGAAATCACCTTGACATTGACAATGAGCTATATAACTTACTGCACTGCTGAAGATGCAGCCTAAGTATTTGGTGTCTTAATTGTCATGACATTAGGCATGTTCTATGCGGCAGTTGCAAAGACAACTTTCAAAGGTGAAAGCCAACAAAGATAGCGAATACCATGATTTTTATCTTATGTTCAATGGTGATTGTTGAAAGCATGCTTCATAGCGATAATATTTAAGGTGGATCTTGGGGAGATCTTGTTATTCTCTATATTTTCCTACAACTATCTCAGGTGGTAGTTGTTATACAATACCTAGGTTGGGGAAAGAGGGGTTCAGTTATTTGGAGGTATGTACAGGTACAAATCATCAACTTTTCCATAGTTTTGCTATATGTTGAGAGTTCCAAATGAGATTTTTTGGTGCTTGATTGGTTCAGAGGGTGAAATCAATTAGCAAGCCTTATCTAGATAGACCTATGAAAGAAAAAAATCAAAATTTATGTCTTAATATAGGGTAGTAGCAAGATTTTTATGCCAAGTTACAAAGAAAACATTGAAGGGACAGTCATGTAGCCTTGTTACTAAAGTACAGTAATAGAGAGAAATTTCACAAAACAACCACACAATGCATAATTTGGAAAAGGATACTAAGGTTAGAGGACAACATCAAGTTCCAAAGGACAGTCTAAAGAAGAGGTCAGTTATGACAGTTAGGAAGATGGTTACATTACCCTAAGAATTGCAAGTAATTTCAATAGGTTACATAGCGATGTTCATGCTTTCATCTGCTAGAAGAAGGTTTTGAGTTTCCCAAACCCTATGACAGTTGTGTGAAAGAAGGTAATGTCAAAGGAAGGATAGTGATAAGACATTGGATAGTCACTTCAAGAGATCATAGTAATGGAAACGTTATGTTAAAGAGAACAGTGAGAAGATAAGGGAAATGTTTTTGGTCTTCATAAAGGTACAAGCATGGTAAATGCTTTGCTATAGGCCTAAAAGGATGAGGAAATAGTCATATGAAGGGAATAGTCCATAAAAACAAGTGGTTTGGATGGATTTGTGAATGGTTTCCACCATGGCATACTCACACTAGCTATGGAGCCATCAACATTAAGTATAATTACTATCAAAGACCGTTCCACACATCAGATTAAGCTTGACAATAGTGTTGGCATAAAGGAGATGTACATTGAAGAATATTTGTGGGTAATGCTCTTACTATTTACAATAGTGAATTAAAGCCTACAAGGATAGGTCTATATCCCATTGTCTCCATAAACCATAGTTGCTTTCCAAATGTTGTTCTTTTGTTTGAAGAAAGGAATGGATTTGTTTGTGTTGTGGAACCTATAAAAGAAGGCTCTGGTCGGGATATAATGATTTCACAACTTCACATACAGGCGGTGCATCTCCTGATGCAAGTCATTTGAAATCTTAAGAAAATGTAGACGATAAAATATTGTGACTGCCAAGAAAGATTGTTGATAGGGCTATTGGGGGTCACAATATCACACCTTTTTCAAGTTACTTGATGTGGTTCATTTAAGAAATTCATGTACGTTTTATTTGATGTGATTATACCTTAGCAAGTAGGGAAATTGAATGAAGACTTCTCATATTGGCAGATGGTATGGATTTTTAAGAGTACCCATTCAAGAAAAGTCTGTGATGATAGTCGATGATAGGTTAAATAAGACTAAAGAAAAGGTTATTGAACTTTCCAAGGGAAATGTAGAGCCAGTGGTGTAGTTGGAATAGCAAGATGATGTACCATAGTAGTGGTGGCTACCATACCATGAACAAAATAAAAATATACATCAATATGCTTTGTTCTGGCATGGAAAGTAGGATTCTTTGTCAAATAAATGACACTTTGAATGTCACAAAAAATAGCAATTTTTCCTACATCAAGCCGAACATCTAAACACATACGCTTAAGCCAAATGGCTTCCTTACAAGCATGAGCAGGTGCCATGTACTCTACTTCTATTGTGGACACGAAGAATACAACATTTCGCGTACTCATCCAACTAATAGCACCACCAAACATCATGAATACATATCGACTAGTGTATCTTTTGCTATCAATATCTCTTGCCCAATCAGAATCCACAAACCCACAAATACAAACATAATATCAAGGTCCAGTAGGATAACCATGAAAACACAAGGCATACTCAGAAGTACCTCACAAGTATTTGAACACTCTCTTAACTACATCTCAATGCACTCATCCAGGATTGGCCATAAAATGACTTAGGAATCCCACTACTTGAGCAATGTCTAACCTTGTACATACCATAGCATACATCAAATTGCCTATAGCACTAACATAGGGTAATCTATCATGTCCTTCATATCAGAAGGAGACTTTGGAAAATCCTCTATAGAAAGATTTGTTCCTTGCAACACAGGAATAACTAACTATCTACAAGTTGTCATATTGAATCTCTCTAAAATTGCATTCATACATACTTACTATAGCTTAACCAAAGCTTTCTATTAGCTCTGTCTCTACTGATCTCCATTCCCAAGATATATCGAGCTGCACCTAAATATTTCATTTCAAACTGTGATGACAATTGAGACTTCAGATCTGAAATCAAACTTTTATCTTTCCCAAAAATATTATATCATCAACATACAATGCAATGATGAGAATATGATCATTCACAGTTTTATAGTAAACACAATGATCAAATTTAGATCTCAAAAATCCCAAAATCAACACAAAGGTGTCAAATTTATGGTACCACATCCTAGGAGATTTCTTAAGACCATACCGAGACTTTTCAACTTGCATACTAGATGTTCTTTACCTTTAACCACGTATTGTTCAGGTTGTGACATGTAGATTTCTTCCTCTGAGTCACCGTGAAGGAAAGTTGTTTTCACATCCATCTACTCCACCTCTAAATCATATGTTACTGCTAGTGACAATAGGAACCAAATAGATATTAACCTTGCAACAAGAGATAATATCTCACCATAATCTATCCCCTCCACCTGAAAATAACCCTTTGTAACCAACCTTGCTTTATGCTTCTCAACACTACCATTAGGACCACATTTCTTCTTAAAAACCCATTTGTACCCAATAGGTTTATGTCCTTCAAGAAAAAATACTAGATCCCATGTGTTAGTTTTCTTTAATGCAGCTATCTCCTCATCCATGACTTTCATCTAGGAATTTGTATCACTTATACCCATTGCCTCTTGCATAATCCTTGGCTCATCAACATTAGCAAGCCTTTAATTCAGCCATCTCCTCATCCATGGCTTTCATCTAGGAATTTGTATCATTTATACCCATTTCCACTTGCATAGTCAAAGAAAAAATATAAAATTTTGAATCCAATAATGAATAACCAAACCTTTTAGGTTGTTTCCCGATACAAGTGGACCTCCTCAATGTTTGAGGGTTGAGGTTCTTCTTCTTCTTCTAATATTTTTGAGCTTCTAGAACTCTCATCATAATCAAGTACATTCTAGGCTACTGGTTCAACTTTCTTAGGGTCAAGAAGAAGTTGAACCACATCTTCCTTTTTTTGTTCTTCTATATAATGTTGCAGAATAGTGGAAGAAGGTTTCATCTCTCTAAAGATAACACTTCAACTTTAGAGAATATTTTTAGCCATTGGATCCCAAAGCTTGTACCCTTTCACACCAATACCATATCCGATGAAGATATGCTTTTCCAACTTCAACCTTTTCTCCCTTGGCACATGAGCATATGCCTCACAACCAAACACACAAAGATGTCTCAATGAGGGCTTCTTTACCGACCACATCTCCATAGGTTTCTTCTCAACAAGAGCTAATATAGGGGATCTATTAACCAGATAGCATGTAGTGGCAACAACTTCAGCCCAAAACTTTTTTTCAAGGCCAACTCCACTTAGCATACTCCTAGCCCTCTCCATCAATTTCCTATTCATCCTCTTCACAAATCCATTCTACTGAGGGGTATATGGAGTTGTCTTATGCAGTTTTCTTATTCCTTTCAATCCCATATTCTTTATAGAACATTGAAATCTACAAAAAAAACTCACCACTGTTGTCAATCTTCAAATAATTAATCTTCCTACCAATCTGATTTTTCACCAAGGCCTTGAACTCCTTAAACTAACTGAAGACTTCAAATTTACTTTTGAGAAAATAAAAAAATTATTTCCTTCTACTATAATCATCTATGAAATAAGAATATATACATATTTTGATAATGAACATTTACAAGACCAAAAATATTAGAATGCACATAGTCCAAAACCCTAAAATATTTGTGAGAACTATGATAAAAATGAACACGGTTTTTCTTTCCATAGACACAATGTTCACAAAAATAGAATGTAGGGTTACAATCATCAAGCCCCTCAACAAGGTATTTATTTTTCAGGGTTCTCAAACCCTTTTCACCAATGTGACCAAGTCTTTGGTTCCAAAGAAATATCTTCTCAGTAGGAACCTTCATCTCCAAAGCATGACCACCCTTAGGTACCCAAAAAGCATGACCATCGGAAGTGGATACAAATTTATTCTTTGTTGTTGGTTCTAATGGTGAGGATAGTGACTTAAAAGTTATTTTCTTCTTTTCCACAAAAGAAATATTGCACTGAACTATGCATGCATCCAACTGAAACAAAGTGCCTATCCAAACACCCTTAGAAAGCACTACAACTACTCTTCTCATCTTGCATCCTCCATTAGAGAAGACAACCCGCACACCCACATCATTCAACTTACTTACAAAAATAAGGTTTCATGCCAAACCAGGGATATGCAGGACACCATCGATCCCCTTTGCTCTACCATCTAGGAATCTTATCTTGACTCTTCCATGGACAACAATTTTTAGGTGAGAATCATCACCCAAGTATACCTTCCCACCATCATAACTTTCATACTTAGAAAACCAATTTGTGATGTAAATTCATGTGGAAAGAAGCACCAGAGTATATCAACCACACATCTTGTGATGCATGCATTGCCAAGGTAGTGACAAAAGCATCTGCATCATCCTAAGATGATTTATCAAATTCAGAATCAGAGAAAGAATTATTTTTATCCTCACAATCTTTGTGGAAGGGTTTGTGCAAGATCATGGGGGTCCAAAAAGTGGCGATGTGAAAAAAAAAGGCGTTTTTAACTCGCTCAAAAATGTGAAAACCTGCTTTGAATTTTTTTAGGCTTTGGTAGAAAGTACATGGTGCCATAACAAACACCAAACCAAAACAAATATCCATTATGTTTAGGTCAATTTTTTTAATTTGGTTGGGTCTGAGACTGACCACATATTTAATTTAATATATTATAATAATCTTTTAATATAATTTTGATAATATTTTAATATAACATGTGTATATTTAATTTAAAATATTATTATAATATTTTTTAATTTAATATTATATAATAATATATTTTATATATTATAATATTATATTATATTATAATACTTATATAGTATTAAATATTATATAACATTATATTATTTTATATTAAATATAATATTAAAATATTAAATATATTGTATTATATGATTATATGTCCTGTTATCGCGGACCTCATTTAAAAATAATAAATTGTCTCAAAACTTTACTAGGACTAAGTAAGAAAACACCCAATAGAAGTGAACAACCTTTGGAAACGAACCTCGAGCCGACCAAAGGGAAGCGCAAGGTCACCGCCAGTTGGGAAGAAAGATTTAGTTGATCAGGTTGAATCAGCCCCACCCCCATCTATATTGTAGTGAATGTGCCAATTGGCTGAGTGTAAGCACCATAGGCATCAGTAGAATCATACCTGCCTCAGATGGTCAATTGCACTAACCAGATCTCACTCTTCGATCAACTTTCGGATTAGATCCTAGGCCGCTATGGGTGGAACCATTCTATTCATCCAAATTAGTACCCTAAATGTTAGTTTAAGTAGTTACCACTGCCCAACTCGATATTGATTGGTGCCCCGCAATTGATTTCAGTTCAATTTCTCGGGTCTCGCTTCAGTCGTCCCAAATTCCTCATCTACAATAAGTTGTTGATTTCCCTTTCCTACCATTATATTATATTATAATATAATATATATATATATTATATAATATATATAATATATTATATAACATAATATAATTAATATTATTATATAATATAATATTATAATATATTATAATATAATATTATAATATATTATAATATAATATTATATAATAATATTATATTATATTATATTATATTATATTATATATAACATAATATATATTATACATAATATAATATATATTAAATTATAGGGGATAACCCCACAATGCAACGACAAGTTGCAAGTAGTAGTGAAACTTTGTCCAATGTTTGAATCCCACTGATGGATGGTGGGACGAACGTGCATTGATCGTTGGCCGAAGATCAAAGAACAATGGAGTGGACTGTGCTTAGAGGGTAGAGGAGGATAGAAGAAGATTGGGTGCTGCTACGGGGTCAAAGCTAGAGGGAACAACAAAGAGGTGGAGCTGGCAGGAGGTGTTCAGACGAAGGAATGATGTTGGGTCCTATAGGGAACTCGGCGGGAATGCAGGAAGGTGTAGCAAATGAAGGAATGACTTTGAGTCCTGTAGGGAGCTTGGCGGGAATACAGTAAGGTGTAGCAGATGGAGGAATGATGTCAGGTCCTACAGGGAGCTTGGCGGGAATGCAGGCAAGCGTAGCGACAATCAAGGGATATGGAGGGTATCAGATCAACGACCACCAAAGATGACGAGCTCGGCTAGCTGCAGGTGTATCGAAAAAGGACAGTGGAAGTTGGGAGAAATATGAATGGCAGAGATGAGGTCCCCTGAATGTGGCCTCACTTGTTCATAGCTCTAGTCAAAAGCGATCTGGGTCCTGCCTCTTAGCAGCGATTCACCGAACAAGAAAAATATATATTATATTATAATATTAAATATAATATAATTTTATATTATAATATAAAATAATATATGATTACCAAAAAAATACATATATATATAGTGGTCGGGTCCCAGACCCTACTAATTATTAAAAAACCTACATAAAGGAAACAAATATCCGTTTCAAAATGGATATATGTTTCCTATTCCATAAAAGCAAAAAAAGAAAACCTGAATGCTCATGTTTTCCTACAGTTTGTTAATTAGTTGCACGCGGGTTTTGCATTAAATGACTTGGATATCCATTTGGGAGTCAATTTTTTCACTCAAATCAATCACATTTCAAAGGTATTTACGGATTTTAATGTTTTTCTTCAATTTATATTAGTTCTGCATTATTTTTTTGTGAATTTTAGTCAAAAATAGTTTTTTTAATAGGTTTTTTATTACATTAAAATGATTGTTAATTTTGAAAAAAATAATCAATTAATAGGCTTAAGAATGGTTGATCCCAACCCCATTCAACATGAAAACCCTAACCTCGCTCAAGATGAAAACCCTCCAAATCCTCCTTCGCCATGATCGATGTTTCCAAACCAAAATGTGCCAACAATACATGAATCTATTCATAGAAATTTAGATCAATTGAGAAATGTATGTCAAAATTATGATACACTCCTTGAGCTATCAGATATGAAGAAAACTTTAGAAACAATCATTTCAAATGTTGAAACTTTGGAAAATCAGCACAATAGGTTTGCACAGTGGCGAGAGGAACAAAGGAAATTTTATACCAATGGGTTATCATATGATGACGTGGGGGAACTTGATATTGGCAAAGCCCAATTAGCCCAGTTATTCATCAATCCAAAAATAGGACAACCCGTAAATGTGTAAAAGCCAAAAATTTCAATTAAATGGTGCACACATAGAGGCATATTAGCTAATTTTTGGAGACGTTGGTGGATGGTTTTTGATAAACCACCCAACAACAATCTTGAGATCCCTCAGTATTTTCTTCAAAAATTATATGTTGAGTTTGTCCTAAGGAGGCATGTCAATTACTTTGACATGCAATATTTCCAAGGTGTGGGTAAAGGGATGCCATAGGATAGACCTAGAGCAGACCGATTCACCCCAGTTCTTCTTGCTCTACCTATTGTTGCCTCGGCTCTAGTACCATTTCTTTAGATGCAGGGATTCAAAGAATTTTTTCCTTACATTCATTGAGTGATCATTTGGTCATGCAGAGCCATCATGTTGCACAACCATATGATGATGCATCCCATCATGATGGTGATGCACCTACTACATCAGCTCTGACTAGTACACCGTCCTCTTCGACACATATTTGTGTGCCCCATTACTGCATGATGTGCCACAATTTATGTTTGGGTCCTTTTCAAGCGTCCACTGAGGCTCCCATAGACACATCTGACTATGAGGTCCAAGATATATCGGATGTAGGAGTTAATAAAGCACGAAGTGGACCATTTCTAGGAGATACATTAGGTGCTAGGGATGATGTGGGAGCACTATTAAGACTTAAAGTAATTTCATAGTGTGTTTTATCTAAATTCTCTCATATTTTTAAGAGAGATTCGTACTAATATATGTTTATGTGATGGAATATTTAGCAGTTGCTAATAGAGGACTAGATTTTCCAAGTGCAGGAGGCTACACAATTGGCCATTTCATTTGGCCTAGGGTCTTAGTATACGGTATCATTTAAATTGTTATTTAGATATTAATTTTTGAAATCTATTACGTTTAAATACATGTACTGCATAGGTTGATAGTCTAATGTAATCTTGTCTTTTTATGCAACAACCTGATTCTTTTACAACCATGTTGACTGAGCCTGGCCCATTGGAAGAAGCTCCACAACAGGTATATGTTTTTGTTATATTCTCCATATTATGATTATATGTGCATGTGCATTTAGATTGTGTTACATTCTTGTCATTTTTTATATAGGAAACCATCTTAGTTGTTTCATCCACCATGAGCTCATTTAGTGTAGAAGCATCACAATAGGTATGTGTTTATTTTATGTTGCAGATATTTATGTTTAGATAGGAGTAGATATATAGTAAATATGATTATTTGTCAACAATTATATCTTAATTTGTATAATTTTTATTTTACTTGCTATAGTCCTCTGCCCGACTCAGTATTGTGATGAGTGTGGGAATATTTCTTTATACAAGAACTCCTGATCGTCCTAAGGGAAAATCATATGCATAACGTCTTGTAGAAAAAAGAGCAAGACTTGAGGTAAACAAGAATTGCATTAGTGATATAATATAGTACATGTATAGTGATTTTGATGTTAAATTCATAATTTATAAATGATAGTATATAAGTTTCTATTTACTATTCTATCTTGTCAACCATTCACATAATTTATCTAATTTGTGGTTTGAATTGTTATTGTGCAGGAAGCTTTAGAGAAACTAAGTTCTTCGAGGAGGCTTGATTTTTAATGGTCCAACATAGGATTAGGATTTGATATAGATTGATATATATTTAGGGTTTGATAGATCTTGAGATGGCATATATGCCACAATTTGTAAAACTTGTTCTGAGTAGGCATATATGCCAAATTTGTTTATGCACAAACATAATTATTCTACATTTTGATATATGAGAATTGATATTCAATCTAATTTTTTCCTCGTGTGCATGTCTTTCTACTTTGAATATTCAAAATGGAATGTACAATTATCTTATAATGGTTTAAATTTATGATCAATATCATGTTATAGATTAACAAAATTGCATTTTAATAGAACTTATGAATTACAATTGGTAATCCATCTATGTTAGAGTTCATTCATATTAAGGTTCACATACATTGCATTCCATGAGACCACATTTCTTTGAGGAGTTTTTTCAAACAATTCATTGCCTTTTCTATTGTACCACATTTTTCATACATGTCTACCAAAGCATTTTTATCAAACACTCAATTTGAGAATACACATGATTTCAAGCTCTCTTGAATGAATTTACATGTGACATTATTTTGTTTTTTGAGCTCCTGTAATGAAGTAGGCAACTGATTTTTATTTCAAAAGAACTTAAAATTAATGAAAAATGGTATGAGAAGCACTGTATAATATTTGTTGAGAAGAACTATTTGAAAATATACCTCAAAGAATTGTGGTCTCATAGAAAATCAAAAAAGATGAAAAGATTAGCTTATGACAGTCTTATGGCATTGGTTCTTTTGATTGATTAAAAACTTCAAACAAAATGATACAACTTAATGAGATATATGTCATTACAATGTTCATTCAAAAGTAATATAATCATCTTGATAAAAATAATTTCTCAATGTTCATTCAAGCTTAATAACATGTAAAATGTATTAAATCATCATGAATAAGAATCACTATCTTTCAACCATAGGGGTTTGATGCAACCTTCAAACAAAATCCTTACAACTAAACAAGATACATGTTCATTAGATTGTTCATGTGAAATCTATACAATAATCATGATCAAGAATTAAGACATCACTCAAACATGATGCAACCATTAAACAAACCAAATACAACTCCATGACATGCATGTTATTTGACCTTCCACATGCAATTTATATTATCGTAATGCACAACAATGAATGTTGCTAACCATAATGCATGAATAAGCAAAATAGGTATACCATATGGGGTTGATGCATACTAGTCATAATGCACACTTCATACAAAAGCAATAACACTCATATGGATATTGTCATATATGTCAATCAACCTTTACCCACACCAAACTTTCTATATCACAATTGTTGTCATATATGCCATTCAACCTAACACAATTGAGGTTATGTATTTGGTAAGAACTTTGCAGGAAAATAAAGTGAGAGATGATGCTTAAGGTGTATTTGAACAAAAAATTTGTCCTAAGTGTTGAAAAATCTATCAAACAAAAGTATTTTGTTGTCCTAAGTGTTGAAATTGAAGCAAAACAACTGAAGACTAAAATTAACCACTTAGAAAAGGAATGAAAAGATAAGAAGAAGATTTTATCATCAATGAAAAGGAGGTTAGTCTGCCATAAAAATAGTTCCAACACATCTAGATGGATACATTTAGGCTAGGAATGGTCATGTTTTGAACCCAAACATGCCGAAACAGTTTGAGCTACATTGGATCGACAATATCCCTTAAGAGTCCAAAGTGCAAAAAGACAACAATCTTTGATGGGCTATTACTCAAAAACTATGATATTTACAAAATATTTGTCTAAGGATACAAAATCACATTGGGACCCTCTACAATAACCTCTCTTGGTTTTTGCTATCTCAAAAGCATTTTCCAGTGATGACGAGTTTTTAATTGAGGAAAAAGTTTTCAAATGCAAGTAGTGTAAAGTTGTAAAGTGGTGCAACTTTCATTCTACAACTCGTACAACCAAACCGACTGTTTCAACATGTCTAGATGGGTATGTTTATGCTAGGAATGGTCCTCTTTCACACCCAAACATGCCAAATCACTCTGAGCTATGTTCAACCGGCTTGATCCCTTAAGAGTCCAAAGTGCAAAATGATTGCAATCTTTGGCGAGCTATTACTCAGAAACCATGATGCTTACAAACTCTCCATCTGAGGCTATGGGATCATGTTGGGACCTTCTACAATAACATCTCTTAATTTTTGCTATCTCAGAGGCATTTTTTCGTGGTGATGAGTTTTTAGTTTAGGAAAAAGTTGTCAAATGCAAGTAGTGTAAAGTTGAAGTGGTGCAACTTTCATTTTGCAACTCGCACAACCAAATTAACTATTCCAACACATCTAGATGGGTATGTTTACGCTAGGCATGGTACTCTTTCGTACCCAAGCATGCTGAATCACTCTAAGCTATTTTCAACCGACTCGATCCCTTAAGAGTCCAAAGTGCAAAATGGCTTCAATCTTTGATGGGCTATCACTAAGAAATCGTGATGCTTACTGTAGACAAGTAAAATGTCCTGATTGATACTATACATCTAATTCTGATCAACTAACACTGTTTCTTCTGAAATCACATCTCAAATTGATCAATTAATTGAATAATCAACATTATTTAATTAAAATCAGCAAATTCAACTATTAATCAAATAATTAAATTTATTGGATTAATTCACCCTTCTTCTAACTAATTATTCATCTTATTTAATTAAATCAAATCATTTAATTAAATCCTCTTTTAATCCTCTCACTTGATTAAAAAATCAATCAAATCAAATGTCACATCTCCTAATTCTCTCCAATTAATTAATTCTAGATTAATTAATCCTAAATCAACTTTCTAATCAGCATTATCAAATCCTCCAGCTTTTAACTCTTCAAAAGTTAAATCAACTATGGTCAACTAACTAGGTTGCACATAAAATAAATTTCTTCTATTTATCTAATTATCTCAATTATCCTCACAAAGGCATATTCTGAGGAATATTCCTCTCAAACACCTCTTAATCAATTTCACTCCAAAGGATTTCAAAAATTTATCACATCCTCTTACATTTGCAATAAATTCTCTTACAAACCTTTCAAATTCTCTTACATCCTCTCAAATCTCATTCAGTTCCTCTTACAAGAATTTCAAATTCTCAACCAACAACATTTACTTCTCTTCCATCCTCCTCCACTCACACATTTCCCAAAATGTGCTCCACCCTCACCCAATAGAATTGTGACACTTGGCACATTCTTATTGGTTCTCAATTCATCCCACATTCATCAAATCCTCATTCTTCAACCCTTGGATTCTATAAATAGAGGCACATTTTTCATAATATGGATCCACAACTTCATGCATTATCACTATAGCCATTTGAGTTCTTAGAATTCCATCATTTTCATCCATTTTAGCTAGATTATAGTCAAATTCACTCTTGGATCATCTTCAACTTCATCAAGCTTATCAAGGGATTGGGAAAGGGCTTCTTTCCACATCAAAGGAGCACTACTCCCCCTATGGGATGAAGGTTTTTCTAGTTTAATGTATATTACATGTTTCATTATGTTAGTTTCTTGTTTATTTCATATTTTCTCTTAAATTGGTTAAAGAATCTCATAGGGAGCATTAGATTTTATTTTCTAACATGTTTGACATTGTTTTGTTGATCTCTTGTTAGGTTGTGCAGGTTTTGTGCTCACACTTACAAACTTTCCATCTGAGGCTATAGGATCATGTTGGGACCCTCTATAATAACCTCTCTTTTTTTTTCTATCTTGGAGGAATTTTTCTGTGCTGACGAGTTTTCAGTTGACAAAAAAGTTGTCAAAAGCAAACAATGTAATGTTGCAAAGTAGTGCAACTTTCATTTTGCAACTCGTGTGACCAAACCAACTATTCCAACACATCTAGATGAGTACATTTATGCTAGGAATGGTCATCCTTCACACACAAACACGCTGAATCAATCTGAGCTATGTTCAACTGGCTTGATCCCTTAAGAGTCCAAAGTGTAAAATGGCTACAATATTTGATGGGCTATTATTCAAAAACTATGATGCTTAAAAAATATTTTTTTGAGGCTACGTGATTGTTTTGGGACTCTCTACAATAACCTCTCTCGGATTTTTCTATCTCAAAGGCGTTTTCTCGTGGTAACAAGTTTTTAGTTGAGGAAAAAGTTGTCAAATGCAAGCAGTATAAAGTTGCAAAGTGGTGTAACTTTCATCCTACAACTCGTACAACCAAATCGACTATTCCAACATGTTCGGGTGGGTACATTTATGGTAGGCATGGTCATCCTTCGCACCCAAACACGCCGAATCACTTTGAGCTACATTCAACCAGATCGATCCCTTAAGAGCCAAAATGCAAAATGGCTACAATCTTTGATGGGCTATTACTTGAAAACCATGATGCTTAAAAACTCTCTGTCTAAGCCTATGGGATTGCGTTGGGACCCTCTACAATAATCTCTCTCAATTTTTTCTATCTCAGAGGCATTTTCTCGTGTTGTTGAGTTTTCAGTTGAGGAAAAAGTTGTCATATGCAAACAATGTAAAGTTGCAAAGTGGTGCAACTTTCATTTTACAACTCGTATGACCAAACTGACTATTCCAACACATTTATATGGGTACATTTACACTAGAAATGGTCATCCTTCACACCCAAACACGCTGAATCACTCTAAGCTAAATTCAATCAACTCGATCCCTTAAGATTCCAAAGTGCAAAATGACTATAATATTTGACGAGCTATTACTCAAAAACTGCAATGTTTACAAACTCTCTATTTGAGGCTACAAGATCATGTTGGGACTCTCTACAATAACCTCTCTCAGTTTTTTTTATCTCGAAGGTTTTTTTTCATGGTGATGAGTTTTCAGTTGAGGAAAAAGTTATCAAATGCAAGCAGTGTAAAGTTGCAAAGTGGTGCAATTTTCACTTTGCAACTCATACGTCCAAACCGACTATTCCAACACATCTAGATGGGTACGCTTATGGTATGAATGGTCGCACCCAAACATTCATAATCACTCTGAGCTACATTCAATTGGCTCGATCCCTTAAGAGTCCAAAGTGCAAAATGGCTGCAATCTTTGACAGGCTATTACTCAAAACCTATGATGCTTACAAACTCTCCATTTAAGGCTATTAGATCATGTTGGTACCCTCTGCAATAACCTCTCTCAATTTTTGATATCTCTAAGGCGTTTGCTAGTGGTGTCGAGTTTTTAATTGATGGAAAAATGGTTCGATGGATGCAATGTAAAGGTGCAAAGGGGTGTAACTTTCGTTTTGCTCCTCATGTGACCAAATCGATAGTTTCAACACATCCAAATTGGTAGGTTTATGCTAGGAATGGTCCTGTTTCACACCCAAACACAATAAAACAGTCTGAGCTACATTGGACCGATGATTTCTCTTAAGAGTCAAAAGTGTTAAAAGGTAGCAATCTTTGACGAGCTATTACTTAAAAATCATATCACCTAGAAACAATCCTTTTGAGGCTATGGGATCATGTAGGGCCCCTCTACAATAACCTCTCTCATTTTTTGATATCTCTAAGGTGTTCCCTGTGGTATTGAGTTTTTAGTTGATGGAAAAAGGGTAAGATGGATGCAGTGTAAAGGTGCAAAGGGGTTTAGGGTTTGTTTTGGTCCTCGTGAATAAGTGAATAAGTGAATCATTTACTCAAATACACTTAATTCATCAACTACACACATGAATACAAAGTATATGCATGAAAACACGTAGGTCGTAAAGTATACATTGGAAAACTCATAAGTCACAAAGTATACACGTAATTTGTAAAGTATACACAATACACATGATATCATCATTCAAGAATTGCAATCAAATATAAGATTTAAAAAATTCCATGTAGACATACAAAAAACAGCCCTAATACATAGACATTTCCCAGTAGGGGAAGGAAATAAATCACATGTTGCCTTCGTAGTTGGCTAGATGGAGTTTCTATTGATTCTTTTATCTTTTGAATGTGCCCACTAGTCCTCCTCTCTTCACTCATCTGGAGATGCAACTGATAGAATACGAAGTGTATACATTAATATATAGAAATTGAAAAATTGTGGAATGGCATATAACAAAATAATCACAAACAAATAATCATCACACTCTTCCACAATAGTATCACATTGATGTTTTGGAGTGACAAGCACCTGTAGAAACCATCAAGGTAGTAGTTAAACTACATACAAGCATCATGAAAACTTTTAATAATAGAAGAAGAGAAAATATAATGTCAAATTTACTAATCTATTGCATACCTCTACCAAAGGATTGGAGCTGGCTATTGTTGCAGCAGCTCCATGGTCCATCATGCCATGAACATCACAATATACTTTAAATGAAAAATATATATGATCACAATAGAAAAGATGCTTAGAATAACAAATCTATATTATTCTAAACAACCTATATGATAATGAAATGGTAATGCAAATTAGAAAAGATTCTTAGAATAACAAATCTATATTATTTTAAACAACCTAAATAATGAACCTTAGCAGATAAACAATATCATACCTGTCCCATACAACAAATGATTCGCTACTCAAGTGTGCCTGAAGGGTCATCTCTTACCTTCAGAGTATCGAGTAATGTTTCATGATTAACACTACTAATTGTCCATAGTTCCTTTTTTTTTGGTCTAGCATGATGTATCAATAACTTAACATTTGTTGTTATAACAAGGTGTGAATACATGAGAATGGTTTTGTGTTTATCATAGTCTTCAAATGCAGGTATGTTGTTCTTTCTAATCATATATGTTCACAACCAAGTTCTAGAAACAAAAACTGAAAGTGTATGATCATAAATTTTTTATCAACAATTAAATTTACTTAGAATAAAAAATCTATATTATTCTAAACAACCTAAATGATGATGAAATGGTAATGCAAACTAAAAAATTTCTTAGAATAACAAATCTATATTATTCTAAATAACCTAAATGATGATGAAATGGTAATGAAGACTAGAGAAGATGCTTAGAATAACAAATCTACATTATTCTAAACAACCTAAATTATGATGAAATGGTAATGAAAACTAGAAAAGATGCTTAGAATAACAAATCTATATTATTCTAAACAACCTAAATGATGATGAAATGGTAATGCAACCAAGTTCTAGAAACAACAACTGAACCTATAGGATACATGAACCCATCATCATCTTTCATTGGTTATGTTAGATTTTTCTTTCCCTGTACACATTGTGCCAACCAATAGTCTAACCCCTCTTCATTCCCCTATAGTGCTACAACTACATAGACATGTCCTGGCTTTACAAGATCTGAAAGATGGTTGTAGTCAAGTGAACTTTCCATTTCATCTTCTAAAGAGGATTGTGCTACATATAAAGGGTTAGGTACTATGGAATCCATGTATGTTCTCACTCACTTGACTCGCATTGATCCCAATCACACTAAATACAATTTTGACAAAAACAAGCCAACTCTCGTGTCCATGCACCCGCATCTGAGCTTCAAAATGAATGCATCTTTGAAGAACCTCTAATTGTTTAACATTCCAATTTGTCTCCCATTGTACCCTCCTCAACCAACCAAATGAACCTGGACACTTGTGAATCAAGTGTCCCTCCTTGTGATAATGCATAAGTACACCAATCAACAGTAGAACGTGCATCACTGAATGTTGCACCACCTTTGATCTTCATTTGTTCCTTAACTAGAGCCCTCTTCACACATGCACCTGCACTATCATGCTCACCTTTTCCATGCCCAACTTGAAAAAACTCCAAAGATATGGTACACCCCTCTCTATATGCATCCTTCTCAACCAATAAAACATGCAAGCATTCTTGAATTGCCATGTGCAGTTATCTGACCAAATGAGATGTTGACCCATTGCAATCCCTTTTTCCTACAAGAACTCAAAAAAGTTTTCAAAACAATGTTGTACAAACTCAAATGAATGAGATCTATCATCAATCATATAAAAATGGTACTCCCTAATTATCTTCCTATCCTCTTTTGTACTATCAGGGGCATGTCTATATGTTATGTGGACAAAAATAGTAATTTGAATAGAATATAATATTGTTATTATACTTCATTTTGTGGTTGCAATGTGTAATTTTCAGCAAAATCAACTATGGATACAATAGCTCTAATAGGGAAAGAGTCTTTACACATCTTGAATTTCCAATCCAACCACTGCGACCTGTGGCTATGCCTTGCATACTTATAGAATTTTTTTTTCTTAAAATCAGAAATAAAATCAACAATACTTAAGTCTCTTGTAACCAACTCGTATCTAGAACCTTCACCTCCACTCTTCAATGTGTATTTAACTTTCTCAAACCCTTTTTTTCTCAACAATCTTGTTACCAAAATCATGATCGCTGCCCTCATGAAAGCATGTTACAAACTTCGATAAACCACCACATTGCAAAAATGTTTCATTTAAACAATCATTTTTTATAAAATAAGCAACCATCACCTCTAACGCACAAAAATGAATCTAACAAGTCCCTAGACTTGGGAAGTTGCATTGCATGACACTCCTGCAACATTTCGTCGGTATGCATAGTAGAACAAATATGGCATAACAAGTCATGATACATTGAAAACTCAACATGGTATTTACATGTATTACAAATATTAATAGGTACATAATAAAATGGCTTGACAAGACTCAAAAGCCCTTTGTGAGATTTGAAAATTTGGATGTTCTTGACAAAATTGTTTGGCTACATTCCAAGAAATGTTTAGGATGTGGTGTGTGATCTCGATTACCAATTTGTAACTTTAAAACATCCTTTACATTCGATGATACTCTAGAGTGAGAGTTCCAAAATTGTTCAATTTGCATCTTTACAATATTGGTTAGCTTCTTATCAACACGTGGAAGCCTCCCATTAAAATCCAACATATCATTTTGAAGAGGACTATCAAGTCTTCCTCTGCTTGAGAGTTCTTTATTCAATGTTTTACGATTTAGATTTAAATCAATACAAGTTTTCCTAATTAAGCCATCATTTCTCAAATGATGGCTTGCTAGTGAGGTTGTGATCACTCTACAAGAAGCCATTTTATCTTTTTCCTTACTAGTCTTTCCAATAAAATTTAGAGCATTAAAATGATTTTTTACAATAATAGCATTTTTCTTTAATTTTTTGGTGACACAAATCTTCAATTTTCTTAATAATGGTATGATTTTGTAAGACTCTAGCAATTGCACAAAAATTGGCATTGTTCATTTAATGTCTTATTAGAAAAGTATTCATTGAACATATTGGTAGCCCACAAACAAATTGTTTGTTGTGACCTTTTTCTTTGAATATTGTCTATTTTGTCCTCATCTATTTCAAGCAATCATTTAGGGGTTCTCATGTAATTAGGTGTTACATAACGTTCATTTTCAACATTTTCAATAATAATTCCAACATTTTCATTTTCAAGTTCAATGTTATTAACATTTTCACTTTCAATATTTTCAACATTTTCAATAACAATTTCATTTTCAACAACATTTTCATTTTCAATGTTGTTCACATATTCATTTTCAATTTCAATATGATGTTCAATATTTTCAAATTCTATTTCATCTTCATTTGAATTAACATTTAACAGTGCAGAAGAAGCTTCAACTTGAGCATTTGTCATACCTTGTCTTCTTTTCCTATGACTTTCTCTATCTTTTGCTCTATGCTTCAATTTGATCTATTGTTAGTTTCCTCTTTCCTTTTCTCTTACGGTGACTACTACTCCCCATTGCACAAACAAAAAACACACAAATGATTGTAATTGTTAATGAAGTGTAAAAGAATCTCCCAAAAGTTGAATTTTGTCTGATACATACAAAAAGCACGAGATTTTAGTGATATAAGGAATGTGGGGACTGTTGGAATGCTCAAAATGGTCTCATTTTTGTTTTTTATATAACTCAGTAAATGAATATCCATTTCAAAATGGATATCCGTTACAAACAAATATTCATTTTGAACAGATATTCGTTATGTTTTGCACAATATACCTGTTGTTACTCGTGCTTCTATCTTTATAACCTATTACAAATGAAACATATGTCTATTTACTTTAGTTTTAAGAATTATTATTATTAGCATAATATTATTAATATATTATATTATGATATATTTTATATTATATATTTATATAATATATATTATATATTATTATATATTATAGGTATATAAATTAAATTAATATATTATATAGTATATAAATTATATTATATATCAATACCTCTCTCTCACTCTCAGGTTCCTCTCTCCCACTCTCCCTCTCTTTCTCCCCCACTCTCTCTCTGAGGTCTCTCCAAGTCTCTGGTCTCTCTCTCTCTCTCTCTCTCTCTCCCTCTCTCCCCCACTCTCACTCTCTCTCCCCTCTCTCTCTCTCCTTTCTCTCAAGTTGCCTCAAGTCTCGCCCTATATATATATATTATATATTAATATATATTAAAATATATTAATATATTAATATAAATTAATATATTAAATTAATATTATTATATATATTATATATATATTATATATATTATTATTAAGGTATATATTATATAGTATATAATTTATACTATATATTAATATGTATGCATAGGGGAAGCTTCAAATCTTATACAATAAATAACAGATATCTATAATGTTTAGAGTTTTACCAGTCGAACAATATGAATGCATAGGGGAAGCTTTGAAACCTATACAGTAAATAATAGATATCCATTATCATTCAATCTTTATAAACCAAATAACACATAAAACCAATATTATGTATTATTAATATATAATAAATGTATTATATATTAATATATCATAATATATTATATATTATATATTATGATATATTATATAATATATTATATATAGTATTATTTAATATATATAATATATATTTTATACTATATAGTATGTAAATAATATATTATTATGTGCAATGTTTTTAATCTACTAAAAATGCAAGAAATCAAGAAAAAGACCAAAAACAAGCAAAACACTCAAGATAGGGCGGTGAGGAGTTCAAACCAACATACAAAGCCTCCTGTTGTGTAGATGTGTCCACGATGCATGATGGGTTGTGTGCTCACTCAAAATTCCAGTAGCATAGCGGTGCTCTAATGAAAATGGGTGAGAGAGGATGAAAATGGCTAAGTTTTGGATAAATAGATTTGGGAGGATGATGGATGAATGACCAAGATTAGATTTTGAGATCAAGGGTTCTGATTAATTCTAGGGAAAAGGGAATATTAAATTCCATTTGGGGATGTGGGTGGATTAAAAATTCCTCAGGAGATGAGAAGAGTTGACCAAGGATTAGATTAGGATAATTAATGAAGTGTTAGAGGAATGTTAGGTGGTTAATTGGGATTAGGGGCCCACTTGCAAAATTTGGAGGATGTGACACCTCCTAATCATGGATTAGGAATGTGCACATCCCTAATGATGGGATTAGCGGGTGGATTAGGATTAGGTGTTGATTATGGGGGATGGGACATGTGAGGAATTAAATAAATGTATTATTCATTTAATTCTTTGAGGAAAAGGGTAAAGGGTAAAGTATTTAATTATTTAATTAAATACCTTAGAAATTTAGAGGACTTTAGGGGTATTAATTAAATAATGGTAATTTTACTTAATTAATGTGGATAAAAGGATATTTAGGTGAAAAGGGATAAATTTGACCAAATATAAGTGGTCAAATTTAGGTGTCTACATTTTTCCCCTCTTTGAGATGGTGTTATGAACTAACATCATTTCAAAGAAGATTAAAAGATAGCACCAAGAAGAAGATGGTTAGATTGTGGAAGATGCCCCAGTCATTCAAAGGAGTGACTAGGAAGAAAAATGATAAGTGTGATGATGAAGATGGGTGAGGATTCCCCCTCGAGAGGACATGCGGGTTCAAGAGAACATGGGTGTGCTCTCTAAATGGATGAGATGATGCAAGGTTATATGAGGAAGATGATGCAAAGTGATCGATAGGATGGAGGACGGTAAGATGAAGAGATAAAAGCAAGCATAAATGGATTTAAGGACAAAGGTGATGTTGCCCCAATCAAGCTACAAGCCAAAATGGATTGATGATGTATGGAGTGTTGTTGATGAGGGAATAATATATCCAAAAACAATGCAAAAGGATAGGGAAGGATACATCCCAATGATGATGATTAGAGTGTTGTTGATGAGGGAAGGATACATCCAAAAACAACACAAAATTATAGGGAAGGATACATCCCGATGATGATGATGATGAAAGTGTTGTTGATGAGGGAAGGATACATCCTGAAACAACACAAAATGATAGGGAAGGAGACATCTTGGTGATGATGAGGATGAGGATGGTTGGATCAAGGCTTGTAGCAAGGCTAGGAACAAGACCAAGGATGTGATTAGATGATTTGTGCTAGATTGAATGGATTAGGATTGGATGGAGATGTGAGATGGTTGAAACGAATGAAGATGATGGCATAAAATATACTTAGAATAATAGATCTATATTATCCTAAGACTATTGAAGAGATGATGATAGGACATGGGGTGATGAAAATAGATATGATAGATAGACGAGGGTGAGTGATAAATGCTAAATGGATTAAGAGCGATGTATCAAAACTGTCATGTAGTGAGCACTAAATTTGATATAGCATGAGATACTATGCACCAAGGTATGATGAACCAAGGTGACTTTGTATCATATGCACAGGATAGATGCAACAAACAAAAGGTTATTCCAACATCCCAAAGTCACAAGGGGATTTGGCAGGGTCAATGTTGGAAAACCACAAACACAAGGATGTCCCAGCATAACACAAGACCCCAAGGATCTTGGTGGGTACTATGTGGGACAACTAGGAAGACAAGATCACATAGAAAATCAAGATATGCCCCTATGTTTACTAGTCAAAGCGCACCATGATATGATGGATCATGGTGACCCTAACAAGGTATAATAGGAAGCTCAAATGATAAACAAAAATTCCAAAAGCATCAAAAGATCACAATAAATTTCAAATATCCTTTGCCATAGGACCAAGAGGTGGATGGGATTGATGCGATCTGATTTGAGGAAGGATACATCCTACTAAGACCAAGGATGGAGATTAGATTAGGTGATTGACATGACTCGGGATACTTGAAACCGATTGAACCAGATGATACTAATGGATTTTGTTTTTAGGAACCAGCTAGATAGGGACACATTTGATGACATGACACAACACCAAGACACACCCTAAGTACAAACCCCAGGGTCTTAGGGGCTCATTGATTGATTGCCTTGCATACGTGAAAGCATAGAGACCTCGTAGTTCAATAAAAGGCTAACAATTGACCATGGATAAAATTGAAAAGAGGACAATGGAGACCTCAATGGATGACAAAGACAGGATAGACAAATGTCCTAGGGGCTGATCAAATGATTAGCCTTGCCTACGTGAAAGCGTAGAGGCAACGTAGTTCGACAAAAGACCAACGATAGACAATGTACAAGAGATGATCAGATGATCATGATAAGTGGATACAAGGATGGAGCCAATATGGTGAGACAAGATAGACATTGTGGAGAGGGGGATGGTGATCGTGTGAAGCTCAAGAATGGGATAGTTACCCAAATCATAAAAATATGAATTGGGAGGATGATATGATGGATAGATGAGTAATGATAAGTGATAGGAGATTGGGAAGATGTGTAAAAGAGGTGGGAGTGATTATAGTGATATGGATGGCATTGAATTGCATTGGAGTAGCCTATAGCTAGATACCAATGACAAGGGATTATGGATAGGAGGATGAGATGGTAAGAGGGATTGCATAGATGGATGATCAAGAGATAAATATGTGGATATGATAGAATGATAGGATGGATGGATAGGAAGATAAGGATGGGGATGCATTAGGGATGATAGGATGGATGAAAGAAGAGATAAAGATGTGGATAATGATAGGGTGAATGGATAGGAAGATGAGGATGGGGAGATGAAAAGGATTTTTGGATGGATGGATAGGGAGATGGAAGGGATTATAGGATCAATGAATGATGTCTCCAAGGACTATGTCACAAACAAGGATATTCCCCACTCTAGATATGTCATATATGATGAGGTAGGAGAGATGGAAGCTAGAAGGATGGGAAAATAAGGGAGTGAGATGGATATGGATAGGATGCATGGATAAGGAAGGGAGATATGTCATGCATGGATGTGGATAGGGAATACAATAGTGTATGGATGAAGGGAATGCATGCCAAGAGGTTTCCAAAGAATTTACTATATGTTTTCCCTTATCTATAGCAAGATCACAAGGAGAATGGAGGGATTGGGATAAATGGGATAGGATAGGTATGATACGTGCATAGGTTGGATGGAGGAGATAGAAGGGGATGAAGTTGCCCCCAAGTGTGGAAGTAAACTGGATGGGGGATTTACACATGACACCTATTTTCTAGGTTTTCATCATGGTACTTATCCAAGGTGCTTGTTTTCCAAGTTTTCACCATTGGACGAGTTATTTCTCTTCTTTTTTTATCTTTTTTGCTTTTTTTTGGATTTTTTTGGATAGTATGAAGATGGAGATGGATGAGGATAGGTATGTGGATAAATGGATTTGGAAGACATGTGATAAGGGGATAGATGGACTCAAGCATCAAGTGCCATACGAATTAATAAGAGCCCAGGTGTGTGAAGTGATTATTGGATATTGATACAACCTTATCAGGATGGATGGATTATGCAAGGGAGTGGATTAAAGGGATTTGATGGGGAAGATATGTGTGATAATGGATGGGATGTTGAAAAGTGTATGGATGGAATGATGGAGTAGATGTGTGATGGGAAAATGTTTTCAAGACCAACATTGGCGCATATGGTGGGGGATGTGGAATGATAAGAGGATTAATGGATGGAGAATGTGGGGATAATGAAGGAGTTGGGATAGTGAATTTTGGGACATAAGGACCCAAAATAGATTTAGGATATAGCGGATTAGGATGATTAGCTTTTGGATTAGAAACTTTGGATGTTGTTATCGATTTTTCATTTGAATGCATTGTAGCTTTTTTCTTTGGGATCCACATGGTTTTGATTTTTTCTTTAATAGGATTGCGTAGTATTTTTTATTGATTACACTTTTTGATGGGATTTTTATTTTCTTCATCATGTCCTTATAAGGGGACATGAGGAGCTTTAGATTCATGTGGATGTTTAGACTTATGAATTTTTACATTGGCATCCAAAGTGCTTCCAATAGCAATGGGATGGGTGTAAGGAGATGGATGATGTGGAGAGAATATGGATGGGGTGATGGAGGTAGGATTTTGGAGAGGGTGTGTGGATGGAGGAGGTATAGTTACATGCCTTTGTTGATCCTGATTAGGGAATATGAGAGTGGGATGTTCATGATGGGTGATATGGATAGGTGATTGATGGATATGCGGTCCTAAAATGGACTTAGAATGTGGAGGATACATGATGGTGGATGAAGGGACGTAAGGACCCAAAATGGACATGGTAGATGAAGGGACATAAGGACCCAAAATGGACATGGTAGATGAAGGATGGGTGATGGTGAATGGAGGGACATAAGGACCCAAAATGGATTTGGAGGATCGAGGAATGTGGATGGTTGTTTTGAGATGATATAATGGAGGGGGGATGGCAACAAATGGCTTGGTGGAGTGATGGGAAGAGCCTACTATTCTTTTGGAAGAGGCTCGTTGAGGATGTATGGAGATTGTACCAACATTTTTGGATTGTGAGTCTTGAGATACATATCAAAGACCTTGTGTAAGTGGATTTTCTTTGACATGGATGGGCTCTAAAATACCTTTCTCATGAAGGGCTAAACCTTTTCCTTGATAGTTCATGATCTTGAGCATTCGATCTATAGTAGGATGATTGTTATTTTGGAAACACGATGCGAGCCTATTATTAGGTGGGGGAGGATGGGTGGTGTATATGCTTGCTTCCTCTTCTGCAAGAAAATCACCATGGATGAATTTAAGAGTACCAAGGGGATATAAACATGGTGTTGGGATGGTATGGTATGGTTAGGTGGCAATGAAGGATCATGAGATGGAGATGATGGGATGGTAGGATCTTGATTCGGGGGAGGGGGTGATAAGGGATCATGAGATGGAGTGATTGGATCTTGATCTATAAGGGGATAATGGGATGGAGTGAATGAGATGGTAGGATCCTGATGTGGAGTGGATGAGATGGTAGGATCTTGATATGGATGAGGGGATGTGTTGGTATGCTTTGGATCAAGCTCTTGGAAAGTTTCAATGGGTGTAGATGGTGTGGTGGAAGAGGAATGTTGGATGGAATCCACAAATGGGGGAGACAAAAAAGATGAAGGATTCATGAAGCTCAAGGGAGTGGATTAGATTTGACTGTCTTCGATGGTGTCAATGGTTCGAGGAGTGGAAGATGGGGTTTCAATGGATTCAATGGATTGGACGATTTCAATGGTTTGGATAATGGCTCCATGACATCAAGATGTGGATTTGGGCATGTCTTCTTTGTCATGAGTCCTTGGATGACATCTGAAATGAGGTACTTGCTTATTGTAGGCTTAGATGGTGTGGTGGGAATAGATGAAGGATTAGGAATGGGTCGAGGACTAGGATTATGGATTGGTGGATTAGGACATGATGGAGTGGAAGATGGAGTGACATGAGAGGATATGGATAGTGGATTAGAATCATGGAGTAGAGGATTAGGATATGATAAGTGGAAGATGGAGTGACATGGGAGGATATGGATAGTGGATTAGAATCATGGAGTGGAGGATTAGGATATGATAGAGTGGAAGATGGAGTGACATGGGAGGATATGGATAGTGGATTATAATCATGGAGTGGAGGATTAGGATATGATAGAGTGGAAGATGGAGTGACATGGGAGGATATGGGTGGCAAATCAATGTTGGAGAAAGTTGATGGGGAATTAAGATAGGAATATTGGGATGGGGGATTAAGATGGGAAGATTGTGATGGTGGATTAGGACAAGAGGATGTGGATGGTGGATTAGTACAGGAATATGTGGATGGAGGATTGATGTTGGAGAAAGTGGATGGGGAATTAAGGTAGGAATATTGGGATGGTAGATTAAGATAGGAGGATGTGGATGTTGGATTAGGATGGGAAGAGTGGGATGGTGGATTAAGGTAGGAAGATTGGGATGATGTATTAAGGTAGGAATATTGGGATGGTGGATTAAGATAGGATGATGTGGATGTTGGATTAGGATGGGAAGATTGGGATGGTGGATTAAGGTGGGAAGATTGTGATGTTGGCTTAGGATAATACATTGGAGGATAATGAGATGGAGGATTTTGACTAGGGGTGAAGGTGATAGTGTTTTTGTATGAAGATGGAGGTTGAGACATGGCTAGAGGAGAAGATGGGGGTATGGATATTAGATGAGAGGGATATGTGGGTGATAGATAAGATGAGGATGTGGATGAAGGATATGATGGATATGGGGATGGTAAATAAGATGGATATGTGGGTGGGGAAGATGATGGATATCCCTTATCAAAGGTAGCATAAGGATTGCTAGGAGGTGTGGATGAAGGCATGATGGAGTAGCTTGGATGACTGATTAGATTTTGGATGATGGCTTGGGAAAGCTTACTAGAAATGATAGCATCAAGGGAATCTATATCATACTCATCTTGATCAATAATACTTTCATTATCATCATCAACATAACTCGGATTTCCCTTGACCACTATTTTTGGTTGTGTGGCAGGAGGATAAGGATTCATGATGTTGGATTGGATGGGTGTGGATTGAAAATAGGGGAATAGATGATTAGAAGAAAAGAAGAGATGATGAAAAGATAAATGGAATGGATTAGAAGAATGTGGAAGAAGGGATCTTAAGATTTGTTTCGATATCAAAAGATCTTGGGTGTGGATGGAGTAAAGCTCAAATTGGGATGTATATTAAGCTTAGATTGGGGTTTATTTTAAGCTCAGATTAGGATTGGATTGAAGCTTGGATTAGGATTGGATTGGGAAAATGTGATGGGAAAAACTCCTAAGTTCAAGGATGCAGCTAAAATGATGAGGACGGTTGTTGGATGAATGAAGGATAGGTTTATTGGTAGTCAATGAGATGAAAGTGATCATTTGAGGATGGATATATAGAGGAAAAATGATTGGATTATGATTTTGTATTGAGGAAGATATAGGCTAATCATGACACGAAGGGTTGACTCTCTTGGTTTTGTATGGGAAGTGCATCCGCCTTTGTGTATAGCGCATTCTCCTCTCTAGATCACGAATTTTCCTATTTATGGACATCACAGAATCACCCCTATGAGTATCAAGATCGCCTATATTATATATTATATATTATATAATATAATATATTATATATAGTAATAGTTAATATATATATTATATATTATATATTATATAATATATGTTTTATACTATATAGTATGTAAATACTATATTATTGTGTGTAGTGTTTTTAATCTACTAAAAATGCAAGAAATCAAGCAAAAGACCAAAAACAAGCAAAACACTCAAGATAGGGTGGTGAGGAGTTCAAACCAGTGTACAAAGCGTCATGTTGTGTAGATGTGCCTGCAATGCGTGATGGGTTGTGTGCTCACTCAAAACTTTGGCAACATAACGACACTCCAATGAAAATGGGTGAGAGAGGATGAAAATGGCTAAGTTTTGGATAAATAGATTTGGGAGGATGATGGATGAATGGCCAGGATTAGATTTTGAGATCAAGGGTTCCGATTAATTCTAGGGAAAAAGGGAATATTAAATTCCATTTGGGGATGTGGGTAGAGTAAAAAAGGAATTAAAAATTCCTTGGGAGATGAGAAGAGTTGAATAGGGATTAGATTAGGATAATTAATGAAGGGTTAGAGCAATGTTAGGTGGCTAATTGGGATTAGGGGCCCACTTGCAAAAGTTGGAGGATGTGACACCTCCTAATCATGGATTAGGAATGTGCACATCCCTAATGATGGGATTAGTAGGTGGATTAGGATTAGGTGTAGATTATGGGGGATGGGACATGTGAGGAATTAAATAAATGTATTATTCATTTAATTCTTTGAGGAAAAGGGCAAAGGGTAAAGTATTTAATTATTTAATTAAATACCTTAGGAATTTAGAGTACTTTAAGGGTATTAATTAAATAATGGTAATATTACTTAATTAATGTGGATAAGAGGATATTTAGGTGAAAAGGGATGA
Organism: Sequoia sempervirens; assembly: GCA_007258455.2. Lineage (NCBI taxonomy): Eukaryota > Viridiplantae > Streptophyta > Pinopsida > Cupressales > Cupressaceae > Sequoia > Sequoia sempervirens. Next base: position 800,822,584 of record VDFB02271358.1, read on the forward strand.
ATTTGACCAAATATAAGTGGTCAAATTTAGGTGTCTACAATTATATATTATATATCTTATACTCTCTCCCTCTCTAGCTCTAGCACTACTACTGATATCCAACTTGTATTTTGTATTGAAATTTTGAACACAGTAATTAGGCATTATGTTATTAAAATCCTGGCCTCCCAAATGCATATCCCCTCTAACGGTCTTGACGGCAATATTACCCTTTCAAACAGAAAGAACCGACATATTGAACATACCTCCACCCAAATCAAACATGAAAACACTTCTTTCTTTAGTGAATACATCATGGAAACCATAAGTTATAGTTGTGACCATTGGCTTGATAATTGTTCGCATGACATTGAGGCATGCAATCTTACTAGCATACTTTGTGGCCCTCTTCTACATATCCTTAAAATAAGCAGGCACAATACAATAACCACATTCTTCACCTCACATTAAAATAAGCAACATGGATGAGATCTCTTCAGGCCCAAATAACTCTCCCTTAGGTCCATCGCACTCCCTCTCTCTCTCTCTCAAGTCTCTCCCTCCCACCCTAACTAGATAAATATCTCTCCCCCTCTCTGCCTCTCTTTGTCCCTCCCACCCTCTCTCTCTTAGGTCTCTCTCTCTCTTTCAAGTCTCTCAACCAATCTCTCTCCCTCTCAGGTCTCCCTCTCTCCCTCTCAAGTCTCTCTCTCTCTCTCTCTCAAGTCTCTCTCTCCCTCCCTCTTAGGTCTCTCCCTCCATATCAGGTCTTTCTCTCTTTCTCTCTCTCCCTCTCACTCTCAGGTCACTCCCACTCCCTCTATCTCTCTCACTAGTAGAATTTGGCAAATAAATGACTACGTGACTAAAAATTTTAGTCATGACACCTAAACATGACTAAATTCTAATCATTTTTTGCAACAAAGCTATAAATGACTAATTTAATCATCATAAGTGACTAATTTCATCATCGGGTAAAAAACACAACTAAATAATTAGTCACACAAATAAAAATTAGACAATATGATATTAAAGTAGATAATTAAAACAAATATTTCAAATTGAGGGAGTGGGTTGTATTATAATATAATATAATAATAATATATTATATTACAATACAATATATTATATTACAATACAATATATTATATTATATTATATTATATTATATTATATTATATTATATATATTATAATATATTATATTATATTATATATTATAATATATTATATATATTATATTATATTATAATATATTATATTATATTATATTATATTATAATATATTATATTATATTATATTATATTATATTATAATATATTATATTATATTATATTATATTATATTATATTATAATATATTATATTATATTATATTATATTGTAATATATTATATTATATTATATTATAATATATTATAATATATTATAATATATTATATTATAATATATTATATTATATTATATTATAATATATTATATTATAATATATTATATTATATATATATTATATTATATAATATATTATAATATGATATATATATAATATATATTATATTATATATGTATAATATAATATGATATTATATAATATAATATATATAATATACATTATAATATATATACTATACATTATAATATATGTACTATATAATATAATATATATACTATATATACTATATAATATATAATATATTGTTATAATAATATAATATAATATTATAACAATATATTATTATTATTATATTTTATATTTTATTATATTATTATATAATATTATATTATTATTATTTATTATATATTATAATTAATATAATATAAAATATATATATTTATATTATATATTATTATATAATACTATATTATTAATATTATAATATTATATTTATATTATAATGTATTTAATATTATTGTTGATGACGATGTTACTCGCAGCAACAATGTAGATAAAATCCTCACAGGAAAACTGCAAAGAACCTATCTTTACTTGAAAGACTGAACCAGGGCAACCTAAGGTGTTCGAGTAATAGGAAAAGGTTGACTTAGCTTAATCCCAAGGCTCTGGTAGTCAGGTCTTGACCATACTAGGTTCGCTTTAGGGTATGATGTGATATTGTTGTTAATCTTAAGGGGTCTACGATTATCTTTGATTTCTTTAAGAATCACAAGGATCAGATACAATATTTTCAATTCGATCATAAAATAATGTCATGAAATCAAAAGATTTGCAATAATATTTCATGAACATCAAATAGTTTTTCTATCACTTAAGTAGATTTAGCTTTTAAGCATTCAACAATTTCATAGAAACGAAAGATTATTAATAAATTTCCATTCATTCATCTCTTTTTTGGAACATTTTTAGAAATTTAAACATCTAATCTAAAATAAAGCATCAAAATACTGAAAAATAAAATTTCTCCCTGGTATTCTCCACGCATGCCCCAAGATTTAATCAAATCAAAGAAAACTACTTTATACTTCACCAGATTGCTTCATAGCTAGGCATATTAAAATGGTGCAAGCTTTTAAAAAAGGGGGTTTAGTTTGGACACCGAGTAGGTTCTGTATGCACCCTTAAATGGTGCAGCACACAGTCTTGTTTGGCTAAAATAAAAATCCAACTAAAAAGATACATGAGATAGGTAGCTATCAAATTGGCTTTGATATTGATTAAGTTCTATGTGCATACAATTTTTTAGACCGAAATGATTCAAAAAAATGAAAAAAGAACAAAACTTAAAGAAGTTTTGGCTCTTCCGACATCCACAAATTTTGAACTTAACTTAAAAAGAATTATCCCTGGCCTTTTATAGAAGTAAGACATAGGTAGGATAAGACAAATACATGAGAGGAAATCCAAGGGACGAATCACATCAAGGCACGTGGAATGTGGTGACTAGTAAGAGAATTGCAAACAAAGTCAATGAAGGTCAACCTTCATCTACATGTTGATGTCCTTCAGGTTTTTCATCTTCTTATTATTGCCAAGATAATAACTTGAATCAGGATAGCATGTAGAAACTTTCCCATATATTCAGAATGATTGCTTTATCATCTCGTTCCTACACTTTGGTTCTGCCTCGGGCTTTCTACTCTCGAGAATGAGCTTCCTCAGAGGTTGGCGCTTTCTATCACCATATGTAAAATACCGGGATCCCTAGTATTCTGATGAATTCAATCCCCTTTGCATATAACTTCCCAGAATATGCATCCTGATTTGGATATGATTCTATCCATGATTCAAATTTGCCTAACCGTCCATACCCAAACTTTGCATCACAATCTGCTTCTCTTGCAATCACAAATTCCACCTATTAGATCCCTTTAAAAACATTAAAAAAAATCTCACGTAAATAAAACCATCATTAATTCGTTATCATTATAAATCCATCATAAACAACACGCTTTCAAGAAAATCATATATTCTTGTGTAATTATCTTTTAGACCAGGTTGCGGACCATCAAACTTTTTGGATAACCTTACAAATTTAAAACTTTTCTTTGCACTGATACCTGGTACCCAGTGTTCAGCTTTTACCCATAATTTCCTGGACTTTGGCTTTTACTGAAACTTCCATATTTACCGAACCTTGGTTGCTAGACTGGAACTCTTTGCTCAACACTTTGCTTTACCTTTTACATTTTTGGCTTTCTCGGTACCCAGAACACTTGAATAATGAAGTACTCTTTTCAAAAAAATATGTATCTTTACTTTTTTCACTTCTTATGATCTTTCCAACTAGCTAGCACCTACCATAAGCTTTAGTTTTTCACTTGGGGTCCCCAATTCTTACAATCTTGGGGTGTGTTATGAGACCACACAACTTGCAACCAATAAAACCAAATTTAAACCAAAGCTTGGGATTAAATCACCACTCGTAAATTATAATTTATGCATATTTTAAAACAATAGCTATTTACCTTTACCTAGATTCTGACAGAAAAATAATAAAATTTCTCTGGAAATATTTATGTGTGCTCCGATTATTTCTAGTTTCTAGAACTCAGTGAAAAAAAATAGTTCATTAAGATTGAACTACATAATTTGGTAATCCTCCAAAGCCAACTAGGGATAGATCCTTGTTGCCAGTCAAGTATCCATAGCCTCGACAAGGTTATCTCTGTAATTCCCCCAAACATAGCTCTACTTCCAGCTAGGCATCTATAGCCCCGATAGAGATATTTGGATAGCCTAAAGAGTTGATTTTTTTTTCTTTTGATATTTCATTGATAGCTCATTTCAACTTGCAAGCAATGAAGCTCACTATTAGGTTGGCAATTGCAGTGGTAGTGAAGTCTACCTTTTGATTTTTAATTCAATACAAATCCCTTCATCGTTTCACTACTTCCCAAAAACTCATTTAATAATTCCATGTTGGTGTGTATTCCTAGCTAAACTTTACCACTTTTATGCCAAATCCTAGCTAACTACAACTCATTATATGTTAGAAAATATGCATAAATTAAAATTTAGCAGCAAACAACTTAATCACCAAATTTAAATCTAAATTTAGAACCATTAGTTACCACCCTTTCCAATCAAATTTTATGGCAACTACTAAACACTTTGCTAGCAATTCCAATTTGATGGTGCTACACCACATTAATGAATCAAAATATCATGATGACACTTAAACATGATCACACAATTCTGCATTAAATTCACATGCCTTAATACACGCATATCATTTCTTTCAAATTTTCCAGGTGATGATGTGTGCTGCCTTACCGGCTTCATTTTCCTTTCCACTTTGCACACATGAGCACCTTCATGATTAATACGGCTTAATAAAAACACAATGAAATGACCACCATTAATTTTGAAAACTTTAATTTGCTTGATTTGCAATCTTCGTACTAGCTAAATTTTGAAGCAAATTGTCACTAATTGTGTAAAAATTAATTTGATTTAACATTCTGCTCTAGAGAACTCATCCAATTGCCACCTCACTTACGATTTCCAAGACTTCAATCCAGACAACTATGTACTGCAACTTCCTCGTGATTTTCTATAAATTCCCCACTTCTCTCAAATTCTTCACACCTTTGCTTTATTTCAATTATCATTTTGCATTTCTACTCTACTAGTGCTTGCTTGCTTCCAAGTCATGGATACTCCAATTTGCTTGACCTTCTCTCACCACCAAAATGTTTTCATGGGTCGCATCACGACTCAAAGGCTTGAAAATGTTTTCTTCATTCGAACTACCAGTTTCACTGTGTCAAACTTGTGCTTAGTCCTTGGGGAACAATATGTGGAATCCAGAGCTTATTATCGGTTTTATTCTAACTTGGCTTCTCGCTTTGTAGCATCGCTCCTAAACATTGGGCTTCATGTTGAAGATGTTTGCTCAGCTACAAATATGATAGTGTAGCCTAAATATTTGGAGAATTTGGACACTATTCTATTTGTTGCACACCTAACCATTGGAATCCCTACTATGGATGTTATTCCTCAGTTCCTAGAACATGGGGAAGTAGTTCCACTTCAGCCGTTCTTGACTGATCTCCATACTCCTGATTTTGAAGTTTACCAAGAAATTGCCTACGTAGGATATTTAGCTCTGATGGATGAGGTATCCCAGATTGACTGAATAGTCACTCTTCTCTATAGCTCAACTCCCTCTTTTTTTTTTTTTTTTAATCTTTTTACAACAAGAATTTTGGTACTCCCATGTATATATGAGATACGCACGCACATACACACACACACACACACACACACATATAGCTTTATCATACATTTTAAAGCGTGCATTTACTGTGTATGGTTTTATTGTTTTACATTTCACAACACAATGTTATAAAATGTTTGAATTAACTCTCATGTGTATGATAAGTTAAGCATAATTTGCTAATGCAAATGGCCAAAATAGGAAAAAAAAGAAAAAGAAAGAAAGACAAGAAAAGAAAATGAAAACAAACCCTACGAAAGCAAACTAATCCTAACTAACCAGAACTTTACTATAACAAATGAATAAACCTAACAAAGCAATTTATTTTAATCTTGATAACTATTTTCCTTGTTGTTTTGGTACGAATCATAGTAGGTTTATCCTTGAATTCACTAGAATAAATTTCAAATATCCTACTGTAACAATGAATTTCTTTAATTTTTTTTGTGTTTAACAAACTTAAATTCAAAGGCGTACTTACCAATAAATTGGTTCACATGTATGAAAATGACCTCATTAAAGGTCGATTGCACACACTTTCACTGATTCGTCAATACTCTACCTTCTTTCAGTCTCGGTTCATGGTTTTCTTCTTTACTTTGTTCAGCTCCATGAACGATTGTATCCATTTCTTGATTTTCTTATTCTCTAAAAATTTTCGTGTCCTCGACCCTGTCTTCACTTTGAACTTTGTTAGACCGAGAGATATCACAATTTATATTGTTATCAGAGAAAGGAAAAGTAAAAACTTGATACTCTGTATCTTGCATAAAATAAAGAAAATTTCCCTTTTTAGCTTGTGAATTTTCAATTTGGAATGAAAAACATGTGTCTCTCGAGCTTGATTTTCCCACTCCTCTTCACTAACATTTTCCACGTGTGAAAAGAATGACTCATCAATGTTGTTTCCTCGTTTTTAGTGCCATATTTTTGAGTCTCAGCATTCCCGTTTGTTTTCCTGCAAAGCCTTAATATTTTCTTCATAACAATTTCGTTAACAAATTGTTTTGATGTATCAGTTAATTTTTTAACATTTTCAGTTTCACTAGGGTTATACTCTTTTTCAGAATTCAAAATATTTCTCATTAACGATTCTTTTCTTTTAGTAGTTAAGAATTCTTCCATTAATGGAATCACTTTATGCATATCCAAACTTACCCTAGTTAAAAATATTTCGCAATCGATTTCACCGTGACTAGTTGTATCATGAATTATACACTCAGTGACTCTACCAAAGGTGAATAAACTCAAAGGATATAATCTTTGGTTAAGGATTTTCCAAATTTTCTAAACTTCCATTTCCAAAATATTGGCTTGCATTAGGCCTTTGCCTTACAAGCTACTTTTAAACCCCAAACCAATACAAATTCCTAAACAATACTCAGAGGGAAAGATATATCTAAAAAGCAAGTGCCCTCCTTCTAGTGCCAGTTCCTGTTGATGATGATGTTACTCGTAGCAACAATGCAAATAAAATCTTCATAGGAAAACCGCGAAGAACCTATCTTTACTTGAAATATTGAACTAGGGCAACCTAAGGTGTCCGACTAATAGGAAAAGGTTGACTTAGCTTAATCCCAAGGCTCCGGAAGTCAAGTCTTGACCATACTAGGTTTGCTTCAGGGTATGATGTGATATTGCTATTAATCTCAAGGGCCTATGGTTATCTCTGGCTTCTTTAAGAATCATAAGTATCAGATACAATATTTTCAATTCGATCATAAAATAATCCCATGAAATCAAAAGATTTGTAATAATATTTCATGAACATCAAATAATTTTGCTATCACTTAAGTAGATTTAGCTTTAAGCATTCAAAAATTTCATAGAAATGAAAGATTATCAATAAATTTCCATTCATTCATCTCTTTTTTTGGAACATTTTCATAAATTTAAACATCTAATCTAAAATAAAGCATCAAAATATTGAAAAATAAAATTTCTCCCGGGTATTCTCCACGCATGCCCCAATATTTAATCAAATCAAAGCAAACCGCTTTATACTTCACCAAATTGCTTCACAGCTAAGCATAAAACAGTGTGAACTTTTAAAGGAGGTTTAGTTTGGACATGGAGTAGGTTTTGTATGCACCCTTAAATGGAACAACCCACAATCTTGTTTGGCTAAATTAACAAACCAGCTAATAAGATACATGAGATAGGTAGCTATCAAATTGGATTCGATATTGATTAATTTCTATGTGCATACAAGTTTTTAGACCAGAATGATTCAAAAAATAGGAAAAAAGAACAAAAACTTAAAGAAGTTTTGGCTCTTCCGACATCCACAAATTTTGAACTTAACTTAAAAAGAAGTATCCCCTGGCCTTTTATAGAAGTAAGACATAGGTAGGATAAGATAAATACATGAGAGGAAATCCAAGGGATGAATCACATCAAGGAACGTGGAATGTGGTGACTGGTAAGAGAATTGCAAACGAAGTCAACGAAGGTCAACCTTCATCTGCACATTGATTTCCTTTGCGTTTTTCATCTTCTTATTATTGCCAGGATAATAACTTGAATTAGGATATTATGTAGGAACCTTCCCATATATTCAGAACAATTGCTTTATCATCTTGTTCCTACACTTTGGTTCTGCCTCGAGCTTTCTACTCTCAGGAATGAGCTTCCTTGAAGGTTGGCACTTTTTGTCACCATATGTGAAATACCGGGATTCCTAGTATTCAGATGAATTCAAGCCCCTCTGCATATAACTTCTTGGAATATGCAACCTGATCTGGATATGATTCTATCTGTGATTCAAATTTGTTTGACTGTCCATACCCGAACTTTGCATCACAATCTACTTCTCCTTCAATCACAAATTCTACCTATTAAATCCCTTTAAAAACATTTTTAAAAAATATCATGTAAATAAAACCCTCAATAATTCATTATCATTAAAAATCCATCATAAATAACACACTTTCAAGAAAATCATATATTCCTGCATAATTATCTTTTAGACCGGGTTGTCGGACCATCAAACATTTTGGATAACCTTAAAAATTTAAAACTTTGCTTTGCACTGTTACCTAGTACCCGGTATTTGGTGTTCAACTTTTACCCATAATTTTCTGAACTTTGTCTTTTACCGAAACTTCCATATTTACCGGACCTTGGTTCCCAGACCGGAACGCTTTTCTCAACACTTTGCTTTACCTTTTACATTTTTGGCTTTCCCAATACCTGAAACACTTGAATTACAAAGTACTCTTTTCAAAAAAAGATTTCTCTTTACTTTTTTGTCTTCCAGTGATCTTTCCAACTAGCCAACACTTGCCATAAGCATTAGTTTTTCACTTGGGGTCCCCAAGTCTTACAGTCTTGGGGCATGTTGCGAGACCACACAACAATTATATAATAATATAATATTATAATATATTTAATATTATAATATTATATAATATAATAATATTATATAATATTATATTATTATATAATATATATTATTTTTTATTAGAGGTAAAACGGGTTTTGAAGGGGCCCCGAAACTCTTTTCAAAAAAGGGCAGTTGACTAAAGAGATAACTACAATAAGCATACATCAACCAAAACACAGTAAACCATTAGCGCGACAACAACCAAAAAGGAGGAACAAAAACAGTAGCACTACATATTCTTTAGGATATTAGCAGCATCCATGTCGCTCATCCCAGTCTTCTGAAAGTCATCCATAACCTCAGACAAATCCTTAGCAGGAGCCCCAGCCTAAATCTTGGTCTTAGTACACATACGCACACCAGGACCACCTACATTCACCCCACTAATCAAAACATTTTGCACACCCCCAACCTTAACAACAAAAAGCTCTTCCTCCACAAGCCTACCACCAACACCAACAGCCTCACTAGAAACAATCTCCTTGTTGTTCTTGGCCATTTCCATAGGGGGAGAAATTCCAACAGATTCATACTTCACAGTAGATTTAGTCCCTTCCCCACCCTTCTCCAAAGTAGCATTAATCCTTTCCATTTGGTCCTCAAGGGTCAAGATTCTTAGCTCTAACATCTACTTCATATTTAGAGTTTTCTCAACAACAGTCTTCAAAGAGTCAAACAACTCACGAATTTGATTATGAACCGAGGACTATCCCACTTTACTCACCGCCCCACGAACCTGAACAATAGTCATGTTGAGTTCATGAAACACCCATTTAACCAATTTAAACAAATAAATAGAGATCTTAGCCATCCCCAAAAAATTAGAGATTTCCTCACGATCAAAGTTAAAAGCATCCTTCCCCACAACAGTATCCTCCTCATAAGAGCTAACTTTATCCTAACTAACACAAATCTGCTTACCTTTACCACCAGGAATCGACATTTGAAGCTTGCACACTGAATCAACAATATCCTTAGCAACAAACCTTCTTCTATTCAACGTACTCATGTCCACACCCAGGGAGTCCACAACACCATGCCTGTCATCATCCTTCAAGGGAGAAGTAGCTTACATTTCCATCAACTGGCTAGTAGACCTCATAGCAAATTTCTTGTTACTGCCTACCTTCAGGTCCTTTCTCTTGGTCTAAAAAATAGGGGAAGGCAGGGACACTTCTTCAACCCTTTCCTTCTGAGTAGTAGGAGCTTCAATATTAATCATCTTATCATCAGCCTTTTGCTCGCTACCAGTCTCATAGCCCTTCAAATTAGGACCCAATTCCCCTTTACCAAACATTCTCACATTCGGGGGCTATGAGACCACTTCCAAGGAAGCTTGGGAGTCTGGGACATAATCCATGTCATCCTCAGATTCAAACTCCTCAATAATAATTTTCCTCTTTTTCCCTTTCTTGCAAATCGACTCCTCTTCAGATATAGTATCATATTCCATAGTCAGCTTATGTTGCTTACCCTTGGCAGTGGCTAGTGGTTTGGCAACCTCAAAGGCTTTAGCATCATCTATAATTAACAGAATAAACCCCACATGCAACACCAGGTTCTTGGTATTCCTTTTGTGATCCTTCAACCTAGATTCCAGAGATGCCAAAAGATAAAAAGGAAATGAAAATTTATTTTTATGGAGAAAGTGATTAAGGAGGACAAAGTGTTAAGCATATGCCACATAAAAATGACCTTCGAGGGTAATATATCTCGTAAGTTCCTGAGTGACATCCCCCCAAAGTGCTTTGAGCGAGCTCCTCTGGTGCCCACCACTCTTAACCGGCTTAAGGTCTTGAGCTTCATTCCCCTTGAAAAAAACCTGCATGGAATCCTTTGAATCCTTGTCTCTATAGACCTTCTTACCTTTCATCGAGAGCCTAGTGATATTAGCTATGAAATCCTCATTTACATCAAACTTTGTACCCCCCAATTTCAAAACCCTATTATTCTAGGCTTTAGAAAACATAACCGTCACCTGCAGGTTGTTTCCATGCAACCTTTCCAGATAAGGTGTGAGCCCACCTTTATCCAAAATATGCCACACCTCCTCCTTTTTCTTAACAGAGTCACAAGAAAAATGCTCCGCGCGATTCCTGTCACCTCCCATGGCTCCAAAATTTGTTGAAGACAAAAGTTTGAGAACCTTGCAAGCGATAAGGAGAAACCTCGAGAAGAAAAGAAAAATGCCCACAATCCACGTTGCAACAATATTATGGCAAAGGTAAGTAATTATTTTTGAACGCCTCCCCATACAGAGATTGAGCAAGGTATCATCCGCCCGATTATAATCTAGCTCGCCATCAGTCCAAATAATTACCTGCCACGTGAAAATAGCCATGTGAGCCCAAAGCATTACAAGGTCATCAACCAAGTTTGAAATTTTGAAAATCATGATTTATACATGCGGTTGCCTCAATGGGGAGAGAGTCATTCACCTCCCATTCCCTAGGACCCCTAACACCAAGATTAGCAAAAATATCACCTAATCCATTTCCTTCTCGAAATATTTGAGATATATAATATTCATCAAGGGAGTTAAGTATTTCAATAGCATCCAAGATGATGGCTTCAACATTCCATGAGGGGGCAGAGCATTTCTTTAGATTATTAATAATATTGAGAGAATCCCCCTCAAGCCATACTTTTTTATAAGCTTTTGATTGGGCCATTTCCAAGCCATGATAGGTTGCAGCCTATTTAATATATGCTTTTTTTTTGTTTGGTAAATCGTTGCTAAGGGGCAGCACCCTGAAATCAACCACAACCTTGCAACCTGATGGTGTCGAAATTGACTTAAAGCTTTCACTCCACTGGAGCAAGGCATGGGATTTGAACCTTAGACAACCCAATTACTGCCCTTGCAACTTAATCGTTGCACTGTGGGGTCAACCCCACATAATATATATTATTATTATATATATAATATACATTATATTATATATTATATAATATTAAATTATAATATAAATATTAGATTAGATTAGATTAGATTAGATTATAATATAGTATTATATAATATATAATAAATATTTATAATATAATATAATATCATAATATTATATAATATTATAATATTATATTATATTATAATATTATATTATATTATAATATAATATTATATTATAATATAATATTATATTATATTATATTATATTATATTATACTATACTATATTATAATATTATATTATAATATAATATAATATAATATTATACTAAAATAAATACTATAATATTATATTATATTATAATATTTATAATATTATATTATAAATACTATATATTATATAATATTATATAATAATATAGTATATAATATTATATAATGATATAATATATTATTATATAATGATATAATATAATATAATATCATATCATATAATATAATATTATATTATAATATAATATAATATTATATTATAATATAATATTATATTATATTATAATATAATATTATATTATATTATAATATAATATAATATAATAATATATTATATTATTATATAATATTATATACTATATTATTATATAATATTATATTTTAATAAAATATAGTATTTATATATAATATAATATTATAGTATTTATTTTAGTATAATATTATATTATATTATAGTATAATATAATATTATAATATAGCATATATAATATTATATAATATTATAGTATAATATATATAATATTATAGTATAATATAATATAATATAATATATTATAATATATTATATTATATTATATTATAATATATTATATTATATTATATTATATTATAATATATTATATTATATTATATTATAATATATTATATTATATTGCTATATAATATAATATATTATATTATATTATATTATAATATTATATTATATTATAATATTATATTATATATATATTATATTATATTATATTATATTATATTTATTATATTATATTATATATATTATATTATATTATATTATTATATTATACTATATATATTATATTTATATTATATTATTATATTATATTATAATATTATATTATGACATTATATTATAATATTATATTATATTATATAATTATATAATTATATTATATTATAATATTATATTATATTATATAATATTATAATATTTTTTAGGTAGGAATCGGTCGGGCATTCGCCCCCCTATAAGCCCCCTATAAACTGCAGTGTGCCTTGTAAATTTTTTTCACGTGATCGGTGCGCTAGCCCTCCGGTACCACAAGGATGGTGGGGAGACTAGACCTCATGACCTTTGCCTGCAACATAATGCTTTAGCCAATCAAGCTAGGCCCACCACCCCATAATATTATATTATAATATAATAATATATTATTATATAAATATAATATTATAATATTATAATATTATATATTAATATAATATTATAATATTATATAATATTATAATATTATAATATTATATAATAATATAATATTATAATATTATATAATAATATAATATTATAATATATTTAATAATATTTATTGTGAAAGATAAGTTGAGGGAGATTTATGTATTCTAGTTTATTTACTTTGAAATCCATTTTGAAATCCTCTTTAGTGGGAAACATCAATGGCAAGCAAAACTAGAACAAATGTTGGTGGTGTTGAAAGCAAGGAACCCTCGTCAAAATAATTTAAGTGATGATAGAGCAGTTGTTTTGATGTTTAATTTTTTATCTTGCACTTGGCGGCTTGGCCTTGACATGCCTTTCTGAAGATCCTCCTTTGCATGTGTAGTCTCACCATCTCCCCATCTACCAAAACTAGAATGGAGAAGTGAAAGGTGAATACTAGCGAGGAAGAGTTTGGAGGAGCCAAAACCAATTCATGGGACTTAGGATTTGGGGGATGCACAACCAAATGTGGTAGGTGAGCGAGAACAAAGAATGGGAATAGGATCTACTATCACTTATAGGTATGCGATTGAGGAATCTAGAGTGAGATATGGATATGAAACTGGATCTCGAACCCACATCTCGACACATGGAGAATCTGCTAGTGGAACAGGTCAAGGGTAAAGCAACAAAAAATGGTGAATCACATAAGGTAAAGGATGCCATAATGTAAAAACCTAAATGTGCTCATTATTGGATCTTGGTCGTAATTTCATTTTAATAAACATACTCCAAAACCCTCATCGAAACCTTATTTTTAGGCTATAGCTCACCAAATTGGAGAAGTGAAAGGTGAATACCAGCAAGGAAGAGTTTGAATGTAGTTTGAAAGATTTCTTGAGTTTCAAATCTAATTGAAATACTTAAGAAATGAAGTGCAAATGAAATGATCTAATACAAATTCACTGTTTAACAGTGCATGAGCTGAGATAGATTTTTTTTGAATAAGGAGAAACACATTTTATAGTATTCATTGTGTTGTAGGTGTAGAAATAAAGGTTCTTGAGTTTCAAATCCAAATGAAACTTTCAAGAAAATAAATTCATTGATATAGAGTGATTGTCTATTTTTATGCCTTTTTGAATTCTTCAATTCTTCAATAAATGATGTAAAATAGTCAGTGAGTCAAGTTTCCAGTGAGACACATAATTTATATGTTTTGACTTGTCAGTGAGGTTGAAATCAGTGAGATTTTGATTTAGTTAGTGAGGCTGTAACCAGTGAGGTTTTGCTTTTCCAATGAGGCAGTTGTCAGTGAGACATTGAATGCAACTAGTAAGGTTTTGATTTTCCAGTGAGGCTTAATGAAGTAAATTTTCAGAGTGGTTTTTTCTCCATGTACAGGGTTTTCCATTCATAAATATTGTGTTGTGGCTCCTCTTGATTTGTGATTTTTTTGTGTCTAATCAATCATATTTTTTCAAGAATTTTAGTCTTCATTTCATGGCGCTTCTCTCAAAATTTGAATATCTATGATACTTTAAGTTTATATGCATAAATTTGTGAGGATTAATTTATATTTGATTTGTAACTTGAATCATTGATTCACCCAAATAAATGACTACCATGACTAAAATAAATGACTACCATGACTAAATAAATGACTACAATGACTAAATAAATTACTACCATGACTAATAAATGACTACCATGAATAAATAAACAACTACCATGACTAAATAAATAACTACCATGACTAAATAAATGACTAGTTAACAACAATCAATGACTAAATTAATGACTAAATATACTATTAAATTGATCGATCAAAACAACCAATAAATGACTAAAAATGGTTGTCATGAATTTGGTTGCATTATAAATGACTGGCAATAAACTACTAATGGTCACATGACCAAGCTTAGTCACATATATGCAATTTTTAGTAATTTTTTTAGTCATTTATTATTGTTTTTCTACTAGTGTCTCTCAGGTCTCTCCCTCCCTCTATCTTTCTCTCTCAGGTCTCTCGCACCCCCTCTCCCCTCTCCCTCTCAAGTCTCTCTCCCTCCCTCTTAGGTCTATCTCTCAAGTCCCTCCAACTCCCTCTCTCTCTCTCTCTCTCTCAAGTCTCTTCGTCCTACTCTCCCTCTCTCCCTAACTAGATAACTCTCTCTCCCCCTCTCTCCCTCTCTCTCTCCTTCCCACCCTCTCTCTCTCTCTCTCAACTCTCTTTCTCCCTCTTAGGTCTCTCCCTCCCTCTCAGGTCTTTCTCTCTTTCTCTCTCTCCCTCACTCTCAAGTCCCTTCCACTCCCTCTCTCTCTCTCTTAGGTCTCTCCCTCCCTCTATCTTTCTCTCTCAAGTCTCTCCCATTCCCTCTATCTCTATCTCTCCTTCTCTCCCTCTCCCTCTCAAGACTCGATCTCTCCCTCCCTCTCAAGTCTCTCTCTCTCTCTCTCTCTCTCTCAAGTCTCTCTCTCCCTCTCTCTCAGGTCTCTCCCTCTCTCTTGTGAATTACAAGCACATCAATAAATATATAATATACTATACAAAATGTATGTAGTATATACTATATAATATAATATAATAATATAATAATATATGATATAATAATATATAATATAATAATGTATAATATAATATATAATATAATATAATACATATTATATAATACATAATATATAATATATTAGTGTATTAGTATATTAGTATATATTAAAATATTAAATATTATGTATTATAAATAATATAGGTAACATATGCCCATTTCTGAACGGATATCCATTTTTTTTGGCAAAATCAATGGGCTCGGGATTTGGCTTGAGATTTGGCTTGAGATTTGGTTCAGGATTTCCTAACCTAGAAAGTCAACCCAAAAAACATGTTTACAAAATTTTCTTAGTTTTCTTAAGTTCGCCCTTGTGGCTAATGACTTTTTTTTATCCGAATTTCATGAAACTGTTAAGATATGGTTTTGTACACCATTGCATAAAATGATTTATTATAATATTGTAATTAAATAATTATTTAGTTGTGATGCACCTTGGTGGTGTGGTTAATCACACTAGGTAATTATTTGGGGATCCACTTGATGTTGTATTGTAACATTGTATTATTATTTAATGTGTGGGAGACATGTGATAATAATTTAATATTGGAGAAATATTAAATAATGTGATGTCTTAGTAATCAATATTAAATAAGGGGTTAGTGGTTTTTTATTCACGTGGTTTTGTGGTATGTGGTTTTACCTTACCACTAGTTGTATTTTGTGTGAGCATGTGTCTATAAAGGAAACACATGTGTAGTGGTTTAGGTTGGCTGAGTGGTTTGGCTGTCATTATTGAGTCTTCTTGAGGAGTGCATTTGTGAAACATGGCATGGGATGTGTGGATTCATGCTTGGACACATGGGAATGCATTAGAGGGCTTGATGTTTTAGAGGTGTTCATTGTAACTCTTGTATTTGTTTTATGGCTGATTAATATGATGGAGTATGTATGCTTTTGGAGGCTAGGTTTTTCCCTCTTGAGGGTTTTCCCAGGGTATATCTTGTGTCATATTTGATGGGTATGTTGTCTATTCTCTTGCATATGGATTATGAGTACTTATTTTCATTAATCTCTTTTGGGTTATGTAATGGTTGCAAGTTTCCTTACAAGTGGTATCAAAGCTTTCATGGTTGAAGATTTTTTGTTATAACCCTAGGTTGAGAAAATATTGCTTGAAGTTTGAATCTATGCAATGCATGAGAGAATGAAAAACATGGCAAGATATGAGGGTTTTGCAGGTTGTTTATTGCAGATCTAAGGGTTTTGGGTTTGCTGTTATGATGGGTTGTTTGCAGATTTGGATGTGAAAATTTTTGACTAAAAAAAGGTTTCTTGGTTGTGCATACAAATGGGGTTTTTGTGGGGGAAATTTTGCAAATGACCTCATGGGACAAAATGGACCTCATGGTTGGATTCAGGTTGGCCGAGAGACGAATTTTGAAATATAACTTGACCTATTTTGGAGAAGTTGAAAAAAATGCAATTTTTTTTGTAAAATTCTCATTTTCAGATTGTACGGCTATCATTATTATGCAGAAAATTAAAAATTAAAAATTAAAAAAAAATACTGTCAGTGAAAAAATATTTCCTGCAAAATGATTTTTTTTTTAAATCATAATATAAATGTCGAAAAAAAAAATATATTGATTTTTTTTTTTAAAATAATAATAATTGGGGGGCGAGACCCCTACCCCGTACCTCCTACCAGTGCTGACAGTGTCGACAGGGGTACCGTAAGGTACTCCTGTCGACAACTGTCAGCACTATGGCCGATAGCCATGCCGGCGGGGACCACCCCCTCATATCCGCCATAAACAAAAAAACTTTTAAATGTTTTTTTTATATATATTGTAAAATATTCATCGCTTTATATGTAAAATCCGCCGATGATTTTATTAATGCCGACCCCTTTTAAATATTGAAAATTAAATTTCTTTTAAATGAAAACTCAATTCCGGTGGTTAAAGAAGGTGGCGCTACTAGGTGGCTCCACCACCACCAGCGAGCCACCATCCCACCACCAAGGGCTTAAATTTTTTTGCTTCATACTCTAATTGGGCAACTTTTTTTTGAGGAGCATAATTTTCGCCTAGGTGCTCTCTTTTTTGACTTCTTGGAGTCGTTGGAAAGGTAACTCAAAGCTCTATACTGTGGTTTGAGCTTCAAGATGCCATATCGGGTGCATACGGAGTCAAATTTTTGACTTCGAATAGTTGACAGAAAGCTTGTTCAAAGAACTACATAGTGGATCAAGTTTAGAGTTGTTTTGAAATGGTTTATTTGCTGATATTCTATCCTGAGTTGTTTATGGTTTATTTTGACTATGGTGATACTAGGAGATTTGATGTTGGATTCATTGTATGCTCAGTTGTACATATCACATTATTCTCTTTTTGACATGGTTATCAGTTTTTGGTTGGATTTGTATGCTTTATTGTTGTATCTACAAGTTGTGTAGCATTGTAGGCGGTCTATACTTGTTGCATCTATGACTTGGACATGGGTTGTCTATGCCCATAGATATTTCAGTGTTGATGCATTTCCAGTTTGGTGGCTTGGTTTAGTCACTTGGTTTTCTATTTTTGATGTCATGTTGAGGAGGTGAGATGGTATTACTAGGTACAATCATGATTTGAGACCTATGTAGTTGACTATGATATGCAGATATGTGGGACACGGTTTGGTTGGGTTGTCAATACATTTGGTGGTGATCATAGTGTCATGGGTGTTTCTTATACTTTAGAGACTTTGGCATGTCATGATGGTTTATGTAGGTGCATTGTTGGTGGTGTTGGATCGGTTATGATTCAGGTTGTGACAGTGAATCTTCATGGTATGAGGATCATGGTTTACTTTGCTTTCTTATTGAGGAGCTCATGTTGCATTTGAGTTCTTTGATTGTGTGGGGGAACTCTTGGTTGATCTTCATTAGGAGATTGTTATCACAATGTCATGATAGCTTGTTACATTAATTAGTTATACAATTTTAGTGGGAGCTTTTGACAATGATGGTTTTGTGGTGATGGGTATGTTTGTGATGGTCTAGAGATTGTAGGTATCTTCTTGGCTTGGAGATCTTGGTTTCACATGTATGTTACTAATATTGCAGTTGAGTGTGTACAGAAATGGATGATCTACATGGAGAGGATGGTTCTCATGATGCCATGTGTAGCTCATATCACAATATAGTGGGAGTTGTTGGCAGTGACATGGATGCACCATTGGTATGGTTATCTTCATGTGATTGGGGATATGTTTTCTTGGTTTAGAGTGTTTGCTATTATTTCATGGTTTACTCTCGATGTGCACTTAGAGTTTGGCATGGTACTTGTTCTCTTGAGACCATGATGTTTATATATGTTATGGTGCATGTGATATCCTAGGAGGAGATGGTTAGATCATGTTGTCATGTTTATGTTCCTGATTCATGATTGGGGCTTTGACATTGATTGTGTGTGGTTCTCTTGGTATTGGGTACACTGATCATTTGCTTGATTACTTCATGATGGTGCTATGTTGCATTTGGATTTTGGAAAGGATGGATTGGTTATAGGTACTCATGGATACTTGGAGACTTAGGTGATGGTTGGTGTTCTATTGTGATTAGAGACATTTGCTTGAGACGGTTACTCTTTGGAGGTTTTAGTAGGAAGATCGAGGAGCTTTCACTTGGTTATGGACCAATACAGGAGATTGTTCTTGGAGTGAGCCATGATGGCTTGGTTATCCTGGAGGAGAATTCTCATTCCCCACTCTTGGTCTACTCAATAGTTCATTATTTGAGAGGTATTTTCCCATTATATCTTTCAAATGTGTTATGTTTCATGCTTTTATTTCTCATGGGATTGAGTTGATTCATGGTGATTAGTTATGGATACTCATTTGAGGATTTGGTTAGCATGATTTTATATGTTTTATCTTTCATAGATATGGATCTTGAGCTATGGATAGTTAGTTCTAGAGGATTCATTTTGAGGGATGTTATGGCATTATTATCTCCTTGTGTATTTGAGTTTATGATATCATTCTTTGATGGGGATTGTTAGGAGATGATTTATGGTCTGATTTCCAGTTTTGGGGATGAATACTTTGAGTTTGATCTTCTTGATTAGAGAGGCTTACAACCATGTTGGAATTATTACATTGATTAATATGTTGTACTTGATCTATGAGATTGGGTGTTATGGATGTTGTTGAGGCTTTTCATTTGGGGTTGTTTAGGAGATCATACTTGACACAACAGTACACTTTTGAGGTGTTGGTAGGACATATTGTGGTTTACATGTTTTCTCTTCTTCATGGTTCCTTCATGGATGTTCATGTTTTGGGAGGATGGTGGCAACATGTCGTGAGAGATTATACAACTATTTGGGTTGCACGTTTGGATCATTGTTATTGTTCTTGGTACTACATGCTTTCATTTACTTATCACACCTTTATGTAGTGTTGATTGGTAGACTTTATATGATTTGACATTACCTATGCAGTGGGACTTCTTGGATATGTATGTTCTTCATTGACAGGTTTGTTACAGGGAGCTTGATTGTAGTTTACAAGTTACATATGTTCTTGGCATGGGTTTATTGATGTATTGATACCTTGGAGGTATGGATGGTTGGATGTATTAGCATGTGTTGTGGATGCTTTTTTGATCATGTGGGTTTTTGTAGTTGATAGAATCTTGGTTAGAGCCTTTATTATCACTTGGATTTGATGCTTGTGCTCATGGATTGGTGGATCTTCACCTTGGCATGTTACTTTTCTTCCATGGGTGGCATGTTGGAGAATGAGAGGATTTCTTGCTTGAGATGGTGGTCACTTTTTTCTTATTGTAGGTATCTTGATGGAGCACAAGAGCATGTTTCAGTTTCATGTGATTTCATGTATGGCTATGATGATGTATTTCATGTATTGATCCCTTATGCAATGTATACAACAAGTGGGAGAATGTCGAGATATGGTGTTGTACACCATTGCATAAAATGATTTATTATAATATTGTAATTAAATAATTATTTAGTTGTGATGCACCTTGGTGGTGTGGTTAATCACACTAGGTAATTATTTGGGGACCCACTTGATGTTGTATTGTAACATTGGATTATTATTTAATGTGTGGGAGACATGTGATAATAATTTAATATTGGGGAAATATTAAATAATGTGATTTATTAGTACCCAATATTAAATAAGGGGTTAGTGGTTTTGTATTCACATGGTTTTGTGGTACGTGGTTTTACCTTACCACTAGTTGTATTTTGTGTGAGCTTGTGTCTATAAAACCAAACACATGTGTAGTAGTTTAGGTTGGCTGAGTTGTTTGGCTATCATTATTGAGTCCTCTTGAGGAGTGTATTTGTGAAGCATGGCATGGGATGTGTGGATTCATGCTTGGACACATGGGAATGCATTGGATGGATTGATGCTTCAGAGGTGTTCATTTTAACTCTTGTATTTGCTTTATGGTTGATTAATATGATGGAGTATGGATGCTTTTGGAGGTTGGGTTTTTCCCTCTCGAGGGTTTTCCCATGGTATATCTTGTGTCATCTTTGATGGGTATGTTGTCTATTCTCTTGCATATGGATTCTGAGTACTTATTTTCATTAATATCTCTTTTGGGTTATGTGGAAATTGTCATTTAATGGCTGCAAGTTTCCTTACAGAAACAAAAAGGGTTTATAGAAAAAATTGTTAGCTTTCCACCAATATAATATATGCCTTATTTTGAATTTAATAAATAATTATTAATGATTTTATACATATATTACGACTAAAGTCCTGATTGATAGGTTGATTGAAAAACTTCTATAACTTTCAAACTACTTCACATTTTGCAAACCTAATAGATGTGTCACATTCTATGCTTTGCATACTATAGGATAAAAAAAATGAATTTCATAAATTTTTGACCAAGTTATGGTGGTCAGACAAACATGTTTTAATATTTTTGAAATGTTCTAATAAAAAAATCATAACTAATTATTTACATGCAAAAAAATTATAAAAAAAATCTGGCACATCAGGTCATGTGTCCTCTACATATATTGGAAGTTTCATAAAAAAAATAAAAAAATATTGTACTTAGGGTGGTCAAACATAGACCTGCTTCTTATCTTTTTCCTGAAATTTTAGTACCACTACATTGAAATTTTAAATTTTCACAAAATAGATTTACCTTTTTCGAAAAAAGGACTAGTAGCCTAGAAACTATATTCAATTTGTTACAATTTTTGTTCTTACATATTTTTCAAATTCTATTAATAACCTATTCAAATTTTTATGTCAAGATTCCTAACCCTATTTTTTTGAATTTTCATTGCCACTTAGGGGCCTAGTTTGGACCCCCATGATCTTGCACATACCTAGAAGTGACCAGATTTTCCACAATTCCAACATTTTTCCTATGTCTTACCAAGAGACTTAGATCTCCCATGGGATTTGGATTTTGACTATTCTTGCTTCGTGTTCTTATTTTTTCCTTCTTCTTTCGTTCTTCCTCACATTGCCAGAGCCTCCTTAGTCATTTCGAAAGATTTTCTCTACATCTCTTCATATAGCAATGATACACCCACTTCATCCATCTTAAAGGTGGTATTAATACTTCCAATGGCCATGACAAATTGGTCCCAAGAATTAAATAATGAGCATAGAAAATTCATACAACGATCCTCCTCCATTTTCACACCAACTAAGTTCAACTAGGCAACAAGCATGTTGAAAACATTTAGGTGATCTATGACAGATCCAACTTCCTCCATCTGTAGATAATACATCTTCTTTCATAGGAAAAACTTATTTACCAGGGATTTAGCCTAATAAGTCTAAGCAAGTTTCTTTCAAAGAAGTACAGTGGCCTTCTCTTCATGAACTTTTAGGAGTATTGCATCACCTAAACAAAGTCTTATCAAACCCTTATTCTTTCAATCCATTAGATCCCAATATTCTTGTTTCATTCCCATTGGCATAGTTCCAGAAATAGTTGTCCATAAGAATAGTCTAAAGGCGTGTCTTCCATCTTAAGATTACATAGCTCAAAGGTTCCTCTATAAAATTTCTCAATCTCCACTCTACCAAATGTGCTCACCATCTTCCTCTTGCAACAAGGTTAACAAAAAATCATTTGCAACAAACTCCTACTCAAAATAAGATCAGTACAAACCCCTTTAACCCATAATAGGAAACAGAGGTGATCAGGCTCTGACACCAACTAAAAGGAAGTTAGGTATGCGGAATAGCTTCCTACACCAATCTAATAGAGGAGAGAATGTGTAAATTTCAAATGTATCAAACCCTTAAACAATTACATACAAGAAGATGCACATAACAAGCAACATAAACAACTTCACAGATACAAAAAAAAAAACACCAGAATATACATGGGGAAAACCCTTTCGAGAGAAAAACCCCACACTCCAAAATCATGAACAATGTATTATTTGTAAACAATGGTTACAATACACTTGCAATGCAAGCCACTATAGTATTTTGTTCGTGTTACAAATTCAAAATCAATTCGACAGCATAACAGTACTTTCAAAGCACACTATCATACAACTCCAAATACAACACAAGCATGTATAGAGATCATGAAAAATTTGGACACTTAGAATCTTCACGTGCAAGGTGCCACCCAACATGCATGTCATAATTTATCATAATCAACTCTTACATTGTCATAATCTATCATATGACAATCTTTGTCATAATCAGCCATAATTAACTTATGACATATGAAAAACTCCACAAAATAAGCATACAATTAGGCCCCACAAAATGGGAGACCTGTTGTGCAGTTTTGCACACACGCCCCACTGAAAGCGGGGACCCTCTTTTTGCTCTGGCTTTTGGCCTCTTAATTTTATTGATTTCATTGTCTTTGGAGGTCCTTAGATGTTCATCTTGCTTGCCCAAGTGATTTCCCCAGGTTGCACTTTGAAAAAACTAAGTTTTGAACAAAATCCGGGATTTTCCAGTCTGCCTGGAATTTCCCATAATCCTGTCTGCCTGGAATTTCCCGGATTGGCTTTTGGTGTCTTTTGGCCCCTTAATTTTATTGATTTCATTGCCTTTGTAGGTCCTTAGATGTTTATCTTGCTTGTCCAAGTCCTTCCCCCGAGTTGTGCTTCGAAAAAACTAAGTTTTGAACAAAATCCGGGATTTTCCAGTCTGCCTGGAATTTCCCATAATCTTGTCCGGCTGGAATTTCCCGGAATCCTGTCTGGCTGGAATTTCCCATAATCCTGTCCACCTGGATTTTCATAGATTCTAGTTTGGAGTCCGCCTGGCCCAGATTTTTCCAAATTTTCCCCTTGGTCTGATTTCCCCGGAAGGGCCCAAATCCCGAAATTTCCCAGAATGGAAATTTTTCCGAAAATAATTATTTATTTATTTTTTCAAAAATGGAATTTTTTAAAAATGTTCCTGAAAATGAAAATTCCTTGAAAAGATTTTGAAAATAAAATTTCCAAAAATGGAAAAAATTCTGAAAGTGGAAAGTTTCCTTATATAAATGTAAGTTTTTTAGAAAAGGTCAAAATTTTATTCGAATTTAATTTGAACATGTGGGCTATTAATGATGATATCTATTTTTTAGGACTAAACAAATATTAAAAGGGGGACTTGCATATGGATTTGTGCCAAAAGAGGGAAATCTGGAAGTGTTCAATTTAAATTTTCAAAATGGGACCTGCCTAAGACTCCGTGCCAAAACTGTCTACAGCTGGAGGACTTTCTGGAGGGCACGTGAATCTGATCTTGCTGGAGATCGTGGGCCCACATGGATAATATTCATGCATTTAATGCAAACCTTGTCCTATTTTTAAATTCTCCTGGCCGACCTGTTTTGGGGCCCGTTATTATTGTAAAATCTAATTGGGCCGACATGTTTGGGGTTTTCTATAAATGGCGTTTGTGCCTCATTTGTAAAGGGGTGAGAGATTAGGAGAAGATTTGATAGAGAGCGAATTTAGCAGTAGAGTAGAGGTAGAAGCTAGTCAATTTCTAAGCAAGTGATGTAACAGAACATTGGAATTGTTGCTGGAGTTTGGTGATTCAATACAATTGAAAGCATTGTGATTTTCTGGTGATCTCTTTTGTGTTGACTTATCTTGCATGGTTCTTATGATTCAATTTTTAAAATTGCTCATGGTTATTAGATTTAGATTTAGATCTAATTCAATGATGTTCATGATTTAATGTTTGAAGTGTTTGTAGCAATCCCTGGTCCATACTTTTTGCAGCTAGCTGATTGTTATTTGCTTTGTAAAGTTAGCCTGGACCTTTATATTCATTGTGCTTGGTTCAATTATGGAGATTTATGCATTTCAACTGCAATTGGGTTGTCTTGGGTGAATGTTCATAATCTGAAAATCTTTAAAACCTTAGAAGATTGCACTGTTTCTGTAAGATTGTAGATTAATCTTGGTCAAGCAGAGATTGGTTTCGTTGGGATTGGTCCATTTCAAGTGTTTATCATTTCCATTGTTAATCTTAAGAGTTAGAATAGAATAAAATCTCTCTAAACCCTTATCTCTTTTGCTATTTATTTTGAATCTGGGTTAGTTTTAGGATTGAAAGCATCACCATATTGTTGCATCTGATGAAATTCACTTCCAGCATTGTTCATTTGTAAGGCCCCTTTGTGATTACTAGCATTTTCACATATTATCTGAGTTGTTTATGCACTGTCATGACCTGACACCCGAGAGACCTTGGGGTGATTTTTAGTAACTTGTTGAAAATTACCTTTCAAGAGAGATAGAATATTGCATTCTATCTGAGTTGTTGTGCAGAAAACACCATCAACAAGACCCACCTCCACCAATTCAACTTATAGCTGCCATGCATGACTCTTATAGCTATCATAAACCATCATGGCAAGTTGTCATAGTTTGTCATAATTTATGACATAGCAACTTATGACAATTTCCACCGTTATATCCCTAAATTTAGGCCCTCAAAATTGGATGCCTACCTCCTTAAAATTAGCTTCCAAAATGCACATGTCACCTTCCATGTAGGATGCCACATCACTAGCAGGTCCCACAAAGTGCCACAACATTAGTAGGAAAAATACATTAGGATAAAATAAATAATTAATCACTAAAATTAA
The DNA here is from genome assembly GCA_007258455.2 of Sequoia sempervirens. Taxonomy (NCBI): domain Eukaryota; kingdom Viridiplantae; phylum Streptophyta; class Pinopsida; order Cupressales; family Cupressaceae; genus Sequoia; species Sequoia sempervirens. The sequence continues at coordinate 800,848,630 of VDFB02271358.1, forward strand.
ATACTAGGACTTGCAAAGGTTAAGACACCTTAATCCCAAAAAATATAATCATAACTCACTTTATAAATTCAATTGAAAAGAAAACAACACAACATGAACATAAGGAAACACGTGGAAAAATGCTAAACAAGACTAAATGTAACACAACAATGGCACCAAGTAGGTAAAAGGTTAAGGTTAGGCTAAAATGATCTTTAAAAACATGCTATGAGAATAGACACCAAAGGAATCACAAAATATAACATGAATTTGTAAGGGTATGTAATTTCTAAATTTATAGTAACATATTACTAGATTTGGCATTAACATTTTATTCCTATGATTCTATGAGGACATGTTCTTATTACCTCTCTCACATGCTACAAGTTCTTTGGTAACACAATATTTTGTGCATTAGACTACTCTCTATTCTTCTCTTGTTGTTGCACAATACTCTAAGTTATGACTTTCTAAATAGGGAATTTATGGATGTTGTATCATAATTCATCTTGATCATTTGTGTGTACTTTATCCATGATTTCATTTGTTGGAGCAATTTGGACAATCATTAATCTTATGCTCTTCATCACAATAGCCACAAAAAGGGAAATTTGTGTATTTCCTTGAGGCATGTCCCTATTCACCACATTTTTAATGATTTTGTAAGATTTCCAATCACTTTTCTTACCACTTCTTCCATCTCCACACCCATAAAAATTAGAACATCAACCTTGGTATTGTTGGATTTTCTACTATGTGGACTATGAATAAGCTATGGTAGTCATCATTAATTTTTTGATCTATTATTTGAGCACGTGTACCACTTGGAATACACTAGTATCATTAATGGTTGTATACAATATTTAAAACTAATAATTAGTGTTCACTCCTTGTAGTTACTATAACAAAAAACATGAAGAAGTTTCATGAAATTCGTAGCATATTATGCATTGAGGGATACATGAAGCTACAAGGAACTTGGAATAACCAATTTCTTGAGCTCTCACCATCAAATATTTTTTTTTCATATGACCCTTACTTTATCACCCTATGCACCAAAGTACTTTCTTTCTATATACTATATTCTTACCAACTATTCCATCTCAGAAACCCTTTAATTAATCTTCTCTTTGAGGCATAACAAACCCTTATGATTGCATCTCTCTTAAGACCTCCAATTGAAGAGTAGTCTTAAGAGCCTCCTAAGTGGGAAGTAGGCACTAAAATAATTCCATGTGGATATACACATTGGTCTATTGATGAAATAAATATTATTTATGACATCATCAATGTTTGGGAAGTATTAGACACCATATCCTTCAAACATTAATCATAGGTGCGCGTAGTCTCACCTACCTACTACCTTATCTCCTTAAGTGCAATAATGTTTGAGTATGTCATCTACAGCTAGTCAATTTCCACATGTATTTTTATCTTTAGATTAGCTAGGCTAGCCGAGATTATAATTGAGTTTATGTGCTTGTACTAATCCTCCATGCAACCTCATAATGTGGCTAAAAATAGCTTGATTTTATGTGCATCAGTAGTGATGTCTTTTGGATACCATTCCATCTAAAAAGCACACTAATATTGACCCACATTCTAATCACCTAAGAATGACTTAATAGGTGTCAACTCATAGATGATTACCTGATTTTTCAACATGATGCTAAACTATGTAGCACTAGTTTCTTGTGTGAATAACCTATTTATAATAGGACTAGTAGTCTTATAAATTTTATTGAAATAAGAAATATCTTATCCCAACATAAAACTATTTGGGATTACATCCATCCACTTTTCTCATATATTCTCTCATCACAATGTGTGTTCCAAAAACAAATGTGTTCTCTAATTATCACTCAGTAAGTATCTACTAGTACTTGGATCTATACAAGGTGATAGTATTGATTCATATTGTGGTCTGTCCCAATTGAGGTATATATACTCTATCTCTATATCATATGTTCTAGTCTCATCAATATGTACCATTTTACAAGTCACCAATCCTTGACCAATCACCACTCACCCACTCCTCTATTGATATGCTCATGTGGTTTCCAATATTAATGCTTCCCTTTACACACCACCTCCTTTGAGTTCAGTGTACCAATTTTTGTCCTATTTTAAATTACACAATTACAAGTTCAAGTTGCCTTTGACATCTCTTTGTATGCTCTCTACACTATTTACCATTGCTACTACTCTCCATCTCCCTTTTTCAATTTATAATGAACCAATTACACTCTCCACCACTCACCCATAGGAATAATGAGAAAATACTCCATCAAGAAGGTTTTTACATATTTTTATACAAGAAACATACTAACCCATTATGTTTTTAGATTAAAGAGATTATTTCTAAGAGGCATAAAAAACTTAAGGCTTCCTCTATGGATATACATGCAGTATCTACGAGTTTAAAACTATAAGATATAAAAATTGGTCACACTTTTCACAAATGTATCCACAACATGATTTTATACAAGATCAACATGTTTTAACTGTGAGATCAGCTCTAACATATAAGTGCAAGATGCTAACACTTAGAAAATTACTGGTTCAACCATATAGAGAGAATTAAATATTTATTTTGGTAGCTCAATCTAGAAATCCTTGTACATGTCAACACTAAAAATAGTCTTCTCACCATTGAATTTTTTTGCTATCTAGGATATCTTCTTTAATAAAATTTTGGTTGCATTGATAAACCACTTGTTGATCTCATATCACAAATTATTTTCCATGACATTGTTGATCAAAAACATGTCAAACTATAGATGGTCCTAGTAATGGAACAAAAAAAATCTATTTAGCAACCATTCTCTTAGGCCATGGCTAATACCTAGACAAAATATACCTACACATGTTGGCAGACGAGTGTTCTCACCCAAAGCACATGGTGATTTGAGTTCCCTCATTAGGTCATGCACATAGTGAGCATTACAAACATAGCAAATGTAACATAAATGTGGTATAAATTTTTTTTTTATTACATAGAAACATAATGAGCATCCAAAATGGGTAAAACTTTATTGCTATATATGTATTGACTCCTTATTCATCAATTTCTATCATAAATTTATATAGGTTCTTTACCCCAACACTCCAAATTACTCTTTGCATGTATACAACATAAATTATAATGTAAATTGTGCATGGCTATATGGAAAATATATTAACTAGATTTTTCATGCATGAATCACAAAATACATTCTAATTAACTAGGTTATATTCACAACTATAGAAATATGCACTTTCTACATTAGAAAATATGTTAAATATTTTTCATGTTGCCATTAATTTCATTATATTTGCACACACCACGAGAGAGGCATATTATGGTGCCAATAATGGAGCACTACAAGTTTCAGTACAAAATCATGAACAAATTTCACTACACGCTTAAACATGTAATTAAATGGTAATTTCCATTAAGGTAAGTATACATCTCAACCATCTCTTGTAAGTAGATTTTGATACCATTGGCTTCATGAATAAGGGTGTGTCATCTTGCAAAATGTATTATTGTTTTCCCTTATGCTTCAAGTGTGGTTATGGTTTGTTAGCAAGAAAAGTGGGGGATCATAGATCGGATCTTTGTGCAACAAGTATTCTCTATATGTTGTATTTATACCCTAGACTCGGTAGTAGGAGAGGGATTAGAGATTAATCTATAATGTGGAATCAGGAAAGGTATCAATATAACTTATAAATATAAATTAAATGATAGCCACTAATATCATACATAACCAATTATCAATTCCACTATCTTGATATATCTTCTATTATATTCCCATCATTCCATTGGATATATTTATACATTGTATTCATATCTCCTCTATATCTATTCTTTTGTTCCTAGTCACTAATATTATACATAACTAATGATCAATTCCACTATCTCGATATATCTTATATTATATTCCCATCATTCCATTGGATATCTTTATACATTGTATGCTTATCTCCTCTCTATCTATTCTTTTATTCCTATTCCTATTTCTACTCCTACTATGTTACGTCTTGTTCTACCTTCTATAGGTATCCTCCTATTGGGACGTGTCCCTTACAAAATTCATCTCTTCCTAAAGGTTTCTTGTCGACCGAGAGCTCTACAATCACTTTATAGTGGTTTGTGATAGGTTTTCCTACGTTGAATTTGTGTTATGTTTCTTTCCCTAAAATCATAATCCTCCCTTTCAAAACTATTTCTTGTCCTCAAGAAATTTAAATCACCTTAATTAGCTAGAAGGATATATTTATAGATTTCCCTAAGATGGGTGGAGGTGTTATCCCACTAAATATTGGCCTGTTGGAGTAGATGATTCTATGAATTAATTTATGTTAGGAGCTTGTCTGCTTCCACCAAGGTGGTAGGAATTTATATTTGTTGTGCCAATTTTTGTGCATCCCTTATTAGACTTGTTACATTGCTAAGTACAGGCTTACAAGCTCTCTTAATTGCTTGAATTGGTTCTTTAATTGTTCTCATTGCTCTTGCAATTTTTTTAATTGTACATAGAGGGATTCCATCTATGCTTGAACTTTTCCATCTATATCCTTCATAGCATCATAGGAGGTTCCTGCTCAAATAATTTTTTGTCCAATTGATTCATTTGTCCCTTGATATTCTTTACGAGGTTAAACCTTTGGAGGAAAATTTGGTAAAGTGCATCGATGCCACTTTCTGTGTTCTTTAGGGTCTTGATGTGGGATTCCAACGTAGTGTGAGAAGTAACACATTTCTTTCGATCCTCATCCATTTTTTCTTTTTTAATTACATGATTATTGTTTGTTGAAGGTTGGATGTTTGTTGTTTTGTATCCTGTATTGTTCCATCTACTAATATTTTGATATGCATCGTCAAAGGCTGAGATGATTCCCTTTGTACATGTGGAAACTTATTTTGAATGTATTTTATTACTCCCTCTAGTTACTCATTACTATCCACATGTTATTTTAGTATATGCTCCCTTGTTTGATGAAAGATGTCCCCAAGTTGGAATTTTTATAGAGGAGAAATATTAGACAAATGAATCTAGGAGCAAACCAAGGGAAGTTGTAGTAGCTAGCTATAGGTTGGATTTTCTTTTTTTGTTCCAATAATTCCATAGTGGACTGCATTGGGGAGGTTACAGTAGATGAGGTGGTTTCTCCAAAGATGTTGTGGATTATGACGGCATTTGTTGAGCCACCAAGGGGTTTGTGTCTCTAGAAGGGGACAATAGATTTTTCTAATATTTTCCTTCTTCTTATACTTTCGCATATGCCTTTTTGGTGGCCTCTTTTATTTCTTCTTGAATTTATTTATTAATGGTTGCATTCTTTACAATTAACTTATTTTCCCTTTTTCTTAATGAATCTCTCTAGCTTGTATTTGTGTTATCTTCTCCTTTTGTGTGGTAGTGGCAGAAAGACTTATCTCTACTAGAGCTTCTTATTTTAGTCATTCTTCTTCTTATGCAATTTGCTCTCCTTTCTATGATAGGCTAATAGCTAGTGGTTGTGGGAACCTATTAATCATACCCTCTCTTTTTTGTGGAGACAACCATATATGGAATAATGGCTACTTCAACTATGGCTTTATTTAGGGCACCCATTTATTCATATACTGTCATTGTTTGTTCCAAAACCCCTTTTGTAAAGAAATCGTTGAATAGGGTATTCTTGTTTATAATTGTCTTTGGTTGTTCTTCCATGGGTTTTTCTTCTTCTCTTTCCTCTTCTTATGATGGGGAAGTTTATTTTTATTCTTTTTGCTTCTTTCTTTTCTTCCCATGTTCCATACTCATTTACAGGAGTGCCTCTAAGGCCTCTTCTATTGATAGCTCCCTTTGTGGAGGTTTAGTGGGCAATTTATTTTTTCTTTACCCTTGCTTCCTCCAAAATAAGTAGATGTTGCAGGATATTCCCCTACCTATGGTATCCCTAACCTCTATAAAGTAGTGGTGCTTTGTTCGTTTGTTTATTCCTTTGTTAACCCCCATTTTTCTTTATTTTTATCTATTTTTTCTTCAAATTTCTTCTTTTCTAGATTATCCATATATTCTTTACATGTAGTGAACTTCCCTACATTGGGATCTTTCGGTATCTAAAGCAAAGTTGTCTATAAATCAATTTTTATATCACTTTGTATCAAAGTTGTGGTATCCAAGATGTGCAAGCTTCTATGTCCTACATTAATGTATAGTTGTTGTCCACCAAAAACATAATGTATTTTATGTATATTATGACTACATTATATGATATTCATTCTTTGGCCTGTAACTTTTGTTGTAGGGATTTGAAAAACCACCAATAGGTTGCTATGAATGAAGTGTCATCTTTGAAATGTTTGGCATGGTCATTGATTTGGGCGACTTCTAGTCTAGCTATTTCATAATTTTTTGTAACACATTCAAGAAGTAAAATGTTAGAAAAATAATTAAGGTCCCATATCTAAAAAAATAGTGGGATTTCTTGGTTCGTTGTACATTCTCCAAAAAAATTCTGCAACACTTCACATAGAACAATTTATTTTCCTTCCACTAACATCAATATGTTGCATGAATTGATGTTGTCATTGTAGAGTTCTCCTTGTTTGTCTAGTAAACCTTGTAGAAGATGCCTATAATTGCATATCTTACTGTTGAATTTGAAATTTTGTCACATCCAAGATGAGGTCATCATGTGTTGCTCCTCTTAGATTGGTGACCTCAGTATTCTTGATTGCCTTATTTGGAGGGATTTCTCCTTGTGCATAGAGCCCTATTACCACTTGGATTGTGTGTTTTGTGATGTGGTAGGTTTTATCCTAGTAGATATACTTGTTGTGGATTCAGCTTATAATTATCAGAATCCCCCTTCCTCTGGTAAAATTTAAGAAATTCTTCCAAATATCCAACTTCTTCTCGTGTACCTGGCTAGATACTATGGAAGATAGTTTTTTTTTCTCAGTTGCTGTGGGGTTTTATGAATGGTTTCAAACTTTATGTGGTCAATTTCAGTAAGTAGAGCGTGGATATATTTGCAGAAATCCTTTACATATAACATCAATAGGAACTTTAGAGAAAGCTTCATTAGGATCTACTTCCATTGCTTTGTAGGGGAACTTTTTATACTTTGTGGGGTTTTGTGAGATGTCGATGAGGATAGGTGTAGCCATTTTCTTAGAGTAGATGTAAATATAGAGGGAGAGCTTAGTTTCTAGGATTTCATAGACTGAGCTTGTGATTTTGCAGGGACATCCAATGTATGCAAAGTGAGAATAATGGAGGTATCATCAAGAATTTATAACTTTCAATAGTGATAAGGAAATTTAATGTTGTAGTTGTTTTCCATCTTCTTGCATCTTTTTATCCTTTTTTTTTACTCTTTTTGGTAGGTAGGATTATGGTTCATGCATATAATAAAAATATAGGCATTAATGAAGAATTGGAGACCTATTACCCTTCTCAATGTCTCATATAATATTATAGTAAAAATATTGGCCCTTAGAGTAGTGTACATCCTCCCCAATTTTATTAGCTCTACGCAAATAAGATTCATTAAGGGTAGATACATTTTGGAGAATCTAATCTCTAGTTGGGAAGCCATAGATTAGGATAGAACTTCCAACCAAAAATTTGGAATTCTCTTATTAGACTTTGCAAAGGCCTATGATAGGGTTGAATGGTCATTTTTTATGATGACACTTGAAGCTTTTGGTTTCCCAAGTATATTTTTCCAAATGGTGAAGACTCTATTGAATGAGGTTGTAGCTCAAGTAGATGTTAATGGATCTTTGTAATACAAATTCCCTCTACAAAGGTCAATAAGAAAATGTTGTACTCTTTCCCCTGCCATACTTGTGATAACCTTAGATGTTATTTTTTACCTTCTAAGGGATACAAACTATTCACCTAAAGTTAAAGGCTTATCTCTCCCCAATGGAGACGACCTTTCAAACATTCAATTTATAGATGATACTACAATTTTTATTAACCTTGAAGAAAAAATATTGACTATATTATGCATAAACTTAATTTATTTTGTGAAGCCTCTGGAGCCAAAATTTCTAAGGCAAAATCTATAATTCTTAGTTGAGACAAGTACCCCCAGATTAGTTCGGTAAGTTTTATTTTCAATGGGGAGGGCCTAACAAATAAGTTAGGTACCTTGGCATTCCTTTTGCAATTAACCCATGTCTAAAAGATATGTAGGACTAGATTAAGAGAAAAATAGATAAAATAAACTATCAATCAAATAAACAATATCTATCTTTGGTTGGTAGGTTTCAGGTGTATCAAGAAATACTATAATGTTACAGCCTCTACTATTCCTTGGTTTGGTTATTTCATAGCTACCAGATAAATGAAATTCAAAAAGTATTAGACAGTTCCTATGGTCATAAGGGAAACATAATAAGAAAAAACATGTTAAATGGGAGTAGTGTTGCTTAGAGAATTTGGAAGGAGGTCTAGGATTAAGAGATTAAAAAAATCATGGCATCTCCTTGGCTAGCAAGTGGATCTTTAAAGAATTAAATGGAAATGAACCTTGGAAGGTTCTTGTAATGAATAAAATCCAATTAATTATTCCAAAACAAGCAAAAAGCTAGAAACAACTCCCCATAAATGATAATTTTTTTGGTAATTTTTTAGTGGTGCCTGTTGGATTGAATGTGTTCAAGAGTATATGGAAATATTGGGAGATTATTAGAAGTCAAATTAGAAACTATGAGTTAATGGATCATAACAAGTGTACATTGAGCCTCGATAGATCAATTTGGTGGAACCTTACTAAAAAGATGTTGGAATTGTGCCTTATCTTACTAGCATGACTAATGGCAGCAAACAGTGATCAATTGGCCTTTATTGACAAGATAGTACGTTGTCGGCATGACCTCATATGGAGTCTTCAACGTTTCGCCTAACTCCATCAGCGAGACTTTGTGTGGTTAGTGAGACCTCTCTCTTTGTCTTCACGATTGTTCTAGCTTGTGGTGTTGGCAGCTTCCCTTCATTATCACCATGACGCAGGTTTTGGAAAATTCCTAACCTTCGATTGGAGGTTCTGAAGTTTGAGTTTTTCCCAACTTGGCAGCTTGTCGGCAAGAGATTGGAGTTTGTCTCTTCAACATGGACCAATATGGTAATTTTTGTATGATGGTTGGTCTATTATTACGATTGGGAACTGAATTGGTATGTTTCCCGTATGGGTTTGGCGATGCAGGTTGATTGTGATTTTCTCTCTAGAAAGAAATATGTTATAATGTGTAATGCATTGGAATAGCGAAGAGAATTGAGTTGTGGGTCTGAGATAGAGAACGAGATAGATCAAGTTTGTAATGTTGCATGTATTGAGTATCTGAATTGACATCTGAAAGGAAGAAACTGTAACTCTATATGTGGACCTTTAGTTCACTGTAATACAAAGAGTTTTTTCTTGGCGTGGTGCATTTTTCTCTCGAAAGGGTTTTCCCACGTTAAATCTGGTGTCTATTTTGTCTTGTGTGAATTTTTTTCTTATTTGTTTCCCAGTAATGTGCATCTTTAATGAACTGTAATTTGAAATTTGAACCTTAAGTCTACATTCTCTTCTTAGAATTAGCATTAGGAAAGTGTTTTTGCACCTTTGCTTTCCTTACAAGTGGTATCAGAGCCTGGCCAGTTGTGTTATCCTTGTGGGTTAGGTAGGTTTTTTGTGCCAATTCTAAAGTGGGAGTCATGTAGAGGAGCTTGGTAATTTCATTTGCAAATTAAGATGGCAAGCACATCAGGGAAGATTGAAATTAAGAAATTCAATGGTGGCAATTTTGAGTTGTGGAAACTCAAAAAGGAAGATCTGCTGGTTGATAGAGATCTCTAGACTGCTATGTCTGGAGCAAAACCTTCAGGCATGAAGCAAGAAGATTGGGACCTCGCAGACAAAAAATCAAAAGGGTTGATAAGACTTTGTTTAGCAGACTTTGTTCTCTTGAATGTTCATGAAGAGAAGTCTGCATCTTCTTTGTGGAGGAAGCTTGGTGACATTTATTAGGGAAAGTCCTTGGTGAATAAGCTATTCTTAAGGAAGAAGTTGTACTCTTTGAAGATGGAGGAAGGGGCATCTATGGTTGATCATTTGAATACATTCAATATGCTCATTACTCAGTTAACATATGTAGGTGCAAAGATAGATGATGAGGAGTGTTGTATGCTCTTGTTATGTTCTTTGCCCAACTCTTGGGATCATTTAGTGATGGCTATTGGGAGCATGACAACCACTTTCAAGATGGAAGATGTGGTTGCTTCATTGTTGTTAGAAGATATGCGAAGGAAATATTTTGAGATGGAAAAGGAGGCCCTTGTTGTTTGAGGAAGATCGAAGGAGAAAGGAAAGACGAAGGACAAGAAGTTAAGATCAAAATTTGAAGGGAGATCAAAGTCTCCTAGAAAGAATTCCAAGGTGAAATGATGGAATTGTGGGCAGCCTGGTCATTTCCATAAGGATTGAAAAGAGGATAAAAAGAAGAAAAACAAATCTTCAGATAATGATTCTTCTTAGAGTGATGTAGATGCCTTCATTGCAGCCTTAGCGAATCAGGCATCAGATGATTTCTGGCTGATAGAATCAGGTGCATCTTTTCACATGACATCACATAGAGATTGGTTTACAAAATACGAAAAGTATGCTTGTGGAAAGGTGTATCTAGAAAGTGACTCATCTCTGGAAATTGTTGGTTGTGGAAGATTTAGAATTCAATTTCTTGACAGAAGGATCAAAGGGATTGATGGCATAATGCATATAGTAGATCTGGCTCAAAATTTACTATCTGTAAGCAAGATGAATGATGTTGGTGTACAAGTTTCTTTTTTGAATGGTGGTTGCAAAATGACAAGAGGCTCAATGGTGCTAGCTAGGGGTGATTGAATTGGTACTTTGTATAAGTTGGACGCACATGAAATTCAATGCAACAATGTTTCTAAAAATTCAAGCAAGGTTTCTCAAGTAGAGAAGGAGACTAAAGTTCCTCTGGGGGAAAATTCTTTGGAGGTGAAACTTCCTGCAGAAAAGACCATGCTATGGCATCAAAGGCTCAACCATATTGGTGAGAAAGGCTTAAAAGCTTTGAAAAACATAAACCTGGTTGAAGGGCTTGATGACTGTAACCTTGAGTTCGATTTTTGCGAACATTGTATATATGGAAAACAACATCCTATTTCATTTTATTCTAGTCCTCATAAATCTTCTGGTGTTTTGGATTATATTCACTCTAATTTTTTTGGTCCAATAAATGTTCCTTTGTTATCAAAATCAAGATATTATGTTTCTTTTATTGATTATTATTCGAGAAAGGCATTTGTGTACTTTTTAAAAAGTAAATTAGAAGTGTTCAGTCAGTTTAAAGAGTATAAAAACTTGGTAGAAAATCAGAATGGTAGAAAAATTAAATGCTTGAGGACATATAATGGCAATGAGTTTTTTTTCTGTAGATTTCGAAAAGTACTACAAAGACCATGGAATAAAAAGGCATAAAATGACACCTTACACTCCGTAGCAAAATGGAGTTGTTGAAAGGTTGAACAGGACGCTGATGGAAAAGGGGAGAAGCATGTTGAGCAATGTTGGTCTAGAGCAGAAGTTATGGGCTAAGGTTGTGGCTACAACATGCTATTTATCAAATCGATCTCCCTCTTTCACACTTGTTGATAAAATTCCTATGGAAGCTTGGTCTGGTAAGAAGCCCTCTTTAAGAAATATTAGAGTCTTTGGCTATGTGTCGAATGAGAAAAGATCTAAGCTAGAGAATAAAGCTGAAAAATGTATCTTCATTGGCTACGACATTGGTGTGAAAGGATACAAGCTTTGGAATCCAGTGACTGAAAAGGTTGTATATAGCAGAAGTGTAGTTTTTCATGAGCTGAAACCTTCTGCAGTGGATCTACAGTCAAAGTTGAAAGAAGAAAACAATGAAAAGGTAGTTTAAATTCCTCAAACTCCAAATAAAGAGGAACTACGAAGTGTACCTACTGAGGAGAGTTCTAGCAGCTCTAAGATTTTTGATGAAGAACAACCACAACCTCAGCCTCAGCCTTTGAGAAGGTCTACACGTGAAAGGCGGCAACTTGAAAGGTATGTTTTTTCCATGTTGGATGTAAATTGTGCCTATGCTTTGATTACAAGGACAGATGAGCCTAGGACTGTGAAGGAGGCAATTGAAATGTTTGATTCAAATTCTTGGTTGGAAGCCATGAATGAGGAAATGGTGTCACTAAAAAAGAATGCAACCTGGGATTTGGTGCCCTTGCCTGAAGGTAGGAAGCCTGTTGGCTGTAAGTGGGTATTTAAGAAGTAAATTGGTTTGGATGGCAGTGTGGAAAAGTATAAAACTAGGTTGGTTACAAAAGGCTATTCCTGGGTAGAGGGAATTGATTATGGTGAATTTTTTCTCCTGTGGCTAAGCTGAAAATTATATGACTTAGAGATTGAACAGATGGATGTGAAGACAACATTTCTTCAAGGAGATCTTGAAGAAGAAATTTATATGTCCCAGCCTGAGTACTTTGTGGAAAAAGGTAAAGAAAATCTGGTTTGTAAGTTAAATAAATCTTTGTATGGTTTAAAACAATCGCCTAGAATGTGGTACCAGAAGTTTGACATGTTTGTGTTGTCATTGGAATTTATAAGATCAAATTTTGATCATTGTGTGTACTTCAAAACTAAAAAATGATTGAGTGCTTATTATTTCCCTATATGTTGATGACATGTTCATAGGAAATAGTAAGACTATGATTTTCATCTAAAATATCAATTGTCTACAAAGTTAGAAATGAAAGATCTTGGTGCAGCAAGATATATTCTGTTGGATATTTATGTCTCAATCATCATAGGCTGTAACCTCTACTGGGGAAAAGTCGGTGTGACATCCATGAAGTCTGGCCGACTAGCAGTTTTGAATCTTGTAGAACATATCAGGTCGTTGTGACCTTGCAAGAGTCTTGCCGAACTCTTTTGCTTTGGAACCTATCGATGTGACAAGAAGCAATCATTGTGACATCTTACCACGTGAAGATCTCTAGCTGACAGGCCATTCAATCAAGCGTTGGGGAGACTCATAGCGACCGGGGGCTTCAGAGTGACTTCAACACTCGGGAAGAAGTCCCAGCGACATTGGAAGGTCTTGCCGACAGGGATACGCATTGAAGTCATCGGGATAACCTATGGTGGCTCGGTGAGAATTCTTATCAAAAGTAACATGTCTTACCGATAGCGTTTTATGTCGGAGCCTTCGGGAAAAGTCTTGGGTGTTCGGTAAGAAGTCTTACCGATAGTGATATGTCTCGCTGATGTTGTAGTTTATTCTCAGTATGACTCCTGGTGACTAGTGTGCTCGGTATGACTTGTGATATCTCGGAGTAAAGTCTTAGCGAAGGACGTATGTCTTGGCGACTCTTGATGGCTTCGGGGTGACTTAAGAGATCTCGGTGAAACCTCTTGGCTATAATGATATGTCTTGCCGACTATTGTTTGGTGATCGGTATAACATGTGACTTCGGTATCATTTCCTAGTGAAAGCGATGAGTCTCGCTGACTAGTGGATGCTTTTGGAATAACTTGGAGGCTCGATGTGAAGTCCTAGCGAGAGCGATATGTCCTATCGACAGAATGTTTCTTCAGTGTGACTTTGAATACCGGTATGTGGTCTCACCGAAGGGCGATAGTCTTGCAAAATGGAAAACTCATGGCTGTGTGACTTTGAAGCTTCGGTATGACGTCTCACCGAAAGTGATAACTCTTGCCGATATCAATATGAAGTTGTTGGCATTGGGGAGACACGGTCAGTGTCTCACCGACATGCCAACACAGATTGAAGTTGTTTGACTGAGTGAGATTTTCCTATGTGGCGTCTCGTGGACCAATAGGAGAAGTCGAATCTGAACAGTTGGAAGATAGTTCGTTGTGACAGTTTTATGAGGAAGGTCAATAGACAGGGAATGCCATGAATAAAGTTTGTAGTTGCAGATGCTCGATGGTTCGATGGTTGGTTTGATCAACAGGTGTGTGAGCAGTTCGAATTGTATCATAGTGAATTCTATTATGTGAAGATTGTAACATGAAGGTTCGCGTACAAGATTGATCATAGTGAAAGCTACTATAATATGACATCAGAAAGATAAGTCTGAAACTTGTATGTAATCTTTATTACTATAATACAAAGTGATTTCTCTTGGTGTGGTGGGTTTTTCTCCTGTAAGGGTTTTCCCACGTATATCCGGTGTTCATCTGTGTTTGTCTAATTTTTTGTTTCTGATATTTATTTCAAAGTGCATCTTAATTGAACTGTAATTGAAAAATTAAAAGTATATATGCATTCTTCCTTGAGGTTTTGACGTTTAGGAGAGTTTTTTCCGCATCTAGCTTTCCTTACAAGTGGTATCAGAGCCTGGCCAGTTGTGTTATCCTTGTGGATACGTTGGGTTTTTTGTGTTAATTTCTATTCAATGAGAGTCTTGTATAAGTTTGTCAATTTCTAATTACAGATTGAGATGGCTAGCACATCAGGAAAGTTTGAAATAGAGAAGTTCAATGGCAGCAATTTTGAGTTGTGGAAACTCAAAATGGAGGATCTTATAGTGGATCGTGATATGTGGCTTGCAGTGTCTGGAACTAAACCTACAAGCATGAAGCAAGAAGATTGGGACCTTGCAGATAGAAATTCTAAGGGGCTAATAAGGCTCTGTTTGGAAGACTCAGTTCTTTTCAATGTGCATGAAGAGAAGACTGCATCTTCCTTGTGGAAGAGACTGGCATCTATTTATCAGGGGAAATCTTTGGTGAATAAACTGTTCTTGAGGAAGAACTGTACTCGTTGAGAATGCAGGAAGGAGGGTCTGTAGCTGATCATTTGAACGCATTTAACATGTTGATTGCACAGTTAACTTTTGTTGGTGTAAAGACTGATGAAGAGGATCGTTGTATGTTGATACTGTGTTCTTTGCCAGATTCATGGGATCACCTAGTGATGGCTATTGGGAGTACAACATCTAGTTTCAAGATGGAGGATGTTGTTGCTTCTTTGTTATCAGAAGAAAAGAGAAGGAAATCTTTTGAGATGGTGAAGGAGGCCCTTGCTGTTAGAGGAAGGTCAAAAGAGAAAGGGAAGAAGAAGGACAAGAAGTCCAAATCGAAATCAGAGGGGAGATCAAAGTCTCCTGGAAAGAAGTCCAAGGTGAAGTGTTAGAACTGTGGGCAACCTGGTCATGTCTGAAAGGATTGTAAAAAAGAGAAGAAGAAGAAGTATTCTTCTAACAATGATTCTTCTCATAGTGATGGTGACGCCTTCATTGCAGCCTTGGCTACACAGGCATCAGATGATGTCTGGCTAATTGATTCTGGAGCATCTTTCCGCATGACATCTCATAGAGACTGGTTTACAAAGTATGAAGAATACAATGGTGGAAAGGTGTACTTGGAAAGTGATTCAACTTTGGAGATAGTTGGTCATGGAAGAGTCAAAATCCAATTTCTTGATGGTAGAGTAAAGGGAATAAATAATGTAATGCATAGACCAGGTCTGGCTCGAAACTTACTTTCTATAAGTATGTTGAATGATATTGGAGTACAAGTCTCATTCTCTGGAAATGGCTGCAAGATGACTAGAGGCTCTATGGTGCTAGCTAGAGGTGCTCAAATTGGTACCCTGTACAAGCTGGATGCACAGACTGTTCAATGTAACAGTGTCTCTGTAAAGTCACAGAAAGCTACTCGTGGAGGTAAAGAGGGAAATATCCCTAATTATGTAAACTCTATGGAAGTTAAACTTCTAGCAGAGAAGACTATGCTCTGGCATCATAGGCTAGGCCACATAGGAGAAAAATGTTTAAAAACCTTGAAGAACAAAAACCTGGTTGAGGGGCTTGAAGATTGTAACCTTGAATTTGAATTATGTGAGCATTGTATATATGGAAAACAACATCATGTTTCATTTTATTCTAGTCCTTATAAATCTTCTGGTTTGCTAGATTATATCCATTCAGATGTATTTGGTCCAGTGTATGTTCCTTCTTTGTCTAAATCAAGATACTATGTGTCATTCATTGATGATTATTCAAGAAGAGCATTTGTTTATTTTTTGAAAAGTAAATCAGAAGTGTTTAGTCGATTTAAGGAATTTAAGAATTTTGTTGAAAATCAGACTGGTAGAAAAATAAAATGCTTAAGGACTGATAATGGTGGTGAATTTTGTTCTGATGAGTTTAAAAGATACTATAAAGACCATGTGATTAAAAGAAATAAAACTACACTTTATACTCCACAGCAAAATGGAGTTGCAAAAAGGTTCAATAGGGCAGTGATGGAGAGAGCATGAAGTATGCTGAGTAGTGCTAGCTTGGAGGAGAAGTTCTGGGCTGAGGTTGTTGCTACTACATGTTACTTGATTAATCGTTCTCCAAATTCTGCTCTTGTTGAGAAAACTTCTTTGGAAGCGTGGTCTAGTAAGAAGCCCTCTCTTAGACATATTCGTGTTTTTGGCTGTGAGGCATATGCTTATGTGTCATATGAGAAGAGATCTAAATTGGAGAACAAAGCTGTCAAATGTATTTTTATTGGCTATAGTGCTGGCATAAAAGGATACAAGCTTTGGAATCCTGATACAGAAAAGGTTGTATACAGCAGAAGCGTAATCTTTCATGAGCTGAAACCTTCTAATTTGGATCTGCAGTCAGAGACAAAGTTAGGAAACAATAAGGATGTAGCTTTAATTCCTCCTACACTAATTGAGAATACAAAATGTACCTAAAACTGAGGAGAGCTCAAGTAGTTCTGATAGTTTTGAAGAAGAAGAAGAACCTCAGCAAGTGAGGAGGTCAACTCATGAAAGAAAGCAACCTGATAGGTATGGGTTCTCTTTGATTGATTCTACTTGTGCCTATGCTTTGATTTCTAGCACCGATGAGCCTAGGACTGTAAAAGAGGCATTTAAGATGTATGATTCAGACTCTTGGTTGGAAGCCATGAATGAAGAACTGGCATCATTAGAAAAGAATGAAACTTGGAGTTTGGTGCCCTTGCCTAAAGGCAGAAAGGCTGTTGGCTGCAAATGGGTATTTAAAAAGAAGATTGGTCTGGATGGCAGTGTGGAAAAGTACAAGGCGAGATTGGTTGCAAAGGGTTATTCCCAGGTAGGGGGAATTGATTATGGGGAAATATTTTCTCCTTTAGCTAAGCTGACATCTATCAGATTTCTTTTGTCACTTGCAGTAGCGTATGACTTAGAGGTTGAACAAATGGATGTGAAGACAACATTTCTTCATGGTGATGTTGAAGAAGAAATCTATATGTCCCAGCCTGAGCATTTTGTTGAAAAAGGTAAAGAGAAACTGGTTTGCAAATTAAAGAAGTCTTTGTATATGGGTTAAAGCAGTCACCTAGAATGTGGTACCAGAAATTTGATACTTTTGTATTGTCTTTGGGATTTGTGAGATCAAAGTCTGATCATTGTGTCTATTATAAAGCTGAAAGTGATCAAGTTCTTATTATTTCTCTCTATGTTGATGATATGTTGTTCATAGGCAATAGTAAGCTAATGATTTCTGATCTTAAGTCTCAGTTGTCTGCTAAGTTCGAAATGAAAGATCTTGGTGCAGCAAGGTATATTCTGTGGATGGAGATAACCAAGGACAGGGATAGTAGAAAACTTTGTCTCAATCAGAGTAAGTATATCAAGACTGTTCTAGAGAGATTTTGCATGAATGATTGCAAGCAGTTAGTTGTTCCAGTCTTACAGGGAACAAAGCTATCTGTTGAAGACAGTCCAAAATCTCCTACTGAGATGGAGGACATGACCAGTGTACCCTATGCTAGTGTAGTAGGAAATCTTATGTATGCAATGGTCTATACAAGGCTAGACATTTCCCAAGTAGTGGGAGTTCTTAGTCAGTTTATGGCTAATCCTAGAAGAATACATTGGGATGTTGTGAAGAGAGTGTTTAGATATTTAAAGGGTGCTTCAGATTTTGCTTTGTGTTACCATGGGAACTTAGTTGAATCACAGAGGACTCTCAACATTCATGGATATGTAGATTCTAATTGGGCAGGGGACATTGATAGCAGGAGGTCCACCAGTGGATACATTTTCATGTTGAATGGTGGTGCAGTGAGTTGGATGAGTAAGTGGTAGGTTGTAGTTGCTTTGTCCACTACAGAGGCTAAATACATGGTAGCTACTCATGCTTGTAAAGAAGCAGTTTGGTTAAAACATTTGTGTTCTAACATTGGTTTTGATGCAGGGAAAATAACTATTTTTTGTGACAGTCAAAGTGCAATTTGTCTAGCAAAGAATCCTACTTTCCATGCCAGGACGAAACATATAGACGTACAGTACCACTTTGTACGAGATATGGTGGAGGATGGAAAGGTCAGTTTGGAAAAAGTTGATACTCTGGAGAATGTTGCAGATGCATTGACGAAGCCAATGAGCACAGACAAGTTCAGGTGGTGTGCCAGTTCGATGGGCCTCAAGGCCCATGTTTTACGGTAAGTTTTGTTGTGCTCTGGAGGTGCCTATGTGATCTTCGTCAAGTGGGAAATTGTTGGATATTTATGTCTCAATCATCATAGGATGTAACCTCTACTGGGGAAAATTCGGTGTGACATCCATGAACTCTGGCCGACTAGTAGTTTTGAATCTTGTTGAACAGATCAGGTTGTTGTGACCTTGCAAGAGTCTTGCCGAACGCTTTTGCTTTGGAACCTATCGCTGTGACAAGAAGCAGTCATTGTGACATCTTACCGCGTGAAGATCTCTGGCCAACAGGCCATTTAATCGAGCGTCGAGGAGACTCATAGTGACCAGGGGCTTCGGAGTGACTTCAACACTCGGGAAGAAGTCCCAGCGACATTGGAAGGTCTCGCCAATGGGGATATGCATTAAAGTCATCGGGATAACCTATGGCGGCTCGGTGAGAAGTCTTATCGAAAGTAACATGTCTTGTCGATAGCGTTTTATGTTGGAGCCTTCGGGAAAAGTCTTGGGTGTTCGGTAAGAAGTCTTACCGATAGTGATATGTCTCGCTGATGTTGTAGTTTATTCTCGGTATGACTCCTGGCGACTAGTGTGCTCGGTATGACTTGTGAGATCTTGGAGTAAAGTCTTAGCGAAGGACGTATGTCTTGGTGACTGTTGATGGCTTCGGGGTGACTTAAGAGATCTCAGTGAAACCTCTTGGCGATAATGATATGTCTTGCTGACTATTTTTTGGCAATCGATATAACATGTGACTTCGGTATCATTTCCTGGTGAAAGCGATGAGTCTCGCCGACTGGTGGATGCTTTTGGAATAACTTGGAGGCTCGATGTGAAGTCCTGGCGAGAGTGATATGTCCTGCTGACAAAATGTTTCTTCGGTTTGACTTTGAATACCGGTATGTGGTCTCACCAAAGGGTGATAGTCTTGCCGAATGGAAAACTCACGGCTGTGTGACTTTGAAGCTTCGGTATGACGTCTCACCGAAAGTGATAACTCTTGCCAATATCGATATGAAGTTGTTGGCATTAGGGAGACATGGTCAGTGTCTCACCGACATGCCAACACAGATTGAAGTCATTTGATTGAGTGAGACTTTCCTATGTGGTGTCTCGTGGACCAATAGGAGAAGCCGAATCTGAACAGTTGGAAGATAGTTTGTTGTGACGGTTCTGTGAGGAAGTTCAATAGACAGGGAATGCCATGAATAAAGTTTGCAGTTGCATATGCTCAATGGTTCGATGGTTGGTTTGATCAACAGGTGTGTGAGCAGTTCGAATTGTATCAAAGTGAATTCTATTCTATGAAGACTGTAACATGAAGGTTCCTGTACAAGATTGATCATAGTGAAAGTTGTTGTAATATGACATCAAAAAGATAAGTCTGAAACTTGTATGTAATCTTTATTACTGTAATACAAAGTGATTTCTCTTGGTGTGGTGGGTTTTTCTCCCGTAAGGGTTTTCCCACGTATATCCGGTGTTCATCTGTGTTTGTCTAATTCTTTGTTTCTGATATTTATTTCAAAGTGCATCTTAATTGAACTGTAATTGAAAAATTAAAAGTATATCTGCATTCTTCCCTAAGGTTTTGACGTTTAGGAGAGTTGTTTCCGCATCTAGCTTTCCTTACATATTCTAGGGATGGAAATAAAAAAGGATGGAGGAAGTAGAAAGCTTTCACTCAGCTAGAGTAAGTATATCAATATTGTTCTAAAGAGATTTGATATGACTGATTGCAAACAACTAGTTGTTCCAGTGTTGCAAGGGACGAAGCTATATGTTGAAGATTGTCCAAAATATCCTATTGAGATGGAGGACATGACCAGAGTGCCTTATGAAAGTGCAGTTGGCAGCTTAATGTATATAATGGTCTATACAAGGCCAGACATTTCCCAAGCAAAGGGAGTATTTAGCCGATTTATGGAAAATATAGGAAGACCGCATTGGGATGTTGTGAAAAGAGTCTTTAGATATCTAAAAGGTGCCTCTTAGTACACTTTGTGCTATCATGGTAAGTCGGTTGGGTCACAAAGATCGATCAACATTTGAGGTTATGTGGATTTTGATTGGGTAAGGGACATTGGCAGCAGAAGAACCACCAGTGGATACATCTTCACGTTGAATGGTGGTGCAGTTAGTTGGATGAGCAAGCGGCAAGTTGTAGTCGCTTTATCTACTACAAAAGTAGAATATATGGTAGCAACACACGCCTGTAAAGAAGCTATTTGGCTTAGATGTTTGTGTTTTGATATTGGTTCAATGCATGATAAATTATCATTTGTTGTGACAGTTAGAGTGCCATCTATTTGGCAAAAAATCCAACTTTCCATGTCAGGATGAAACATATTGATGTGCAATATCATTTTGTACGGGATATAGTGGAGGATGGAAAGGTCAGTCTTCAGAAGGTGGATACTCTGGAAAATGTTGCAGATGCATTAACGAAACCAATGAGTGCAGACAAGTTTAGGTGTTGTGCCAGTTCGATGGGCCTTGGGGCCTATGACATTTAGTAATCTCAGTTTTGAGAAGCTAGTAAGCCTTCTTCAAGTGGGAGGCATGTTGGAATTGTGCCTCAACTTACTAGCATGACAGTAAATTGTCGGCATGACCTCATATGGAGTTTTCAAAGTTTCACCTAGCTCCATCAGCGAGACTCTGTGTGGTCGGTGAGACCTCTCTCTTTGTCTTCATGATGGTTTGAGCTTGTAGTGTTGGCGACTTCCCTTCATTATCACCATGTCGTAAGTTTTGGAAAATTCCTAAACTCTGAATGGAGGTTCTTAAGTTCAATTTTTTTCTGACTTGGCGGCTTGTCGGCAAGAGATTGGATTTTTTCTCTTCGACATGGACCGATATGGTAACTATTGTATGATGGTTGGTCTGCTGTTACGATTAGGAACTGAATTGATATGTTTTGCATATGGGTCTGGTGAAGCAGGTTGATTGTGATTTTCTCTCAGGAAAGAAAAATGCTATAATGTGTAATGCATTGGAATGGCGAAGAGAGTTGAGTTGTGGGTCTGAGATAGAGAATGAGATAGATCAAGTTTGTAATGTTGCTTGTATGAGTGTCTGAATTGACATCTGAAAGGAAGAAACTATAACTTTGTATGTGGACCTTTTGTTCACTATAATATAAAGATTTTTTTCTTAGTGTGGTGGGTTTTTCTCCCAATGTTAAATTTGGTGTCTATTTTGTGTTGTGTGAAATTTGTTCTTATCTATTTCCTGGTAATGTGCATCTTTAATGAACTGTAATTTGAAATTTGAACCTTAAGTATGCATTCTCTTCTTAGAATTAGCATTAGGAAAGTGTTTATGCACCTTTTATTTCCTTACAAAAGATAAACCCCTTTCTTTAGTGCATTTTTTCTCTACTAAAACTTTCCATTTAAAAGTTATTAGATGATTTAATGATATCTTGTGTAATAACCAACTAAAGACATGGAGTGATTTGAGTAATTAATTTAAACTCCCTCCATCTCAATGGAGGACATATTTTATTCTTAGGGAGGCTTGTGATGAAGTGGGGATTCTCAACAACCCCCTTTTTTGTAAATAAACACTAAAAAAAAACACAACAGTGCAAGAAAAATCTGCAACAAAGTCTCATAGATTCAATTGAAATTTCCAACAATAAGTTTGCTCATTATAGAAATCTGATTACAATGTCATTTTCAGTCAACAAATGATTGATGGGAAACAACATATTCCCTCTACATAATCTAAAAATAGACTAAAAACAATCTACAACAAAAAATCAAACTATGTGCTTCATGAGCACCTCCAAATCTGCACTCTTCTCTTGCAAATCTTCAATATTCGACAACAACACCTCAACCATGAATTCCAAATATTTTTCTGCTACAAAATTATTCTTCTATCCTGTAAAAATAATTGTTATGTAGCTCCAAACCAAAAATCTATGCCCAAGGATACTCTCCTTCAAATTCTAGAAAGTGATAATTTCAAAATTGTCAAATGTCTCTCCCTCTTCAACAAATCACCTGCCTGAAACCCTTGAACAACCTTCAACAATGGAGCCTTAAATATTTAGCAGCTTCCATAATCCACTCAACCTGCACCAACTCTGCCTTTTTCCAAACTTGTAGCCACAAATGAATGCCCAAAACCTCCAACAAAACCCTCTCCAAAAATGCAAAAATCAAAAATTCCCTCCCATTTTAAAAAATCACGACCCCCTCTAGAGAATCAGTGGTTTCAATAATAGAAAAATCAATAAATGATTTCTCATTTAATTTTTTAACTCCCACAAACTCAATTCCCACATTTGCTTTTACTGATTTTTCAAAAAATGCTACACCTCCACTATCTCCACTTCCAAACTTGCATAATAAAAATTATTTTTATTTAATTAAATATAATTATTCTCAACTCATTAAAATATCCTCCTAATCATGAAATTAACCTCGTAAAATGAAATGCAAACACAAATTTTAAATTTTAAATCTTTTTGGTTGATGTTGATTGCACATTCACCTAGGATGCTCCTGCATCAGACACCCATGGTAGAAAAATTTTGTGAGCTTGGTCTCACAAAATGGAGTTGAATGGTAGAACCATCATTTCAGGTTGTAAACAACCCTCAGCAAACTCCATTACTAAAAATGTTACCTATGATTTGTTCTTCTTTCTCCTCTTCCAACACTTAGCCGGAACAAGTACCCTTCTCCTCTGACAATTCTTCTCTACACTCAACATTTTCAATGTGGAATCAACTCCATCATAAACCAACCACCTCCACCAAATGCAACTCATAATATCTTCCAATCTTGTGGGATTCAACCCACCATATTCTGACCACCTCCTCCAAAATGCACCTGCACTAAACTTTGCAATACCAAACAAATCTTCTGCCTTCCATACTTCACTAGCAATCTCTAATTGAACCATCTCATTTGAATTCACTAAATCATCCAACTTATCATGAAAATAATTAAAAAGAACAGGTTTTACCTCCTCACTACTTGCTGCAATATCATTCTCAACCTCATCAAAGCATTCATCAAAATCTGATTTAACCTCATTACCTTTTGCTACAATCTTCACTCCACCTTCCATCAACACTTTTCATTCCTTTTCTACCGCTAAAATATTTTCATCTACACAAGATCCACTCTCATCTTCATCATAAAAATGAAACATATTATGCATTTCTCTTCAACCTTTTCTTCGCCATTGCATGCTGCCATATCTTCTTCACCTTCATTCTTAGTTGCACTTCCCTTTTCCATTACTTTCAAGTCCTCCAAAGGACACTCATCATCCTTAATCATTGCTACACTTTCCTCTTCTTTTCCCTATTTATCCTTTTGAAAAAGGATTTCCACATTTTCCTTTTCATCCTTCTTCCCTACACACAAAGTTTCACTTACAAACATATCAATACCAAAAGAATAATAAGATTCAACCCTTCCCATTTTATTTTCCTTTTTATCCTTATTATATGCTACAAATTCTTTTGCCACTTCCTCTTTCCTATCCTACAAAGGATTCAAAATATATTATTTCCCATCCTTTATGATGCTATATGTATTCTTCCTACCATCATGTAGAACTCTTCGATCATACAACCATGGTCAACCCAACAAAACATGCAGGTATATATCCATAGGTACTATATCACATACAATCACATCCTTATATCTATGAATTTGAAAATCAACCACACATTGCTCACTTACCCATATCTGGAAATCTCCTTGCAACCAAGAAATGTAGTATGGGCTAGGATGCTTGATTCTTTTCAATTCCATCTTGTCTACCATCTCTTCGGATACGATATTATTGGTGCTATTGTTGTCCACAATGGCTTTGCAACATTTCCCACTCACCTTACACCTTGTTCGGAATAAATTAATCCTCTGGATGGGATCTTGATTATCTATTTGTGGCTTTAGAAATTCTTTCTTCATCACAAAACATTCTCCTAGCTTCCAAGACATTTTGTCAAACACTTTTCCACACTCTCTTTAAAACTGCTTCAAGCTCTACCCATAGGTCGTGGTGCAAACTGCCTCACATCAGTGCTTTTTCCTGCAAACTCAAGAACAACCAGCTCTGATACCACTAATGAAGTGGGGATTCTCAACAACCCCCTTTTTCTATAAATAAACACTCAAAAAAGACACAATAGTGCAAGAAAAATCTGCAACAAAGTCTCATAGATTCAATTGAAATTTGCAACAATAAGTTTTCTCATTATAGAAATCTGATTACAATGCCATTTTCAGTCAACAAATGACTGATGGGTAGCGACATATTCCCTCTACACAATCTGAAAATAGACTAAAAACAAGCTACAACAAAAAATAAAACTATGTGCTTCATGAGCACATCCAAATTTGCACTCTTCTCCTACAAATCTTCAATCTTCGACAACACCTCAACCATGAATTCCAAATATTTTGCTGCTGAAAAAGTATTCTTCTATCCTATAAAAATAATTGTTATGCAGCTCCAAACCAAAAATCTATACCCAAGGATACTCTCCTTCAAATTCTAGAAAATGAAAATTTCAAAATTGTCAAATCTCTCTCCCTCTTCAACAAATCCCCACCTGAAACCCTTGAACAACCTTCAACGATGGAGCCTTAAATATTTAATGGTTGGGCCATAATCCTCTCAACCTGCACCAACTCTACCTTTCTCCAAACCTGCAGCCACAAATGAATGCCCAAAACGTCCAACAAAACCCTCTACAAAAATCCAAAAATAAAAAATTTCCTCCCATTTTGAAAAATCATGACCCCCTCTAGAGAATTAGTGGTTTCAATAATAGAAAAATCAATAAATTATTTCTCATTTAATTTTGTAACTCCCACAAACTCAATTCCCACGTTTGCTTTTACTGATTTTTCCAAAAATGCAACTACACCTCAACTATCTCCACTTCCAAACTTGCATAATAAAAATTATTTTTATTTAATTAAATATAATTATTCTCAACTCATTAAAAATATCCTCCTAATCATGAAATTAACCTCTTAAAATGAAATGCAAACACAAATTTTAAATTTTAAATCTTTTTGGTTGATGTTGATTGCACATTCACCTAGGATGCTCCTGCATAAGCTTGTAGGATCATTCATTTCCTTATTTGTAAAGTAAGTGGAAATGTGTTTCTTGAGAAACTCACTTGGACTGAGGGTTCTAAGATTCCACATTTAAAACCTAAAATAATTTACAAAACCTTAATTCATTCCCAAAACCTCCTCAAGAATCTAAATAAATGTTGGAATCTTGATCTCTCTAGAATTCAATGGTCAAAAGCTTTCAAGGTTTTGTGGTATAATATTCTAGAACCAAAAATTTCTTGCTTTAAATGGTTGTTCATGTTTCAAAAATTCCCTTATGCTATATATTCTTCCATGTTGAACTTATGTACTATTTGTAAGCAACTTGAAAGCATTAGACGCATCTTCTTTGAATGTTTGTTAACAAAAGAGATTTGGAACATGTTTTTTTGATCTTGTCTAGGGTGGGAGATAAAGGTAATGCCAATTGGAAGGAGATTCTCTTTGGTTCTATGGAGGGTTTAAGTCATTCTTATAATTTTTTTGGCTTATTTTGTCATCTAATATTTTATGGGTAATTAGGAAGGCTAGAAATGAGGATATTTTCTAGGGTACTAGGAGAGTACTTACTAAATAATTGAGAAGACTCGTGTGTTTTACAATATTTATGTTCAGGTAACAATCACAATGGAGACACTAGTAGACTTTGGCAAATAAATGACTATGAGACTAAAACTTTTAGTCACAACAACTAAAGATGACTAAATTCTACTCATTTTTTGCAACACAACTATAAATGAATAAATAAATGACTGATTTGATCATTGGATAAAAAAAAAACTAAATAATTAGTCACACAAATAAAAATTAGACAATGTGATATTAAAGTGGATAATTAAAAAATATATTTCGAATTGAGAGAGTGGATTGTATTATAATATAATATAATAATAATATATTATATTACAATACAATATAATATAATATATATTATATATTATATTATATTTAATTATTATAATATTATATTATATTATTATATAGGGATGACCCCACAGTGCAACGACAAGTTGCAAGCAGCAGCTTCCCTGTTGTCTTGAGTTTGAATCTCACCAATGGAAGGTGGGATGAACTATCCTAGCCAGAGAATGAAGGGAACATTTGGACGATGCGAATGATGGAGGAATGCCAACAGGTGGTGATGCCGCCACATAGGATGGGTGGCGTGGCTACTGAGGTCCAGGGAGGCTGGAGGGATCGGTGAGAGGTGGGCTGGAAGGGTGGGTGGCATGTACACTACTGAAGCAGGAGTTAGGAGGATCAATAGGAGGTGGAGCTAGAAGGGGTGTTCGGGGAGATTAGCGTTGGGTCCTGCAAGGGAGCTTGGCGGGGAATGCGATGGCACAATGGTGGAATGACGTGTGTCCTGTGGGGCTTGGCAGGAATGTAGGTAAGCGTAGGAATATGAATGGCGAGGATGAGGTCCCCTAAATGTGGTCTCACTAGTTCATAGGTCCAGCCAAAAGTGATGGGTGCTGCCCCTTAGCAGCGATTTACCAAGCAAATATATATTATTATTATATATATAATATATAATATTATATTATATTATATTATATTTATAATATTATATATATTATATTATATTATATTATATTATATTATATTATATTATAATATAATATAATTTATAATATTCTATAATATTATATTATTATATTATATTATTATATTATTATATAATATTATATTATATTATAATATTATATTATTATATTATATTATTATATTATATTATTATATTATATTATTATATTATTATATAATATTATATTATATATTAATATATTATATATATATTATATTATATTATAATATTATATTATTATATAATATTATATTATATTATAATATTATATTATTATATAATATTATATTATATTATAATATTATATTATATTATATATATATTGTATATAATATTATATTATGTATAATATTATATTATATTATAATATTATATTATTATATAATATTATATTGTAATATATTTAATATTATATAATAATATTTAGTCATTCTAGTCTATAGCGTATCATTAAAAGTTTATTTTATATATTCCTGCAAATATATATATATATATATATATATATATATATATATATATATTTAATATTATATATATATATTTAATATTATATAATAATATAATATTATAATATATTTATTAATATTTATTTATGTATTATAATTTATACACTTTCGATTCCATTTTGAATTACTTTTCTAGTGGGCAAATAAAGCGGGCAAATCTTGGCCCTAATTTTCATTTTAATAAAAATACTTTGAAACCTAATGCGTGGCAAATCTCGGCGGGAGATTTTTAGGCTGTAACTCACCAAATTGGAGAAGTGAAAGGTCAATACCAGCAAGGAAGAGTTTGGAGGAGTTGAAACCAATAGCAGAGGGGAAAGCAGCAAAAAAATAGCAGAATTTGTTTTGGAAATATAATGTCCAGGTGATATTTGATTTGTTCAATTCTTTTCTCAATATAATTTTAATGGTTTTCTGACTGTGTGTTTGTTATTCATTTTTATTTATTGGTTATAGGACAGTAGGAAAGACTGCAATGAATGAGCAATTCTCTCATAGTCACTATGTCTTCACTCTTCAAATTGTTGGTTATAATGAGGTACATTTTCTATCTATTTCATTTATTGTTGGGTGTTTAGTGATTGGAAATGCTTGTTTATTTAGTGCAACAATTTAGTGATACAAAATTCCATGATTTGGTGGTGCCAGAATATTGAACAAGTTCATGGAGTTTTAAATCTTGTTGATTTAGCTGAAAGTGAATGATTATCTAGGAGTGGAGCAAACATGATTTGGTAGTAAAGGATTCCCTAATATAAAAACCTAAATGTGCTCATTATTGAATCTTGGCTATAATTTCATTTTAATAAATATAAGTTCTTTACACTTGCTTTGAGAAAATCAATGGAGATAACTTGCAGGAGTAGCAACATCCAAGGATAGAAAATTGTGCAGAGAGAACAAAGCTTGGTAGCCATTTTTCCAATCATGTGGATGCAAAAGTAAAACTCTAATCTCTTTTTTTAATACAAATGACGGTTTTTATTAGCTTTCAATGCAATGAAAAGTTTTGTTTGTTTGTCAAATTTTAGCAGTCTTAGCAGTCTGAACGACATCACATCAACGACCCATATTTCATCTTTGATTTGCGATGGAATATGTGGGTTAGGTGCTTTACAGTGGAGCCAGACCCTATGTTTGTGTGCAAAATATAAATGCTTTCACTACATGTCCCATTTTCACCTAGAATACCTAGAATAATTAATTAATATTAATTTGTTAGGTTACTCTAAAACCCTCGTTGAAACGAGGGCTTAGCCGATGTGGAAAAGAGGGCTTCAGTTGAGCTGCAAAGTCTCATATCTATTCTTTTGTTATTTTTTCCTTGCATTGAACCTTGAAACCCTAAGTGGAGTGTTGGGCGCCATCTATGGTGGTTGCATGAAGGAATAAGGACATAAAATAGCAATATTATTATAGTGCTTGTTGGACCAGAGTACTGCCTGCACAGAGGAGTAAGGAAAATTGAAATGGAGGGGAGGATTCTTGATGCCCAAAAAATGGTTTCCTTAGCCATTTGATCTTTCCTTTTAACCAGTTTATTGCATTTTTTTTTGCATATTCTTTCTTTATTATTATCATCTTACAAACCTGGATTCTTAGATTTCCCCACTTTTTTATGTGAAATATAGAAACTAGAGTGGGTATTGGGTGTATTTCTAAGGGAGTCGGATGTGGGTACAGAAACAAACCCTATCCATGGGATCAACTCCACTAGTGTTGCAAAGTAACACAACTCTATTGGGGTTTTGCCTTTCAAGGACATGATTCAACTTATTCAATATCCTAACAGGGAATAACCTCTAAATTATCTCCTTTATTTTATTAACTCGATGTATAGCTAGGAGTTTTTGTTTTATTTCTGCATATTCATTGAGAAGATCTTCTCACTTTTTTTCTTTGATTATTATTACCTCTTTATTTTTTTAGAACTGTCATTGAAAGTAGCAATTTATAATTGAAGTTATGAAATCATAGGTATTGGGACAATAGATAAGTTTTTTGTCATTGGTTTGTATGTGTATAGGGTTAATTCTTTACAATGATCAAATTGAGATTGCTATATTTAGAAGTATGCTTTAGTTATATATGCCAGCCACTATTTTAAATGTATCTCTCACAATTTTGTTATGTTTTTTGTCAGATCCAAATGAAAGTAAGAATTATTAATACATGGGGAAAATGCATAAATATTTTGGATGATTAAGGAAAATACATGTTTAATCAGAAAAAGAGGAAGTGTAATCTTATACAAATTTATTGTTTAACAGTGCATGAGTTGAGATGGATGTTTTTTTTAATAAGGAAAAACACATTTTATAGTATTCATTGTGTTGCAGGTGCAAAAGTAAAGGTTCTTGAGTTTCAAATCCAAATGACACTTTCAAGAAAATAAATTCATTGATACAAAGTGATTCTTTGTTTTTGTCTTTTTGAATTATTCAATTCTTCAATAAATGATGTAAAACAGTTAGTGACATTTTGATTTACCAGTGAGGCAGTTTTCATTGAGACATTGAATGTAACCAGTGAGGTTTTGATTTTCCAATGAGGCTTAATGTCAGTAAATTTTTATAGTGGTTTTTTCTCCACTCATAAATACTATGTTGTGGCTCCTTGATTTGTGATTTGTTTGTGTCTGATCAATCATATTTGTTCAAGCATTTTAGTCTTCATTTCATAGTGCTTCTCTCAACATTTGAATATCTATGATACTTGAAGTTTATATGCATAAATTTGTGAGGATTAATTAAGTTAGATTTGATTTGTAGCTTGAATCACGGATTCACCCAAATAAATGACTAAACCATGACTAAATAAATGACTACCATGACTAAATAAATCACTACAATGACAAATAAATGACTACCATGACTAAATAAATGACTACCATGACTAAATAAATGACCATTTAACAACAATCAATGACTAAATTAATGACTAAATATACTACCAAATTGATCAATAAAAAAATGACTAAAAATGGTTTAGTCATGAATTTGGTCGTGTTATAAATGGCTGGCAATAAACTACTAATGGTCATGTGACCAAGCTAATAGTCACGTGACCAATTTTTAGTAGTTTTTTTAGTCATTTATTGTTGTTTTTGTACTAGTGAAAAATATTTTTTTTAAGTTGATAAAGGAAGGAATTGTAGGCATCAAAAAGATAGAGGTTAAATATGGAAGACACTGGCCTTTCAATAAAGCTAATAATATTCCTTATATGAAAAATTACCTAGAATTTCAAAAGAAGTATAACAAAAAGTAACCAACTGAGGTATTTGAGAAAGACCTTAACTTCTACAATGGACCAAGGATTCATGTAAATCATGGGGAGGAATTCACAGGTTACATCCAATGAAGACATCTTAGATGTTGATCCACCATGAAATGATAACGATAATTTTAGTGCTTGAGTAAGAAATTTTGAATGGTCTATGACAAGATGTTTAGTTACTGTAATCTATACATATCATGTTTTTGTGATTGTATATGTTCATAGTCATTGTATCCACATAGTGCACTAAAAAAGATAGATTAGTTTATAGAATTGTATTCACTAAACAAGTTGTTTGTATGATGCAAATAAAATAATACAATGTAATGTTCATTAGCATATTATTTTGATAAGACCTTGCATGGTCTTTAATAACTAGTTTAGTAAAATACCCTATGTGGTATGCTAATAGACAATTCTTCCTTTTTAGATGATTATGTAATTCCTTTTTGTTTACGAAAAAAAATTTGATATCTCGGGATCTTGTGTTAATTTGTTTTAATGCCCTTTTTAATTTTCAGCCTTAGTGATTATCTAAGGAAATAGATGTTCAAACACAAACCAATATTTAGTTATCCTTATTAAACTCCATGAGAGGAAAATATTCGATAGTTTGATGTATGCGTTGACCCTTTCATGTCTTTTGTGTGTTATGTTCTAATCAAAAGTGTTAAAATGTACCTCTTAGTGATATTATTCAGATGAGTTTTCCACTCGTATGTGGTATTGCATATTAATGTATCTTCTAGTATACCAATCCCCAAGTTCATTTTTGAAAATGTTTTCTCCATATCTTCCAAGTAGTCATATGTAAGGCCTCTCTAATGTCTAATTAACTTGGTGTTGTTAGGTGGACACACAACTCAAAAGATGGACTCCTAACTGAATAGTTCATCTTTCACACAAGAGGCTTCATTTAATTACCAACCAGGAGCTTGTAATATTTTGACATTGTTGGCACTATAAATGCATTCATGGATTCTAAACATGCCCTATATCCATGGAGTATAGGTGATTACACATGTACAAAAAATTGTAAAAGTTGGAAAAGGAAATAAAACACTAATTTGTAAAATAGGGGAAATAGATATAAGATGCTACCTTATCCTACAAGTACCTATCACTCAATACTGTAACTATTTAACTCCTAAAACTGAACTATAACTAATTTCTTCAGAGGACGAACAAGCATGAAGCTACAAAATTCAATCTAAACTATCGAATTACATTCATCAATTCCATGCATATAACTAGAAAGTATCTTAACTATATTAAAAAATGAATTAATTAATCTAATAATAGGAAATAGGGTTGATAGCAATACCTCAAGAGGTCCTTTCTTGAGTTGTTGCTTCCACATAAATGTCAAACACTTACTACTTAATTAATAAATCATGATATTGAACTAACTCCTTTATTGCATAAAACCTGTGAACTCTTACATGCAATCTGACAAGAATCTACTAAATATTTCTCATTCAACAATACATGTCTACTATTTGCAACTAATAATAGGAAAACAACTAACAATGATAAAAAACTATTGGCAATTATTAATTAGTAACTAGATTTACTCCTCAACAATAGATCCCATTATATATGGTCTAGGAGGAGTCTTATTCCTTTAGGACTAAAAATAGAATCATAATGTACCCATCCACTCTCCCTCAAATATAGGGAGAGGACTTAGTCTTAAAACTAAAACCATAATTATAAAGTAGAAGAAGAGAAACCGAATTAAAACTTTGTGCCTAACGATTAACCGCCATGACAGAGATGTGTTCCAGAGGAATGTCATGTCATGGGTTAGTCCTGCTCATAACAGAATTCTTCTCCTTCAAGTAGTCTTATTTGGTGGATAAGAATGTGTTGTGGTGACTCATAGTTGACCATTCAATGGTCACCTCCATTCTCCTCTAGAAATGTCGCACTTCAACTATTCTGACCTCTCCCCTGAAACCGTCAGCAATCCTTATGTTTCAGGCTAGAAATCTAGTAGTTGTGGGTTACAATACTTCTAGCTGCAAGAGGTTAGTTTCATCCCTAAGGCATACACACCATTAATAATCATAATTTAAGCATAGAATCATACTAAATCTCATGAACATTCATGCATTCACACATCCAAATTTCAACATATCATATCTATATTTTCACATACTTAAGTCTGGTTTAAAGTTCATGAAAGGTATAAAATATGTATGAATTCTTAGTAATATATGTGAAACTTCATAGATAAAATGATAAAAACATAAACTAATGAAGGAAAACTAGAAATTAATTAAGCCCATCGCTTCCCCCCAACTAAGCTATTTGCTTTCCCTAAGCAACTTTTAAGGCTAGAGGTTATATTGCATAGCCATTTCTCTTAAATCGACCACAGTATCCACTCCTTTTCCCTACTTCAAGTAGTAGCCTTTCTGATCTAAGAGCTTTTCCAACCTTTTATTTTTTATGCTTCATCTTCCCCTCATTTCCCCCTTGTCTAGTGTGGTACAAGAAACAGGAGGATAGGAGGATGAAAGACAAGTGGAAACCAAGTAACCCTAGTTCTCATTGCAATATGTATATATATATATATATATATATATATATATATATTTATGAGACCTATGAATTATGGCTACATAGTTGTAAATAAAGTGTGGTTCCTTCCTTTTTAGCTCTGGTGTAAGCTCTTCCCATCTTTTCTGAACAAAATTTTAAAGGCTTCATTGATGGTTCTTGTTGCTAGTTCCTTCATTCTTTTATAATCCCTCTATTATCTTCTTTCCAACCCCTTTGTGATCTAAAAGATCCATTTATTGATCTATTACTGCATTTGGATCCACTAACTCCTTCCTGAGCTGTAAGGAAATAGAATTTTCTTTTTCATTATATTCTTGTAGAATTTTCCCCCTTTGGTGCTCATTCCTAATATAAGAGGCCAAAGCCCTTATTTGGAGATCCCCTACAAACATCAATGGATTCCAAGCAGTTTCATCTAAAAGAAAAAAATTGTGTAGATAAAACTCATACAATTGGTCATGAATCTTAGGTGTGGAGTTGTAAAAAGTGTCTAAAAACAAATATTTCATATTCATGGCAACAGGTAGGTCACTAATCAATTGACTAAATTGAAAACATAAAAAATTTCTACAAGAACAAAGTGTAAACCCTAGCAAGTGGCCTGCATTTCAGTAGTTGTGTCATTTTGTCTACCAGTTCTTCAATCTTCACTTTTAACTTCTTCACTTATGTTTCTTGCTTCTTAAGTGCCCTAGTTTGGTTAGATACCATTTCAACTTTCTCCCTTTACCATTATTTTTATTTTTGGGATAATTCTTGTGTTCTTTTCCATAATTCAACACCTAGGGACACAATAGTCAGTCCAGTGGGGGTTTTAATGGGTCCAATTGAGCTTTGTGACACTAGGTCTTTTCCTTTTGTCTCCACCATGGATGTTGTGCCAATATCTCTAGTTTTTTCCCATGCTCAAACTTATAGAGTCTTTCTTCCAATTCTCTGATTCAACATCCCTTTCACTGTCTTTCTATAGGTAAGTTTTCAACAATTCCTCCAATTGTTTGATTCGCAGCAAGGCTTCTTGTAATTTTAATGTCGCAAAATTGCACCTAAGGGAAATTCCACATTTTTGCACTTTTTCCTAGCATTTATGACACCTTAGAGCATTAATGAAAAAAATCCCATGGGTCAGAATTTCACAATTTTGACCCCGTGTGGACCAGTGGTGGAGCAACAAAATCCTAATGACACGTTTCCCAAAAATCTAGGCCTTGGATTCCTGCGCAGTGCGCAAACGTCTACGTGACGTGCTAGCACCCTAGCAGTTTTCCAAGTTTGAAATGAGGAATCTAAAATCTTGAATCTTTAGACACATGTCCTAGCAGTCATATTTCGGGTGTAACGGCTCTTTTCCACCCTTACATGCAAAAAAAACCCTCCTTTTCTCTCATTTTGGGGGTTCAAGTCATTCGATCAAGCTCTCTCTTCATTTTTTCACTCTTGAATTCTCTTCATTCTTGATAGCAGCACTCTCACAAGAGAATCCATGTTGGACTAAGGTCCCTCCAATAGCTACAGCTCTCAAGCAAGTGCTCAACGGTGTGTCCATGTGCTTTGGAGAGGGTCTAGGCCTATGGGTAATTCTTTCTCTCTCTCTCTCATTCTTTTTTGTCTACTTGTTCATTTACTACTTAGTGGTAAGGGTTCTACTCCTGAAGCGGGTTTTGCTTTCACCACATGCTTTTTCCATTTCGTTTAAGCTCCTTTCCTATCTGGCTATCTATGGAGGTGCGAACACCAAAATGGGGGTCTGACTAAGGCAGATCCCTATACAACCCCAACCTTTCCCCTCGTTCTTTCATGTGAAAATTGTAAAGAAGAGCTTGGAGTGAAGACTTGAACGTCTGGTTAAGGGTAAGTTTTCTTTGAGTTCTCTTTGTGCTTCATTTGAAGTCTTTTTTCTCCATTTGATCATCTTGTTTAGAAAACCTTAGATCCAATATAGGAAGCAATACTTTACTTTGCATGCCTAAGTTACTGAGCTTTCTATTGCTTAGGACACCAGCACGCCATTTGGATGACAACACGCCACACTGGTGTCCTAAATTTGTGCTTCCATTCTTTGGCCAAGAGCTCCTTTGTCTAAGGCAAAAATCCAAATGTTTCACTCCCTCGAAATCTGAAGTAGTCTTCTATGAAAGTTAATGCATACTTATTTCCTTTACAATTTCTTTATGTTGAGGTGGATAAGGGTAGTTCATTCCCTAGTGATCTCTTTAGAATGAAGAGACCCATGTGTAGCGAATTCCTCTTATCTCACATTTTGGTGAACCCGACGTGAAAATGTCGGATCTATTTTTACAATGTTTCCATGTTTAATATAACACTTTCTCTAAGGAAGACTTCAATATGTTGGATGATGCTCTAGATGACTTCTTGGAGGTTCCCTCCTCTATCCGCAAACCTTCCGAAAAAACTTCCTCTCCGCAAGTTAAGGAGTCAGTAAATGTAGTGGTGGTCTTTGTGGCTCCTCCAAGCCCTAAGAAACTTGTCATTTACATGACCCTGGCTAGCCCTTCTTCTAGGGAGGATTATTTTGTCTACTGGATTTCATATCGTAATGATTCACTAGACTTATACTCGAGGTTCATAAAAGCTACGAACTCCACTTCCTATAATGTTGTTGGGCACACATATAATACAAGAAGAAACAAACATAACTTGGATCAACGACCTTTTGTTCCTACATCTCAACCCACTCAAGTTCCTACTTCTTTATCACCTTCCCAACCAAGCCTTCCTTCAGCACCTAAACCTACAACTAAAGCACCAGGTGATTATGATCTTGTCGAGCAACTTCATGTTACTCCAGCTAAGATCTCACTTTAGGATTTGCTTCAGACCACTCCGATTTATTAGGAGATGCTTTAGAAAGCCTTGCAGAATATCCTCTTTCCTGCCTCCACTAGGCCTACAGATGTTAATGTGTTGTTGGCTCATATTTGGGTAGATTCATTGAATATCACATTCCATCTATAAGAACTCCTTCCTCTGGATGTGCAGAAACAAGCAAACCCCTTGATGATTATAATTAATGTTAATAATATTGGTATTAGGCGTACTCTCATTGACACCGGCTCGACTCTCAATGTTTGCGGTATTCACCTACCACCTAAGATTAAAGTTGATTCATCTTCTTTAGCTGCTTCTTCCTTGTACATTCGTGGGTTCAATAATGTTAGTCGTCAAGCTCTAGGTACAATAATATTGCCTTTGCAGCTAGGCCCCGTCACCTTTCCTACTTTGGTTTATGTGATGCCTAGCCCTTTACCTTACAATATCCTTTTGGGGAGACCCTAGATTCATGATATGGGTGTCATAACTTCTACTTTACATCGTTCCTTAAATTTTGTCACAAATAATTGAGTGGTCACAATTAAAGTTGATCTAGAAGCTATTCACCTTTGTGAACTGGTAGCTATCGGTTGGGCTTCAGTCGTCTCCACTCTTAAGAATTGTATTTCACCCTTAACCAATGATGCTATGGCGTGTTCCTTGACGATACCCTCCATGGAGGTTGTCCTCGAAGTGGATGTCGTTAAAGAAGAACCACCTAAAGCAGAAAGTCCTAAGTCTTCCCCGCCTTCTCCTCCTTTTTCTAAGTCAAATGCTTTCCTTGGTGATGATTGGGGCTCTTTATAATTCTCTAAATTCTTCATTGCATAATACAAAGCGAGTCCCACTTGTATAGAGTTTATGAATGCCTCTGGTGTAAGGATGGATGATGCTCCTGTTAAGGAAGAGAAATGTGATCCTATCTAGGAGACCAACCCTTCCCCTACTAGGGAGAGTAGTCCCACTCCTGCAAAGGAGGTTAATGTTTTTGAACCAAGTGAAGAAAGTGGAATCACTCCCATCGATGTGTTCGATGTTCATTGGTGGAACGAGACCCTCTACATAGAGCCACCACCTCCTGAAGTTTTGCAAACTCGTTATGTTTTTGGATATGAACTCGCTTCTTGATATGGCTATGGAAAAAAAGGACTAGGGTGTATCAAACAAGGAATCCAAGTCCCTATCTAGTTTAAGCCACGAAAGTGCTATCTGGGTGTGGGGTGCTCTATTGAAAAATCTAAACAAAAACCTTGGTGGAGTGTCAATATGATTTTGGTTGAACCACTGAGTTTAGTCCATCCTAAATTGATAGAGGATAGGGAGCAGGTCGAGAAAATCCCTTTAGATTTCTTCTCTTTAGATGAAGCACTTGAGGAATTCCTAGGTACCTACTCCCCATTGCCTCCCTTTCATCACAAAAGGCGATTCCTGTATCGCCTGCATAAACAAGTGTATTTTGGAGAATCTGTCTTAAGTATTAATGAGGAGGACCCTCTATCAAATTTTGGTAATAATGTTCTAATATCGCATCCTAAAGATCGTAGTTCTCTCCTTAAGGGAGATACTACTAAGATCTCTATGGACCCTAAGTCTTCTGAAAAAATAATTAAGATTGGGAAGTGTCTTTCTTTAGAAGAAGCGGAAGAACATTCTGATCTGCTACATTCTCATCCTGATATCTTTTCTTGGACATACAAGGACATGCCCAGTATTGATGAGTCTATAGTAGTTCATAATATCATCCTATCTCCCGACGCCAAGCCAGTTAAGCAAAAAATTCAAAAGATCAATCCCAGGGTGGCGTTGATGGTTAAGACTGAGATAGAGAAGTTGTTAAAAGTAGGCTTTATCAGTCCAATCGACTACTCCCCTTGGATCTCGAACATAGTTGTCATTAGTAAACCTAATGGCCATATTTGTATATGCATTAAATTTCATGATATTAATAAGGATTCTCTTAAGGATGATTTTTCGTTGCCTAATATATATATGATTGTGGATTCGGCTGCATGCCATGTATTGTTATCTTTTATGGATGGCTTCTCGAGTTACAATTAGATCTGTATTAATCTAGAAGATCAGTAAAAGATAGCCTTCACTACCCCTTTGGGTACCTTTTGCGATGCGGTTATGCCCTTTGGGTTAAAAAATGCTGGAGCAACTTACCAGCAGGCGATGACCTTGATATTTCACAATTCTATTCATAAGATCTTAGAAGATTATGTTGATGACATCTTGGTGAAATCTATAACTCGTCAAGATCATGTAAAGAAC
Source organism: Sequoia sempervirens (assembly GCA_007258455.2). Classification (NCBI taxonomy): domain Eukaryota; kingdom Viridiplantae; phylum Streptophyta; class Pinopsida; order Cupressales; family Cupressaceae; genus Sequoia; species Sequoia sempervirens. The sequence goes on from VDFB02271358.1 coordinate 800,887,231, forward strand.
CTTCATCTTATTTTTGAAAGGCTTTGAATCTATAAGATGAGACTTAATCCTCTTAAGTGTGTCTTTGGCGTAGATACTGAAAAACTTCAGGGGTTCATAGTCTCTCATCATGGAATCAAGGTCGACACAAATAAGATTGATGCTATTGTTAACATGCCTCCACCCAAGAATATTACTGAATTGCAAAGTTTACAAGGAAAGATTCAAGTGATTCGTAGATTCATATCTCAATTGGCTGACCATACTCTTCCCTTCACTTGTCTATTGAAGAAAGATGCTCGCTTCATATAGGATGAAGAGTGCTAGAAAGCTTTTGATTCAATCAAAGCTTATTTGGCCAATCCTCCTATATTGATTGTGGCTATGCAAGATAGGCCCTTTTTACTTTACCTCATAGCATCACCATATGCCTTGGAAGCTTTGTTGGCTCAGTATGATGATGCCAGGAAAAAGAGAGTGGTCTACTACATTAGATGCATTCTAGTCGACTATGAAACTCATTATTCCTCATTGGAGAAGCAATTCCTTGCTCTTTTCTTTGCTACATAGAAGTTAAGGAACTATCTTCTCCATGTTGAAACGCATTTCATCGTAAAAAGCAATCTTCTAAAGCATTTGTTCTCCAATGTCGATCTTACTGGGAGATTAGTGAAATGGGTAATGTTGCTCTCTGAGTTTGACATAAAGTTCATTACTCATAAGTTGATAAAGGGTCAAGCGGTTGCCGATCAATTGGAAGACGCTCCCTCATCTCACTCCTTCCCAGGTTTGGATTTATTTCCTGATGAGAACAATTTTGTGATTAACCATGACCTTGAATGGAAAATGTACTTCGACGAGTTGAGATGTCAGACTGGTTCCAGAGCGGGTGTGGTTCTAATGTTTCATAAAGGTAAACCTGTCCCTCTCTCCTTTCGATTGGACTTTCCTTGTACTAATAATATCGTCAAGTACGAAGCTCTCATTGCTAGCATGCATGTCACAATTTCATTAAATATAAAACATCTCTGCATACTGGGGGATTCTGAGCTCATTGTGAACCAGATTACAAGAACCTATCAAGCTAAACAAAGTAATTTGTCTCGATATTGAGACCTTGATTTGTCCTTGCTTAATCGGTTCTCTTCTTTCACAATAGATAGTATCCCTAGGAGGGAGAATAGACATGTGGATGCCATGGAAAGCACTTCTTATATGTACCTTCAGATGAGGATACAAAAGAATACCATATGGTTTAGGTCCTACGGATCCCAGTTATTTCCGACCAACCTAAATCTAACACCTCTATGTGTTCTCATGTGGAAACAGGAGAATGGTTCTCTAATATTTACAACTACCTAAAGACTAGAAACTTTCCCGATGATGCGAAAAAGAATGATCGCACTCGTATACGAAAGCTTTCAGCCCGTTATGTTATGTTATCTGATATTCTCTATCGAAAATCTTATAACGGCTTGCTTCTTCGATGTCTCACTAAAGTGAAAATACCCCTCGCCCTTAAGGAAGCCCATTTAGGCTCTGGGAGTGGACACTTTGGGGTAAATCCCTGGTGAGGAATTTGATACACATGGGGTACTTTTGGAAAATGATGGAACAAGATTCCTTCAATTTTGTTAAAAAATACCCGCAATGTCAGTATCATGGTTGTCTTATTCACACACTCACACAAGAGTTACAGAATCAGACTTCTCCTCGGTCGATTGTGAAATGGGGGTTAGACATTATTGGAAAAATATCACCTCCTTCTAAGGGACATACCTTTATCATTATGGCTACGGATTATTTCACGAAGTGGGTTGAATCTATTCCACTTCAATCCATGAACGCTAAAGCTATCTGTAGTTTTATTTTGAACAACATCATTTCTCATTTTGGATTTCCTACTACACTTGTCTTTGACAATGGTACACCATTCAAGAACAAGGAAGTAAAGCAATTATTTGAGAAATTTCACATTCAACATAGATATTCTACACCTTACTATCTGTAATCTAATGGTCAAGCAGAAGCGTCTAATAATACTCTTGAACTTATACTTTGCAAAATAGTTAACAAAAACGGTAAGGATTGGCATATTCAATTAACGTAAACTTTGTGGGCCTATCGCACAAGTGTTCATATAGCAATGAGAATGACCCCTTACAACCTCGTGTGTGGTGTTCAAGCTATCATGCCTTTAGAGTTGGAAATTCCATCTTTGTGGGTTTCCCTTAAAGGGTTAATTGATGATGAAACTTATCGAGCTAATCATTTACATTAGCTAGAAATGCTCGATGAGCATTGATTATAGGCCCTCGATCATCTTAAATCTTATCAACGAATCGTTGTCAAGACAATACAACCAAAGTGTGCTTCCTAGGACTTTTAAGCTAGGAGACCTAGTTCTCTATGAGAATCAAAGAAATGTGAATGTGCCACCTGATCAGAGGGGGAATTTTAGTCCTAACTGGTTAGGCCCTTACATTGTCATCTTTGTATATGGTTCGAGTGCCTATGAATTATCATCTATGGATGGAATTCCTTTAAAAGATCTCATTAATGTGATGCATCTTTGTCGATATTATGCAAGTGCCTAACGTGTCATATGTGTGGTGTTCACTCTTTAAAGGTAGTAGCACTGCATATGTTGACATCATTCATCAACACGTTATGAAAACAAATTGTGTTATGATATGACCATGTGTGTGTGTGTGTGAACAATATACATATGTGTGTCTTACTATGCTATGTATCAATGTATTAAGTTACATCTTTTAAGGAAATTAGATCATCATAGTATTTAATTAACATACAACCATGTATGTTCATTACATTATGATAACATCTAGAATGTAAACATACATAACATCCATAGCATCAATATACATGAAAATAAAGATGCGTACACATTGAAATACATAATGCCATGATGTCGAAACTAGTATATATATATGTATCAAATTTCATAGACATGTATTGGGCCACTACTGTCAAAAATGAGTGGCTATTGAATATGTGTCAATGTCTATATGAAAGATCTACAAAAAAATAAATATATATCTCTCGCTACAAAACTGATGTACAAAATGGGAGGTCCCTATGGTTGTGGCGCGTGGCTCCTAGAGCCCTCTAGCTATAGCTACTACTGTTGTGGTTTGGGGAGAGGATGCATAGTGGTCATAGATCAGGATCAATGTGAACACGATGCAAACAGAGCTACCTACGTCCCCTTGATCTCTCCCCATAGGGAGCATATGATCATCTCCACTTGTGTCATCTCTTGCCACAGTTGTTGAGCATTTGTCAGGATCATGACTATCAGCTTCCTATCGAGGTCATCAAGATAGCTTTGAAGGGAATCACACACCTACTTAGTAACATCATCCCTTGTCACTGCCATGTCTCTCTCGTCAAGTGTCGTTCACAACTCCCCTGACAGCTGGTCATGCTACCCCCAGAGAGTGGTTGCCTTTGCAGTCAACTATACTATCTCCACTCCTCACTCCTTGTAAGCAGTCCTCAAACACGCTACCGGCTCAAAAATGTGGGCATGTCACCTTGTGGAAATTGGTTGGTAAGCCTCGAGAACCATCCCCTAAATGGGAACGTCGAAGGCCACCTCTGATATGCACTGGGCCATCAGCCCAGTCCATCCATGTGCATCCTCTGTAACCACAAAAAGAAAGAGTGAAATCAATACATGGCATATGTGTATAATCATAAACAAAGAAAATTGAAAGTACTAAAATGTAAACAACATGCTCTATATACCTAGCTGACCTAGCTTCCATGTAGGGTCAGGGTGAGGAGAAACATTGGGACCCACGGTGTTGGCATCAGTAGCCATTCCTGGTGCTACCAAGGCCACCACCACTATGACAGTAGGTGTTGGTGGCATCGATGAGATGGGGATTGCTAGTGAAGGATCTAACTCCTTCGTTGTTGCCTTAGCCTCTGCAATGCTACCTCCTCCTCCTACGGTCTCTCCTCCTTGACCTATTGCTACCCTCTCGACCTATCCTATGGTGTTGGTAGTGGCACGTCCCCCTATGGTTTTGGATCCCCTCTGAGGGAATCATCACCAAACATTAGAGGGGATGGTGCCTCACCCACCACGCTCCAAAATCTAGAGCAATTTTGACATTATCTATCGGTGCTATAGGCGATAGATCCTGGTCGGGCTCATCATCATCCGAAGGAAAAAAATTGATGATGGTAGGGCGGGGATGAACTCTGGGTCTCGCCGCACTCCTGAAGGCCCAAGTGTATGTGGGCACATATAGAGGAATGGGCTGTACACGACCATGTTGTCACATGACCTGACTCCAGTAATATGGTACAATAATATGGTTGCAATGACCTACAAGAAAATGGTTCTGCTATAGGTTCCTGAGATACCTGCTATCATCTACCCATCTAAAAAAATGATAGGGTCTCCATGTGACTTGGTCCAAAGTAAGTGTATCGAACTGCAAGCGCCAAAACTGTAGATCTTTGTGTCTCCACTACCCGTGACATCATACCAATGGGCCATGGGGACATGATACAACTGTCGTTTGGGAAAACCAACCAGCCTCATGCACATAATATGGGCAAAGGCCCACACCTACAGTAGTGTGCACATTGTGAGGTTGTGGTACTCATAATGAGCATACCGCCCCAACTCCTGGTATAGGTGTGCTAGCATGTTGCACCCCCAGGAAAAAATTGTTTGATGCTCTACCATCTCGCGAATAGTATGGACGAGTCCCCCATGCAAGTGAGAGCCTCGCCCATCTATCGTGATCTAAAAAGCCATGGTCACGACCATCACTCGGCGCAGCAAGGGTGCAGTAGTCCATGCCTGGTCATACTAATGCATGTAGATATGACCTATGCCATCACCACCATCGATCTGCCCCGAGCAATAAAGGACTCCCTCCAACCGCTCCGTGTTGATTGAGTGTCATTGATAGCCACCCACCGTCCATAGATGGGTAATCCAAGCATCTGATACACATCCTCCAATGTAATTGTCATCTCCCCAGTGGGCAACTAGAAAGATGATGTGGTGGCATCCCACCACTCCATCAAGGCTATCAGCATTCTCTCGTGATAGCACATCTCTGGCATGGTAAATGCATGCCAAAGATAGACCTACTCCAGACGTGTGACCTCATCATCACTAAGGCAGTCCCTTTGCTCACGAACTAGTTGATAATCTTGCTTGTTCGGATGCTCCCGAATCTCAAGATAGTCCTACAAAAAAGTGAAAAAAATTCTAAGTCAGAACATGGAATTTTAATCTGAAAACAAAAAATTTACTAAGACTTTTGTGTGTTGCGCAGACATTTGTGCGCCACACATATGCCTCGATCCGCCATTGATGCCCCGAGAATGACAACGCCTACTTGGGAAAACAGCGCTAAAACTAGATGGCAACGCCAATTTGAGACATCTACGTGGAAAAAAGACGTGTGCGCAACTAGACACAAAAAAATTGCTAAAAACGTGCTAAATTTCACAAAAAATGAGGTTTCAAGACCTACCTGGTCCACCTCGTGACCCTCAGAAATGTCATCCCTTAGCTGCTCCAGTCTCGACGCCTCATACTCTCTCCTACTCGACATTTTGCTGACTTTTCTCTCACAAAAGTCAACAATTTCCTCATAGTGAATAGTGAAAATGACCCTTCTAGGGGCCCACCTAGGTATATATAGGCCCCCCAGGGCCCATTTTTCCTAGAGTTTATGGCTCCCTAGTTTCTCTTGAATTTACCCCACCTAGCTGGGAGAAAACTCAGGAGGGGGCATATAGTCACCTCTTGATCATTTTTTTCTTCCAAATCAATGAATTTTTCTTGATCATTCTTCTCGTCATTGTATCTTCTTTCGATTTTTGAAACTGACCTAAAATTTGAGTTTTGCAAGCTAAAATTTTGCATGATTTTTCACAAACCACTCTGTCATTGTTTGTTGAGCTCAGTTGTCGAGGGCACCTTCGATGCCGACTGGGTCGAGCTCAGCAACCTCTGAGGCATTTTTCCTTGGTACACAAATCCGTAAAATTCAAGTTTGGGGTAAAACTTTTCTTCTCTACTTGAGTGTGGTTGATTTTTTCCAAAATCAAGCCCACTAAAGTGAGGGAAAAATTCAATGTCGCAGAATTGCACCTAAGGGCAATTCCACATTTTTGCACTTTTTCCTAGCATTTATGACACCTTAGAGAATTAATGACGAAAATCCCATGGGTTATAATTTCGTAATTCTAATCCCGTGTGGACCAGTGGTAGAGAAACAAAAGCCTAACAACACGTTTCCCAAAAATATAGGCCTTGGACACATACGCGACGCACGGACGTCTACGCAGCGTGCAGACGTCTACGTGGCGCACTAGCATCCTAGAGGTTTTTCAAGTTTGAAATGATGAATCTTGAATCTTAACTCTCTCAACACATGTCCTAATAGTCATATTTTGATTGTAACAGCTCTTTTCCGCCCTTGCATGTAACAAAACCCCTCCTTTGCTCTCATTTTGGGGGTTCAAGTCATTCAATCAAGCTCTCTCTTCAGTTTTTCACTCTTGAATTCTCTTCATTCTTGATGGCAGCACTCTCACAAGAGAAGCCATGTCAGACTAAGGTCCCTCCAACAACTACAACTCTCAAGCAAGTTCTCAACAGTGTGTCCATGTGCTCTGGAGAGGGTCTAGGCTCGTGGGTAATTCTCTCTCTCTCTCTCATTCTTTTCTATCTACTTGTTCATTTACTACTTAGTGGTGCGGGCTCTACTCTTGAAGTAGGTTTTTCTTTCACCATACGCTTTGTCCATTTTGTTTACACTCCTTTCCTATCTGGTTGTTCGTGGAGGTGGGAAAACCAAAGCAGGGTTCTGACTAAGGCATACCCCTATACATCCCCAACCTTTCCCCTCGTTCTTCTATGTGCAGATCGCAAAATGGAGCTTGGAGTGAAGACTCAAACGTCTAGTTAAAGGTAAGTTTTCTCCGAGTTCTCTTTGTGCTTCATTTGAAATTTTTGTTCTCCATTTGATCATCGTATTCAGAAAACCTTAGATCTGAGTTAGGAAGTGAGACTTTACTCTACCCGCCTAAGTTCCTGAGCTTTCCATTGCTTAGGATGCTAGTGTACCATTTGGACGATAGCACGCCACACTAGCGTACTGAATTTGTGCTTCTATCCTTTGCCCGAGAGCTCCTCTGTCAAAAGCAAAAATCTAGAAGTTTCACTCCCTCAGAATCTAAAGTAGTCTTCTGTGAAAGTTAACACGTACTTGTTACCTTTACAATTTCTTTATGTTGAGGTGGATAAGGGTAGTTCATTCCTTGGTGATCTCTTGAGAACAAAGAGACCCGTGTGTAGCGAATCCCTCATATCTCACATAGTTCTTTATTATTATTCCTTTCTTCAAGGAAAAAATCCTCATCTTTTTCTAAAAGTTGTTCATCTCCCATTTCACTTGTATATTCACACCCCTTTGAAGCAGGGCTCTTTGGGGATCTTTTCCTCATATTTTTTAGCAACAAAAAAAATATTTTGAATCTGAGTCAGAAGTGCTAGAAAAATATAATGGTTGTAAAATTGGTATTTTTACATCTTCACCAAGGGAATTCCCCTCTGAATCTGAATCTTTCTCTATCATGACAACATCCTCTTTTTTCTTTTTTATTGTTCCTCTCATTGGTCCCTTCTTCTTTAGGTGATGTGATCACCTCCTAGATTGTGTGGGCTTCCTTTGCCCCCTTGCAGGTACAAAAGTAGAAGCTCCACTCTTTCTCTTTTTTCCTCTTGGTGGCCTCTTACTAGAAATAGGGGTTTTCTGATTGCTTTCAGTTGTGGGACGCTTAGTAGAGGCTGCAGGTTGTGTTTCTTGCAGACCTTGCTCTTCTGGTTCCCCCCTGTTGTGGGTAGGTGTTGCAACAGGGGAACCAAATGGCATTTCTACCTCAGGAGCAACCACAATAGGCTCTTCTACTCCTGACCTCTATTTTTTTCATTAGGTAATTAAAGAATGTTTTTGATCTTACTGCAATTGAGAAATCTTCCCAAGACACATTTGGGAATTGAATCCTAAGGCTCCACTTTATGAGTAATGTGACTAAACAAAAATGAGATAATGTTGACTAATTTTTTTTTATATATACTTAGAAGATATTCTTTTCAACAGATTGTATAGAAATTTGGGAACATTCACATGTCTTCCATGGGAAAATGACAACAATTTAAAATGCACTATATAGTAATGATTGTCTTCCATCACATGTTAAGTATCTAATGATATGTGAATCTATAGAGGCCCAAAGCCAAGGAAAAGACAAAAAATTGGTACATTGTGAGGAAGAGTCCAAGTTTTCTCCTAGAAAAGATAATTCATTCCTTGTTGTAATTGTGTTTGTTCTCACTAGAAACTCCTCTCCCACTCTTGGAAGACAGAAAACTTTAGCTACAACTTCTTCTAATGCGTCTACCCTCAAACCCTTGAAAATTGCCTCATAATTTTTTAGTGTGCTAGCAAATTGTTGGGTCATCAATTCATTAAATTCTATGAGTTTCAAGAAATAGTCCAACCAACCAGCTTGCTGGAAGATAGGCAGGCATTTTATATCTTCTAGTACCAAATTGTGTGTTGTTGGTTCCCTTCTTATAATGTCACCCCTCATTGCAATTCTTCAACAATCCACAGTCAATTCACTATTCCTGCTTTGTTTTATTTTTGTTTTTTCACCCCCAATTATACTGTTTCTACTATGTTGTATGTTATATCACTCAAATACACTTCTTAATTCTATTGTTAATAACTTCTTTCTCATTTGAACTCTATGTCTCTTGATAATGGTGGATTATGAAATAATAGAAATTTTTGAATAATAAAAATCTAAGGAATATTCTTGAGTACCCCTCCCCCAACTAAATTTGCTAAGTTTCCTCACTTAGTATGAATGGATTGGGCAGAGTCATAATTTAGAAGTAGTGGAAATATAAACATGATATTTGACATGCACGCATGAACGATAAATATGCATAAAATCAATAATCTTCAATGATAATTATGATAGTTAATGTGGAGTGTACCTATAGGCATTGATTGAATTGAAATATAACTCGTGTGAAGTAGTTGAATGACGCATGCAACTTGATTTGAAATGACATGTCATGATTGTTATGGACTACATGCAATTATGGTTTGAAGTTGAAGGAAATATATGTGTGGAATGTGGAAATGGCATTGGTACAATGAATGAAAAAGGTTATGTAAAGTACGTTATGGGTGAGGTGAAATTTATTGCATGGTACAATGGAATTGGAAAAGATGGTATGATGGCTACATGTTGATGGAAGAGATAAGTTGCATGCAATGAAGTGAAATGTGTATTGCTACATGTGTAGATGGAGTGATGGATATGCATTTAATATTGGTGTATATGGAATGATGGATAGGCAAGTGCTACAAGCTCATGTAGTAACAAGTCCCTTTTGTAGTTTTATCACCTAGGGGCATGATGTTGTAGGTCCCTATTGCTTATTCTACTAGTTCCAAAAATGGAGATTGTTGAATCTCAACTATGTAGTGTGTGCATGTGAGATGTGTGATAGAATTATACATATGAAATGGAAATGGGTGAGATGTGTAGCTCGTCTACTGTTATTTCTGGTGAACTGCTAGTTTTTGTTGATAGAGTTTCTATCTTTGTCTCAAATTGATGTTGAAGTGAAAAAATAAAGTCATCCTTTTGTAATGGCCATTTATAAATCTTTAACCTATGGCCAGTAACCAACAATGAAAAATGGACATCATTAATTATTTTAACCGAACTGCTCCATTTGGAAAGACTATGTTTATTTCATATGGCCCAAGCCATCTGGTCTATAGTTCCCCTTTGTAATGTTTGTATCTTGAATCATAAAGTAAAGCCCTAACCTACACTATATTATTTTCTTTTAATAAATTGGTCAGGCCAACACATCCTTTGTTTCTGAATGATTTTAGTATGGTGTATTGCTTCATTTCTTATTTCATCCAATGCATTTAGGTTATGTAACCTCTCCTTTTGTGTTGTTGATAAGTTCATGCCCAATTTGATTGTTGTCCTCAGAGTCTTGTATTCAAATTCTATTGGAAGTCCTACCTTTTTACCATACACCAGTAACTTTAGGTAACTTTAGGTAACTTTAGGTAACTTGGCTTCCAGTCCTTCCTATGGATTTGCACTATCTTTGTGAGGATGTTTTCAATTTCTATGCTAATGACCTCCACTTGACCATTTGCTTGAGGGTGGTAGGGCATAGAATTTTTATTTCTAATCTCATATTCCTGCACTAGTTTTGTGATTTGATCTAATGTAAACTATGGCCCTTGGTCTATGAGAATTTCTCTAGAACACCATATCTTCTGAATATATCTTCATAGAGAAATTTTGCCACATTCCCATCCTTTTCAAATTGCAAAGCTTTGACCTCCACCCATTTGGTAAGGTAATTTGTATAAACCAATATGTATTCATTTTTATTTGATGTTGGGGAGATGGGACCAATAAATCTAGCACCATTTATCAAATGGTGTTATTACTAGTTGTAGTTGTAATGGAATCTCATCTATTTTTGTCAGCCTTCCCATTCTATGGAATCTATCATAACTCTTGGTGTAAATGAATGCATCTTTATGAAGTGTTGGCCAATAATAGCTAGTATTCAAAATCTTAAGAGTTGTCCTCTTTGCTACAAAGTGTCCCCCACAAGATTCATCATGGCATGTTCTAAGGATATCATATACTTCATCTTCTCTGATGCATCTTCTCACTATATTGTCAAGCCCTATGTAGAATAAATATCCAAATATCCATGAGTAAGGAAAAAAAATTGAACTAATTACCTTGTCTCCCTTGGTGAGAGATGTGGTGGTGTTTTCCCTGCTACTAGGGTGTATGCAGAGAGAGAAAATAGTCATCATCTGGGAATGAATCCTCTACAACATCTTATAATTTGGTTGGCAGTCTAGAGAGGAAATTTGCCACTACATTGGCTTTCCTTGGCTTTTCCACAATAGTAATATCAAAATTCTTGAAGCAACAGTAACCATCTCAAAAGCCTTCCACCAACTATTGGTTTGTTCATTAGGTACCTTATTGTTGTATGGTTAGTATGTATGAATACAGAATACCCTATAATGTAGTCTCTAAATTATATTGTTGGTGTAATTAATTATTTAATTACACTTTACATAAGTTTACTTAGGCATTATTTAATTGCTAGGTTATAGGTTTTTATCCTTATCTTGTTGAGCTATCTTTTTGCTCAAGATAAGATTAGGGTTATGCATACTTGCTTTTATAAAGCAAATTATCTCTTGTAATTATTGTACTTTGAATATATCAATTTGCACATCTTCATGCAATCTCTGCTTTTTTGTTTTTCTCTTTGTGGAAGGTTATTTTCTGGTTTGCATTTCATATCTTGATTTCTAACATGGTATCAGAGCCCTGATTTGTAGCCCCTTCTTAGCTTTTTTGGAGGAATACATTACAAAGCTCGTTCGGGGTCCCTCGAGGGTTCACTTGAGTATATTTATGCAACGTCTTGGATCAAATCAGGGTTTTCCATTGGATTCAAAGTGCTGGAAAAAGTTAGGATTGACTTTTTTTTCTGATTTTGGTCACTGTTTTCCAGATCTGTGAGGGTTTCAAGCTTAGTGATTTTTCTGAGATCTGGGGGTCGCCTTTTTGGGATTTTGGGCCAAAATGACCTCGCCGTTGGATTTGCAGCGCCCAAAAACCCCTATTTTCATATAAAATTTGTCCGATTTGGACACAATCAACTGGGGAGGCAAAAAAAAATTGCCCGAGGGCCATACGGCCCCAAGGCATGCATTTTGAGGTTCTTTTTTCAAAATATATATATATATAAAAATCAAAATTTTGGTAGAATTTTTGCAACGCCCATTATAAACGGCCACCGCACCACCATCTAGCCACTGCTCCAGGTCGCCGCCCATTCTGCAACCAATTTGCCACTCCACTCGCCGCTCCATTTTTACCAGCCCCCGCGGACCCCTAAGTGTTTGGCGGTCGTCACGTTACGGGTCTGAGAGCCAGGCTCTGCCCCCTGGACACAAGCCCCCGTCGAGGTCCTATTGCGGACCAGGAGCTCCGCTCCTACCCTTACCACCGATTTTTTTTCTCTCGGCCCTGCGCAGGGTCATATGGAAAACCAAGAGCTGAAGCCAGGGGTGCTTTATTTTTTCCCCTATTTAGTGCTAGAAGTGCCCTTTTACAGGGCTTTTTTTCTTTTTTGCATAAATTGGGAAAACGGAGTCATTTTTTCACAAACAAGGTATTGTCGGAAAGCTGGTTCGATGAACTTCGCAATGGTGGAGGTTTGATTTTTTGGTTTTTCTTTTTTGATGCCTTTTTTAGCCTCGAAAGTCGCATGTTGTTGTTTTCACTCTGGGAGACATATCTTTCGACTCACTTATCCATTTTTCGCCATTCTTGCGGCATTGGAAAGTTGGTTCTAGCCTCTACACAGATATGAGGTCTATTTTTATTTTTTGTTTATGCATGTTTGCATTTTTTCCTTTTACAATCATTAGGTTATTGTAATAAATGAACTAAGATAAAGTTCCATTAGGGGGGTTTCTTGCATAATAATTTGATTAGAGTGTGCATGCACTTTGATCTCCATCCTTCATATTGGTGACAACTCGCATGAGTTTTTCTGGTTTCATGTTGTTTCTTTTATCCTCTTTCTTGCTTAGTTGGACACATCTTTGGTTTGCATCGGTTCACACTTCACATTGAGAATTTATAGTTATTGATCCACATCGGTTCAGATCCTTCTCAGTTTGAGGGCCATGTTTTTATGGTTAATGTTCTAGAATCTTGATGGTACTCGTCTTATGGGGTAGTTTTAGTTTTAGTTTGGCATTGGCTTCGAGGACAGAGCTTCCATATTTTGTCATCATTATGGGTGGCTTCATCCTTTCATCTATTGTTGCTTACAGCTTCCAGGGTTGATCCAGTATGTGAATTTCTAGTGTTCCTTGGCATCGGGTCTGCTGTTGCATTTGTGATTCCGTTATGGTTTCTTGCAAATAGAAGTATCTTTCCTTGCTTGTCGGATTTGGGGTTCCAGTGTTGCTTCATCAGAGTTCTTCCAGTGATTCTTTGCAGCAGTTCATCTCATTGAGGGGGGGTTTTTCCCACTGGGTTTTCTCTCTCTTTGCATTTGTAAATGGGTATCTGATCAAGCCTTTGTTGTCGGGACCCATCTCACATCATTTAATAATTTAATACTCCCTAAGTTGCACTTATGGGGGGGTGTTGGTGTAATTAATTATTTAATTACACTTTACATAAGTTTACTTAGGCATTATTTAATTCCTAGGTTATAGGTTGTTATCCTTATCTTACTGAGCTATCTGTTTTCTCAAGATAAGATTAGGGTTATGCATACTTGCTTTTATAAAGCAAATTATCTCTTGTAATTATTGTACTTCGAATATATCAATTTGCACATCTTCATGCAATCTCTCTGCTTTTTTGTATTTCTCTTTGTGGAAGGTTATTTTCTGGTTTGCATTTCAGATCTTGGTTTCTAACATAAATTTGTTGATTGCATGAACCATTGCTAACATCTCCTTTTCAGTTACTGTATAGTTTATTTTTTCCCCTTGAATATGTTTACTGATATAGTAAATGGCATACTCAAGGTTTCCATCCTTTTTCCTAGCATAGCTCCTATTACAAAATCAAAAACATATGTGTGGATATGGAAAGGTAAATTCAAGTTTGGTCCTCTTAAGACAAGGGTCTTGGTTAGTGCTACCTTGAGAGATTCAAACGAATGTTGACAAGCAAGTGTCCATTCAAAATCTACATCTTTAGACAATAATACAAATAATGGTGCTACAAGTTTACTAAAATCTTGTATGAATCTCTTGTAGTACCCAACATGGCCAAGGAAGCTTCTAACATCCTTTTATTTCTGAGGTACATGCAATCTTGATATTATTTCAATTTTGTTGGGGTCTCCTTGGATTCCCTTATTGGACACAAAATGTCCTAAAACTACTCCCTCAGTCATCATCATGAAGCATTTTTCATGACTCAAGGACAGGTGATGATCTTGGCATCTCTGTAGTACTTTCTCCAAATTGGAAAGTTCTTCTTCATAGGTATTCCCATAAGTTGTAAAATCACCCATGTAAACCTCCATGTAATCATGAGAAAAGTCTAAGAATATGCTCAGCACTGCCCTTTGGAAGGTGGCAGGTGCATTACATATCCCAAATGGAAAGACAAAGTAAGAATATGTACCCCAAGGGCATGTGAAGGTTGTCTTGTCTTGGTATTTTGGGGCTATCTTAATCTGATTGTATCCACTAAACCCATCCAAAAAGGAAAATTATTGCTTTCCTGCTAGTGAATCTAGTGCTTGGTCAATGAATGGAAGGGGAAAGAGATCTTTCCTAGTTGTCGCATTCAACTCATGGTAGTCTACACACACTCTCCATTTCCCTCCTCTCTTAGGTACAATTACTAGTGGAGACACTCACTAACTATCAAAGATTGGATAGATGAATCCTGCATCCAACAACTTTTGTGACTCTCCTTTAACTATGTCATGGATTGCAGGGTTCATTCTCCTTTGGGGTTGCCTAACCGGTTTATAGTCTTCATTAATGTAAATCTAATGCATGCATAGTTTTGGGTCTATTTTATTCATATCACGGTAATCCCATGCAAATGCAGCTGCATGTGCTTGCAACACATTCAACAGTGAAGTCTTTTGTGCAGTATTCAATTGACTATTTACATTTAGTGTCTTGTTTTGCATAATCTCTAAAGTCAAGGATGGTGTTTGAACAGATGAAATGTCAATACCTGCTATATTTGGAATGCAATGATGTGGCAATAGGTTATGGAATATTTTGGGAAAAGACTCAGATGTATTAGCACGAATTATATTCTATAGAGGGTCTTGCAAACATGTTAGACATTCATGTTGATGTGGTTCCTTACCATAGTTATTATGCATGATGTTTACAATCAGTTCATCTTCATCTTGGTTTTCTAACAAGGGACTACATTCAATTGTCATTAGAGCTTGTAATGAGTATTGGTCTTCTTCATTTAGGGAAATCCATACAGCTTTCTCCAAATTTTTATATGGTTGGTTAGGTGGATAGAGGACTAGTTTCTTAGTTACATTTCCATTGGAAATGATCATGTTACTAGACCTACAACCTATAAAGGCATTTGTAGTTGTCAACCAAGGTCTCCCTAAGATGAGGGGATATACTGCAAGATTAGCTTTAGGCTGCAACACCATAAAGTCTGTAGGGTACTCCCATGAGTCCAATGTTATTACCAAGTCTTCTATGATTCCCTCATGTTTGACTATAGAATTATTTGCTAACTGTAACATAGTAGGTATAGTCTGAGCTCCATTAGTTATAATAATTTCATGGTTTCTTTGGTCATTACATTAATAGTTTCCCCAAGGTCAATTAAGGTATTCTTAATGAGATTACTATTGATTTTAACATCCATTACAGGGCTCCCAAGATCTACATACTTTGGGACAGTTATGTTTCCCAACATAATTTCTACAAGTTGTCCTAAGACATGTATAGTCTAAGGGTCCTTGCATTTCTTGTCTGGCTTTTTGAGGCACAATTCTCTCACTATTTTGGTATAAATGGGAACTTCCTTAATTTCCCGAATGAGGAGTGTCTTGATGTAAACATCTTTGAGTTGTCCCAATAGATCGGTTTGAGCTTGTGAATGATGTTTTTGGGCTACTAATCTTTCAAGAAATGGAGGCTCTAGCTTATGGTTTTTGGGTTAACCTAATTTGACTTAGGTTCTCTAGGTTGTTGGTCCATGGGCTTTGTTGGGAGTTCCTCATCAGTCAACTTTGTGATATGAGGAGATGAAATCCCACCTAACATTTTCCCTAATTTGAGGTGTACATCACTCACTTCAACCCCATAAGTTGGGTATTGTATGGTGTCGTTAGCATAAGTCTATTGGATAGGCTTATTATTTGGGTTAGGTGCAATTTGTGCTAGAAATTGAGGCCTCTTGGTGGTATTGGTGTAGTTGTTGATGGGTTTGGCATTATGGCTTACTGTTGTGGTTGCAAGGTTTGTTGTGGTTGTTGATAATTGATATATTGAATTTTCCATTGCTAGCCTCTTTACCACTGAGGTTTCCATTGATTTTGTTGGGGTGGCCACTGAGAATTATAATTATCTCCTTGGTAATTATGTGGTAACAACATGCCTTATTATTGTTGATTCCAATTGGATTGAGGCACTGGCCATTGTGGGTTTTGCATATTGGCCCAAGATTGAGGGTTCCAACTAAGGAAATTTTCATTATTACTAGGAAATGACATGTTATAGGTGAAGGCATCTTGGGGCATACCTTGTATTAGCTACCATGGCTTGCATTGAGTTATGTAAAACACCTAACCATATTCATCTTATAGGGAATGAAATTTTGGATTCCCTTGCTTATCTTCAAAAATACTAGCCAACTTCTTGCACTTGCAATTGATCTTCTTTTGTTGATAGTGTGGGAAGTATTATGTGAGGGTTGATTCTACTTCCTCTTGCATTTTCTTGATATGGAGGGTATCTAGTTGTGTATCCAAGTGGCTAATGATGTCCTCCTTTATGTTTGATAGAAGATTGCTCAACTCCACCCTTGAGACTCCATTAGATGATTTGTTGAGAAAGAAGGTCATGTCTCCCCTGGTCTTCTTAGTGAAGGACCTGGAATAGTTTCTACATACTCTACACATATCATCAAATGGTAAATGTGAGATGTCTCCTGCACCAATGAGGTTGAGGGCATCCATACAGTCCTCATTAATTCCCCATAAGAATAGAAGTTCCAAGGATTCATCAAAGAGACTATTTTGATGGGATTTCTTGAGACAAAACTAAAACCTCTCAATATAATCTTTCGACAATTCATCTTATTTCTATTACATCTTGAAGATGTCATCCCTCTTTCTATTTATGCCTCTGCAATAATCCTGGTATTTCTCCAGGAACTTTGTCTTCATTGTGTTCCAATAGGGAACAACATCTCTTGCCAAGCCCATGAACCATCTCAGAGCAGCATCTTTCAATGTTGCTAGAAATAATTTGAGCCTGTGAGCATTTTTGGTATAGTCATAACTTCGACATAGTGCATCAAACTCACAAAAAAAGGTGTTTGGATCCTCTGTAACCATCCCATAGAAGATAGGCAGTACTTAAGGAGGTATATTCTTCAAAGCAACAACCCTTTCCTAATTGGTTATAGGGAACTCAAGTGTTACATGCTTTGGTGGGTCTTCTACTATTGCATCAACCATGATGCTTATTTGTATGCAGGAAGTATCCTCTATGTTTGGTGCAGGTACTGGTGTTAGGAATGGTTCTTCTTCAAGTATACCCTTGCTCTGTTCACTTATTTCACCAATATCCTCTAATGCTTCATGTGCTAAGGGGAGAAATATTCCTAGAGTGTCTCACTACCTCCGCATGCAATGGTTGTGACTCTTTAGACCAACATTCCTACACATTTTTAGTAACTCGTGTTTCTACTGATGGTGAAAACCTAATTACCCTAATGCTATAAACACAATTATTAAACTATGAAAGCTTGAAAGGAATTGAAATTATATAGGAGAATCCTAAACTTAGCTTCGTCCCCGAAAACAGTGTCAAAAATGTAAGGCCTCTCTAATGTTTGATTAACTTGGTGCTACTAGGTGGACACATAACTCAGAGGATGGGCTCATAACTGAATATTTCACCTTTCACACAAGAGGCTTCATTTAATTATCAACTAGCAACTCATAATCTTTTGACAATGTTGGCACTATATATGCATTCATGGATTCTAAACACGCCCTATATCAGTGGAGTATAGGTGATTACACATGTACAGAAAACTACAAAAGCTAGAAAAGGAAATAAAATGCTAATTTGAAAATTAGGGAATATAGATATAAACTGCTATAGGTACTTATCACTCAAGACTATAACTATTTAACTCCTAAAACTAAACTATAACTAATTTCTCTAAAGGATGAACAAGCATGAAGCTATAGAATTCAATATGAACTATAGAATTACATTCATGAATTTCGCGTGCATATAGCTAGAAAGTATATTAACTAGATTCAACAATGCATTAATTAATTTAATAATAGGAAATAGGGAAGATATTAGTACCTCAAGTGGCCCTTTCTTGAGTTGTTGCTTCCACAGAAATGTTGAATCATGATATTGAACCAACTCCTATATTGCATAAAACCTTTGAACTCTTACATGCAATCTAACAAATATATACTAGAGATTTCTCATTCATCAATACATATCTATTGTTTGCAACTGATAACAGGAAAACAACTAACAACAATCAACAACTACTGGAAATTATTAACTAGTAACTAGATATACTCCTCAACAACATATCCCATTATATAGGGTCTGGGAGGAGTCTTATTCCTCTTGGACTAAAAATACAATCATAATGTACTCGTCCACTCTCCCTCAAAAATAGGGAGAGGACTTAGTCTTAAAATAGAAAACCATAATTATAAAGAAGAAGAAGAAGAGAAACTAAATTAGAACTTTGTGCCTAATGGTTGATGTGTTCCTGAGGAATGTCATGTCATGGGTTATTCCTACTCAGAATAGAGTTATTCTCCTTCAATTAGTCTTATTCGGTGGATAAGAATGTGTTGTGGTTACTTACAGTTGACCATTCAATGGTCACCTTCATTCTCCTCTGGAAATGTCGTGCTTCAACTATTCTGACCTCTCCCCTGCAATTGTCTACAATCCTTATGTTGTAGGTTGGAAATCTAGTTGTTGCGAGTTACAGTCCTTCTAGCTGCAAGACATTAGTTTCATCCCTAAGGAATATACACCATTAAAAATCATAATTTAAGCATAGAATCATACTAAATATCTTGAACATTCATGCATTCACACATTCAAATGTCAATATATCATATATGTATTTATGTATTCTTAAGTCTAGATTAAAGTGCATGAAAGGTATAAAAGGTGTATGAAGTCTTAGGAATGTCTATGAAACTTAGCAAATAAAATGATAAAAACATAAACTAATGAAGGAAAACTATCCATTAATTAATTCCATCAACCAACTCTTGAAAAATCGGGGTAGTTTGATATATGAAATGCCCCTTTGGATATGGTTTATTTAATTTGGCCTCTCAAGAACAAGAGCCAAAATATTTGTTGCTCCTTCTAATCTTTGTGGTATATTATCATTATTTGTGGTATATTTTTAGAATTTTTATGTACCATAAGAATCTTCTAAAGTTTTATACCTTCCAAGAAGTTATCTTTGATTCTTCTTGCATATGGGTGTTCAGAACTTCCTCAATATCCATGCTACCATCTTCACTTTCCAAATCAATTTCTCCTTTGGTATTTGGTTCCTCAAGTATATCTATTTTAGGTATTTGGCAATATAATAAATTAATCTTGTTTTTTTCTCCTCATATTATTTCAAGGTAATATCTTGTACATAGGAGTTATCTGTGTTTTCTCCTAGGTGTATATGAAACACTTTATTGTCATTTGCAAAAGACATTTCTTCTTTTCTTGAGTCAAATATTTCATGAGCATTGAAAAACCATTACAATCCTAATAAGGCTCTGAATGTATCTAATTAAAGGTTCTTTCATCACTACTACCTCAAAGTTTGTTGTCAACTTAATTCCCTAAACATTTACTTCTATATTTTTCCAAGTGCCAATGGTCTAAATGGATGAACCATCAGCTAGGCTGATGTAATAAGGGGTATTGGTCAAATTAGGCTATCCTAGCTTTTCCCATGTCTTTTGTGGTGTCATATTAATATCTACCCCCAAATCTATCATTATCTACTCGACTTTCTAGTGATTGATGTGTGATGTAATCATCAAGGGTTTATTTTTCCAATCTCAGTTTGTTTGTTGTATTCTCTAGACTTTTGGATGAGTATTTTCTTGTTTGTTCCAATACTTACAAAATTATTGTAATTTCTCTATTGTTGTGAGTTTCTTTAATGTAGTAACTTCCTCTTCGGAGAAATAGCTTTCTTTTTCATTTTTTGTTGTTTGATTACTATTTTTGCATTTTCAATAACTCTATCATGTTGTTGCTTACTAGGTAAGAATTGTTCTACCTCTTCCTCTTCATCATATTCTTCATCATTTTCAATGTCTATGATGACTTGTTTATTCTTGGTGATATCAATCCCTTGGTAGGTGATAACTGCAGACTTATTCTTTATATTTTATTTTTGTTATTCATTTTTTCTTCCCTCCTAGTAGTCTTCTTCGGTGGTGTATTCTAATATAGATGTATCTGATGATCAATTTTCTTGTTTTTGACATCTCCTTGCTCTTTGTGGTAAATTTATTGGTGTCTTTATGATTACTTAGCTCCTCTATTTGACCCTTGTAGCACATCACTCTTTGATTGTGGTGGAGTGTTATGAAAATACTATTGATCCCTCTCACAAGTAAAGAGGTTATGGTCTGTGTTTTGCAAAATGCATAATTCTTCTTTCTATCTGACCAACATTTTGTAGCATAATTCCATGGTTTATTGCATTTGAAACAATCAACATCATCTCTTCTATGATTTCCTCTTATGCATCCCCTTCCTCCTTTGTAATTAAAATACCTATTATCTTCATTATAGGTAGAGGATTGTCCTGCATTGTGTTGGCATTTTTGTTAGTCCTCCCAAGGAGTTTGTTTATAGCCAGTATCTTGAGTATAGAGGGGATGTTTCACAAGTCCCTTAGCATATGTCATGGTCTAATATTTTTCTTTATCATATCCATAATTCTTAGAACAATGAGGCTTATGGTTTATTTCTTGATTTTTTATTTGGAACCTCATTGAGGGACAATAATCTATTTCATGGTCATCCCATTTATCAAATAATCTACAAAATACTGAATTAAGCTTATGTGGTACTATCTGAAGGTCCACTCTTAATTTAGTGGCCCTTTTTTTCCTTGATCCTTAGGATACTTGTTTCTCATGTATCCCTCTCTCAAGTAGTATGAACACCAGATATTCTATTTACCCTTGTTTTTCTCCTCCTTCACCATTATCTCCTAGCATAATGTTAATTGTTTAATTGTTATTTGCATCTTCTCTAGTGCATCATATTCTTTTTACTTATTTGTTCTTCTCCATGGTTGTACTTCAATGTGATAGGCCAAGGTTATCACATATGATTAGGTATTAAATATCTTTCATCTAATTTTCCCCTAATTTCTTTGTCTAATCCAAAAATAAACCACTCAACTTTTTGCTTCATTGTTAAGGGCTCATCTAGTTTTCATGAGACTTTCTTGAACCTCTTATCATACTACTTGATTGTTTCTCCCTTCTTCTGTACTAAGTCTCACATCTTTCTTACACTTTCAAATGGTACTTCTAGAGTATTAAATGTTATCAAAACTTCCTTCTTAACATTATCCCGGTCTTTGTCATGTTTAGGATATTCTTTTCTATACTAGTCTAGAGCATACTTTCTTAGAGATCCTACAAAATAAAATGACTTGGTTATATCTTCATCAATTCCCTTTCTCTGCCACAAGGATTCCAATTATAATATGTGCTCCACAACTTTGGTGGTGTCCTTGCTAAATATTGGGAGATTGATTGAAGGCTCAATGGTGTACTTAACTTCTCGTTTTTCTTTGTGGTGGTATTTTATCACTTTCTTCTCCTTCTTATTACTTCTTGCTATTATAGACTTATGTTCTCTACCTTTGTATTTTGCTAACCTAGTCTCAAAGTATTATTTTCCTAAAAAAAATTCACAATATACTATAAGTTTCTCTTGCAAACATTTTCTCTCTTCTTGTAGTGCTTCTTGAATTGAAATTCTCTTAGTTTTATATGGCATGGGGGATGGGCCTTGGTCCTGGGCTTGTGCATCCTCATAGTGACATTTCATATTTGGTGATGTCTTTTTATTTGTAAATGGCATTTTACTTTTTATCATTGGCAAGGCTTTCCCCAAGTTAAACATCACTTTGTTTCCTTCTTCCAGCTCCTCTCTTTTTAACTTCCTTACACTTTTATTAACCAATTGTTCCAAATAATCCTCATTAACAAATAATATTTTCTCTAGGGTTCTCAGGAATTCCATGAATCTTCCATCTAGTTTGATTGTGATGTTTGATAGATCTAGTTTCATCAGTGGTGTTTTGGTGAAATGCAGTAGTTTTGGATCCTTAATAATTCCACAACCATCTACTAGTAACTTCATAGATACCCCATAGTTTTCTATGCTTCCTTTTAAATCTGCCAAAATTTCTCTTACTTTTTCCAAATGGGAGGTCAATTTTAAGGAGTTTTCCATTCTTTTTCTTCAATTATTCCCCATTTCTTCTTCTCGATAGTACCCACATTGGTGCATTCATTCTCTCTCTTCACATTCTCTAATCTTCTGTGGTGTCTTCTCTATCTTTCAACATTCTATTTTTGTCTCTTTTCCTCCATTTTTTATCTTATCATGTTTACTCTCCTTGTCTACTTAATCTCTTCTCTAATTTCTCTATATTTCATGTTATCTCCTTTTTCATGGGTATCTATGAAATTCGGTGTTACATTACTCCTTTATCCCATCCCATGGTAGTTATTTTGTATCTATATTAATTGGTCACATATTTTTAGTGGTTTCTTGAGATTCCCCATTTTTTTTCATTCCTTGGATTCCTAACCCCCTCTCAAGAGGCTAACACCAAGGAGATTGTGCCACAATTTATAAGAAGATTTTCATTTTTCTTTCTAGTATTTATGCCTAAGTTAAAATTCAAATTGTGTGTTCTTATCCTCTCTATACTACCTAACCAAGGTCCCAACAATGAAACCAATGTGAGAAAGAAAAGTGATGGATCATAGGTCAAAGCTATGTGCCCCAAGTATTCTTTATATGGTATTTATACCCCATTTAGTAGTAGGAGAGGGATTAGAGATTAATCTATAATGTCAAATAAGACAAGGTATCAAGATAACTTATAAACAAAAATTAAATGATAATCATTAATATCATACATAACCAATGGTCAATTCCACTATCTTGATATATCTTATATTGCATTCCCATCATTCCATTTGATATATTTATACATCATATATACTTATCTTCTCTCTACCTATTCTTTTGCTCATATTCCTATATCTACTCCTACTTTGTTCCATGATGTATATCCTCCTATTGAGACATGTCCCTTACAAAATACATCTCATCCTAAAGGTGGATTTTCGGCTAGGAGCTTTGCAATCCTTTTTTGTTGGTTTGCAGTAGGTTTTCCTATGTTGCATATGGGTTCTGCTACTTTCCCTACCAATAGGGTTCTTTATTACATTTTGTTAGTTTCAATTGTAGTTTTGTCATAAATGTTATGTGGTTTATTTTTAGGATAATTTTTCCAAGTTCTATTTTTGTAATTTTGATAAATAAAAGTATCTAAAGGAAACATGTAGAGTACTCGAACAAGGATATACAAACATAGTGGAAACAATAATAATAAGGATATTGGATAATACCTTCACAAAGAAATTTTAAACTATGTAACTTTTCCTAACACCAAAGTAGCATAGAAAAACTAATTGAGCAAACAAATAGAGATGCAAGTTAGCATGCAAAGTGTTTGAGAAAATGTACATACATAAAAATAAAAATAAAAAACCTTTTTAAAGTATGTACAAAAGATAGAAATATTCCCAATTGTGATATGAGAAGCATAGATAAGCATCAAGTGTATTATTTACATTGAAGGTAATTGTAGCAAGCAGCAACCAAGGAAATCAACAACCCTTGCTTAAACACCCACCAAACACCACAAGTTCACATTTTACACTTGTGAACAACACTCGACACTAGCCAAATATATAGCAACAAATAAAGCTAAAATCTAATATAGATCTCGATTATTGAGTATTCTAAAAAATTGGCAAAACAAGTAAAAGGGTATTACTAAGTATTAGGTTTCCTTAGTGTTTAGTTATTAAGACAAAATATTAGTTTGTTTAATAAAGATTATTGATAATGAAATAAAATTATGCAATCTTTTCGGACCATACATAAGAAGATTACCCAAACAAAGGATGTAGAAAAGCTACTCATTTGAGTCACCTTGCCTAATGTTTTCGAAGCAAAAGGTAAATTATTTCCTGAGCTTAAAAAATGTATGTTATTTACTTATTTGGTTGAATTTTCCATCATTTTCAAAATGTAAAACTTTGTTTTGCTTTTAAGCTAAGAAATTTCCAATTATTAACTTACTTTCAAATTAAGCTAGAGAATTTGTTAGAATGCATAGCAATCTTTAATTGCACATTTCATAATACACCTTTTTTAATGCATAGAAGAATTCATAAAATAAATTCTTGACTATAGTGAGGGCACCATAGCTAAATATAGATGCATTATGCTCCATGGAAGATCTTCAATGCATAATGGAACATCCTTGAAGAAATCCCAATGAATTCTTATTTCTTATACTTAGTCACAAGAGAAAGGATCCTCTGTGAGTGGATTCTCCAACAAAAGTTAAATAATGAAGATATAATTTCTAAAAAACTCAAATTACTTGGATTTGGAAAGGAGCATTGCCATAAATTTAAATGACAAACATACAATGTATTGGAAATGGCACAATCATCTTGACACACCAATTCTAATACTAAGAAATTAAAAGCAAAAAATGAAAATGTGTACAGTCTGAACAGGTAGTTAAGTTGGCTTGGGCAGTGGGTTTGCTCCCCATTGGTCTTGGGTTCGACTCCACTCCTAGATTTATGAGGTGGGACTTCTTGCGGGTGGGGGATCTCACCCGCAGGGGACTAGTCTCACCCCAGCTCGCCCTAGGTACCCAAGATACGGGTTGTTGGACCACTGGACTAGGTCGCAGGGACACCCCTGTAGTAACCAAAAAAAATGAAAATGTGTACATCAAATCTCAATACTATGAAATTAAAAGTAGAGGCAAGAAATGCATCCATCTTGGCCATGGCCACAAGCTTAAACATTAAATAGACACACAAATTTACAAGAAACAAGAATTTACATAAAGGAGAAAGGAAAAGTGAGAAACTAAAAATTACACACAAAATAATGACAAGGAAAAACGTCACACATATGCCAAAATAAACCTTTTCAATGTGACCCAAGTCACACCAAAAGAGCTCTACACTTACATCTAATACATAGATCTTTACATTTCAAAACCCTACAAAATATTGATGAAAGTAAAATCACATTTTGAATAGAAACAAAAAAATAAAATGTAAAATTCTATAGCTTAAAAAAGAACCCATGTCTTCTAAAAAGTCGGCATATATTACATATTAAAAGAATGAAATTGTCATGTAGCTCTTTGACAAATGATGTTAAATTGTATGTAGGAACACCCTTTAACACGTCTCTATAAGCTTTTCATTTTGGAACCCTCAAATTAAACAATGCAAATATTTTTTAAATTTCTTATTTTTTCTTTACTCAATATACCCTAAAAATTCTTCTCGACCAATGAAAAAATTCAAAAGTTTCAATTATCTCCCTCTAAAAAATCACAAATTTTACATGATATTTTGGATCACATCTCCAAAATATATATTTTTCAAATCAATTAGAAAACCAAAAAAATAAGAAAAGGACAACTAAACAAATGATAATAACAAACAAACAACTTCCATAATACTTTGGAAAATAACATGAAAGACAATAATACACAACAATTTTTAGTTGAAGACATTAGAAGTCATCACTTACTCCAGAATACTTTGGAAAATAACATGAAAGGCAATGATACACATCAATTTAGTTTGAGGACATTAGAAGTCATAACTTACTCCACATGATTTGACCGGATTGTAAATTTCTATTCAAGTAAATTACGAAAGATCTTACTACAATTTAATCGAATTAATGGTTTCTGTTTCACGTCAACTTCCACCACCCTCCCCCTTCTAACGGTTTCGCCAGATGCGGCGTGAACAATTCGTAGTTAAGATTTGGTAAATGAGCTTTCCAGGTGGCCAAATATAGAACTGCCACGTCAGTGACTTTAAGAATGCTCCAACTCACGTCTCCAAACAGAATTCTAGACCAAGGAAAGCAACACATACAATGCTCCTCTCCGACGCGAACATCTTTTACGATTCATGAAATATATTCAAATTCCGACCGCCTGAACTTCAAACAAGTACAGAGTTCAAACCGCACAGCATGGAAAGAAGAATGTCGCTCAGGCGATTGCTGCTGACAGTAGCCGTTCTGGCAACCGGCTTCGTTATGCTCTTCCTACAGAAAGTCGCTCTTCCCGCACATGTGAAGTGTGAGTCTCTTTTCATGCTAATTTGTTTTCAGGATCTTGTTTTTCAGTTATGGCATTGCCATAAGCTTATGGTTTTTTTTTCTTGCAGACATAACTGCACGCACAATGCTGCCGAATCAGAAACTTAAGAGTATGGAAGAGCCTTTGGAAGCAATTTCGCCCAGACATGGCCCGAATTCATCCCTAACGCATCAATATTCCACCGAAGATTCTGGTATGTTACTTTATGGACTATCCTTTTGGAAAGAAAATGTTGAATAAATATAAGTTTTTAATTAAATCACCTGGTAGCTCGAAATTTTATTCCCATTTTGTTAATTTGTCGGGGTTCCCCGTTGATAGCTTTCGTAAGAGCAAAATTAGTACCGGATTACCATTATGGTATGGACCAGCTGGCTCCAACCTAGGAATTTCCTGACCTTTTTTAAGGATTCTTGTTACAGTTCTGGTGCGGCTCACTTTCTTTAACAGACCTTACTTCGAAGACTAACCTCAACAATGCCCTTTGCTATGAGATAGCATTTATGCAAACCATTGATTGGAAGAAACAGTATCATTATGCATATAACGATTTTATTTTTATTTTTTGTTGTTGTTTTAGAGAAATGTATATATGTAAACTTCAAGGAGCACAAAACCTACACCTATTGACAAATAGGTTGTTCGGTAGGTCTATTCCTGAACGGGCCAGGACGGCTAACATATGGTTTGATAGGAAATGAGTATTCTCGCCTAGCATGGCACACACATGCGTTTTGCCCCTAACGGCTTTGACTCAACATCTTTGTTGATACTTGTTGAGTAATCTTTGACAAACAATGTCAGTTATTTCCTAAATTTCTTCAACACCCATAGGCTTTTTGGTTAGAGTTCTTGAAATTTTGTGTTACATGTTGCTTTCCACAAAAATTCAATGGCATTGTGCCATGGCCCATAACAATTTACAAGGGTTTTCTTGAAATGTTGCCTTACATCTTGATTTCTAAATGTCTCCACAAAAGTCCTATAATATTGTGCCATTACAGTTTGTAGGGGTCGTCTTGCAATGCTGACTGATATATTGATTTCTAAGTTTCCCTTCTCTTAGAAGGTCCACCACTTGCAGGTGGTATTTTTGTAACCCATGGAATGGATGAAGGAAAGCATTTAACCATTTTTTTTTTACAGCCTTCACGATTTGAGGTGAAAAAGTGCCTTGTGGCCTTTGGATCTAGAGTACCAAGTCCTTTCTGCTCTCAACCGTCCGGTGGCATAAATTTAAGTCTAGCACTCAAGAGATGGGAGAGAGACACCTAGGTCATGGATCTAAAGAGTTATTTACACACTCAAAGTTTAGACACTTGACCAGTGCTAGGAAGTTAGGAAGGACATCCTACCGTTGGTAGATAGAGATACCTCCACCAGTTATTAATTAAAGGGCTGCAATTTTTAAGATAAGATACTTTCAGCTACAATATTCATGAACATTTATGCAAATGTGAAAGTGTAATATTTTCATTGAATTAAGTTAAAATATTTTAAGAAATTGTTGGGAGGTGCCTCCCAAGATTTCTTAAAGAACAAACAAATTGTCACTTTAGATATACTCCTAAAATGAATTACATAGATTATTAATTAGTTAGCAATATATTTCTGGATCTTACTATGTGCACTTTTTTCTCCATCAATGTTTTGGATTGCACTTCATGATGCATCATTAGGATGAGATAGCAAGAGGAGAAATAATTTATCTCCTCTTGCTATCTCATCTATCATCTTTGGATCACACTCCATGATCTGCATCAGGATGAGATGGCAATAGAAGAGAGAAATCAACGCTCCATGATCCATCATCATAATGATATAGCAAGAGGAGAGAGAAATTGCTTTAGATCACACTCTATGTAAAACTAGCAAGCAGATAGAGATATCTCTTCTCTTGCTATCTCATCCTGATGATGGATCATGTAGTGTGGTCCGAAATGTTGATGGAGAAAAACTGCTCACAGTCAAATCCAGAAATACATTGCAAACAAATATTATGGACTGTGAAATTTTTATGTTCTAATTACATAGATGACGTTACAGATTTTTTCTTTTTTTTAAATTGAGATTTCTCATGTTTAGGTTGGGTGCTAACTAAGATCAAGTTGGTCGGAGTCAAATTTATTGTGACTTGACCTGAAGTAATCTAGTCTGTCCTAAGACAAATGCTATTTCAATTTTATATGAGGTGCATTTGAGACAAAGTTTAAGCAAGTATATCTTTGACACAGCTGTCAAAGCAAAATGTAAGTTAATTCATTCTTATTAAATGAGATGAGAGAGAGTCTTAGAACACCTCAGGTCATGTTTATAGGCAGGAACTTACTTTGATTAATTTTGGCAGAAAATTCATTTTATTAGTCTCTCATAAAAATGTGATAGCACCAGTCATTTTTCTGGACTAGAGAAAAATTTGATTCCTGTGCTTTTTTGAGCCAACTCTTAATTTGGTAAGGAAACTTTTCTTATTGGGAACGCAGAGGTATTTAGTATTTTACAGTTTACAAGGCTGAGTTTGTTCCTCCAGCATCAGGTGTAATCTCCTCAGTCACCCAGATTGCCTGATCTCATACCACCCGAGCTGAAAGCATGGGTGTCATAACAAGCATGGATTAACATGTGAGTCCAAAGGCTCACAAGCTTAAATTCAAAAAAATATACTTCCCACTAATGCTTTTCTTTGAGGACGAGCTAAGAACTATCCACTCTATACATGGGATTCTTGCTAATAGGATTATGGAAAGAAATATTAAACATGCATATTTTTTTAATTTTTTTCCAACGGCATTACCGGTGCTTTCAGGTGGACTAATGTATATGCTATCTAGTCCTTTGTGCTTCCTCAGGCATCATAGATATATGGGTTGATAATCTGAGTCAATGAATTTTAATGTATTGTGTCCTCTTTTTGACACAGGTGTTTATAACCCAGGGGACAATGACCATTAGAGTTTGATAGAGCATTCCTTTTAGTGTTTGTGATTTGCATAAGATTTCTCCTTTTGCAACTTTATTATGTATTCATGTAGAATTTTTCTTTTTAAAGAACATAACGGAACTTATCATTTGGACTTTTAACAGGAAACCAAGAAGGGGAAGTTAAAATGCCAGGAGTTTACAAATCAGATGGGGAAGGAATTGTCTGTGATCGCTCTCATACTCGAACAGACATTTGCTCAGCATTCGGGCACATTCAAATGGATGCCAGATCAGGTTTATTCCTGCTAAATGCTGTCAATGAGAAAAATCATGGAATAAGGGAGAAGATAAAACCTTATCCACGTAAATGGGAAATTAAGGTTATGGAATTGGCGAGTGAGGTAACATTGGAGAGTAAGGCAGTCCACAATAATTCCGTGTTGAAGTGTGATGTCCAGCATGAAGTCCCAGCTGTTGTGTTTAGCACTGGCGGATACACAGGAAATGCGTACCATGAGTTCAATGATGGCATTATCCCACTATACATTACATCACAGCATCTGAAAAGAGAAGTTGTGCTCATCAATGTTGATTGTCACAATTGGTGGCTAACCAAGTATGATGAAGTGCTGAATCAACTGACCAAATACAGAGTTATAAACTTTGACAATGAAACTATGATTCACTGCTTTCCAAAGGTCACAATTGGTATGTCTATCCATGCTGAAATGACAATTGATCCCACTTTAATGCCAAACAATGAAAGTATACTCGACTTTAGAGCAATGCTGGACAGGGCTTACACTCCGCACTATGTTCAAAAAAAACCAGTCAAAAGAAAGAGACCCAATCTTGTGATACTTGTTCGTGAAGGAAACCGGGTGATAGAAAACATTAACCAAGTTGAGAAGTTGGCAAAGAAAATAGGATTCAATGTCACATTATGGAAGCCACTTCCAACCACTGACTTGAAGGACACATACAAACTTCTTAATTCAAGTCATGTTTTGATGGGAGTGCA
The DNA here is from genome assembly GCA_007258455.2 of Sequoia sempervirens. Taxonomy (NCBI): domain Eukaryota; kingdom Viridiplantae; phylum Streptophyta; class Pinopsida; order Cupressales; family Cupressaceae; genus Sequoia; species Sequoia sempervirens. The sequence continues at coordinate 800,917,559 of VDFB02271358.1, forward strand.
TGGAGCAGCATTGACACATTTTCTCTTCATGCCTCGAGGTTCTGTTCTCATTCAGATCATTCCACTTGGTATTGACTGGGCTTCGCGGACCTACTTTGGTGATCCTGCGGAGAGGATGGGGTTTCAGTACATTGGGTATAGAATAGGTCTCGATGAAAGTACCTTAAGTGACAGATATGGGAAGGATGACACCGTCTTAGTCAATCCAACAGCAATAATCAAGCAAGGGTGGTCGGCAACAAAAGAGATCTACCTTGATTCACAAAATGTTCATTTGGACTTGACCCGATTCAAAAATACTCTCATGGATGCCAAAAGAAGAGCAACAAATTTCATTCGGCAACAGCACAGGAAAGGAAACCGGGAATAAAGAAGTTTTTAGTAGATATAACTCTGTTATGGGCTAGAAACCATTTTCAGGGTTTTCCATGGCTGATCATCTTTTTGGCAATGAGGCTGACAGATATAAACATCTGGTTTGTGATTGTAAGTTTTATGCCACCTAGATTTCCATCAGACGTTTTCATGGCATTCCATGCATAGTTCAGGGATATTCCATTAAATGATCAAACTGAGGACTCAAAGATGTGTTTCTGGTTTCTTTGGAAGATTATTCACAGCTTTCAAAGTGCATATGTAAACAGAAAAGGATTGGCAGCCTGTTGAGGGTTTACCTTGAAGTCTAGTTCTATATTATTCAAACTTTGTGGTACTCATATAAGCCAAAGACCAAAAAATAGCCATATTTCCATTTTTTAACCCAGACAGAGCCATTAGTGGATGGGCTGTGCCATAAAATCCATTTAGGCTTCTATTTTAGGATGGTCAATACAAAGATTATGTGAGATGTTGACATTCAAATTGTACAATTTAAGAATAACTCCTCCTTGAGAAAAGGCAGGTATGGAAATTGATGTTTTCCAGGTAGATGCAGGGAAAGTCCTATACATCAGAGCAATATTCAATAACATATATTGTCTGCTGCCAATCTATATTTCCAACAGCACAGTGAAACATAATATAAATCCAAATGCCATTATTTTCTGCCCAATATTGTATAGAACTAATCTAGAATGCTTACATTAGTTTCTATTTCTGATGCTATTCTCTGATTCGATTTCTCTTTGGGTTGCAATTGTTTGGTTTCTTTCCCTAGACTTTCATGTTTTTTAGATGTTTCTATATTTATTATTTTTTCTACAGAAAATTGAATTCAATTGTTAACACCTTATGAGCAAAACCATACAAGATGAGACTTTTTTTTTTAAAACACATGAATCACCACATAAAATAATACACAATGTGCAAGGAGTAGAGGGAGATAGTGATTGTAATCAAACAACTTGCACTATAGAAGAATATAATAGGAAATATGCTTCAAAGAATTGATAATAATGTCACTTCAAGGGGGCAAGCTTCTAATCCACTTCAAGGAGGCAACCTCCAATAGTTTTCAATAAGAACACAATACTCAATGTGACAATAATAGCTATCTTCTACCTCTTATATGTAGTGCATTTATGCTTTGGATGCACCCAAACCAACTTAACTACCTATATAAGACTGTATTAATGATTAGATAACTTAGTTAAGAATTAAGGTAGTCACAAGCTAACTAACTCATGGCCCCAGGCACCTATAGGATGAAGGGCATAGCATGCCTCCTCTCTTTAGAGAAGCATTGTCCTCGGTGTTGATTAACTATGGATTCTCTTGCACAAAATCTCCATCTTCTGCTTGCCAAGTCTTGTTGTGAAGATCCACGTGTTGGGAATCTCTATAACATTGGCTAGAAACTATTTGTCTAATCACCATATTCAAATCTTCTATCTTTGCATCCATCCTTATCAATCCTTAATCCTATTGATCTCTACCCTTATATCAATCATGGTTATGGCATCCCTCTCTTGTATTGATGGATCTTTTTGTATTTCTTCCCTTGCCTCTTGTTGAAGCCCCCATTGTGATGTGACAAAATAATTTTGTATTAAATTACACAAAATAAATCTAATCAATATGATTTTTTTTGTAACTTAACAAAGCCTAGGTCTCACTTCCTAAAAAATTCCAAGAATTTCGCTGAATTATAGCCTTGAACCTAATTTTGTAATAATTACACAAACCAAACCATATTCAATCTAAAAAAATTATTGTAAATTACTGAGGCTTAGATCTCACTTCAAGGAAAAAAATCTCCAATAATTTCTCTCATTTATAGTCTTGAGGCAAATTTTAATGGAAACCCTAATCTTGTAATAACTTACTAAAACAACTCCAAATCCCTTCAAATTGGGATTGTAAGTGGATCGTCAACTTGTTATTGTTCAACCCTCCAAATTTTTAAAAAGCCTTGGGAGATAATTTTGTGGAAACAAATAACTTAATTCTCCTCCAAATGACCTCAAATCTATACTATATAAGATTCAATATGGCCTTGGAAAAAATTCAAAAATAAACAAATCTCCAAAATTAGAGTGCTATGCGCTTCCCAAAATGACCTTTCAAAAAATATATATTTTTTCGTTTAACCTTCTAATCCACTTTGAAGAGGATACATCCAATAATCATAACACAATAGTAAATATGATGATAATAACTATCTTTTACCTCCTATATATAGCATATTTATGCCTTGGATGCCACCCAAGGTAACTTAACTACCTATATAAGACTATATTAATGATTATATAACTTAGTTAAGAGTTAAGGTAGCCACAAGCTAACTACTCATAACCTCATGCATCTATAGGATTAAGGGCATAGCAACGATAACATAAAAGTATTCTACATAGCAATTCTAATCAAATGAAGTGTAATCAAATGCAAAATAAGCATAAGAAGGTAATCAGGGTAATCGACTATAAACGAATATTTTTAACTATTTTAATTATTACAAATGTCCATTAAACAATAAAACCTTATTTACCCTTTTTCAATTTAACAAGTGACAAGGAAAGACAATAATACATTTAATCAACACAATCACTTTGAGTTTGTTTAAGAGGTAGGGGAGAGAACAACTATAACAAGACATGTGACAATTACTCTAGGCAAATATTTAACAATTATGTTATAACACACCAATCAATTAATCATTATTTCATTTTTTTTCATTTTTTTAACTTAAATTACTTTACGATGCAATTATATATATATATATAATGGTTATCAATCATATCAGTCCAAACATGTGTCATGCCCCTAACCCTATAGTGTGTATTGGGTTATGAGTAGTCGGCTTGTGGCTACCTTAACGCTTAAATAAGTCACATAATAATTATCACAATCATATATAAGTATTTAGGCCATTCTAGGAGTTATACTATGTAATTCGGCCTAGGTGGTAGCCAAGGCATAAGTATGGTATATATAGGAGATATAAGTTATCATCACATTAAATGTGTTATTAATGAAAATTATTGCAAGTATGTCCCTTGAAGTAGATTAGAAGATTACCCTCCCCAAACTAACATATTATTATCATATATTTGTAACACTTTCAATATTATATTCTTTTATTGTGCAAATTATTTCATTACAATTATTAAAATAAATAATAATTAAAAAAAGTTAAACCATATATAGTATTGACTTATTTATTAAATGAATAGGAAAAATCTCAAATTGTAGACCACTCTATGTTAAACAACCCCTCTAGATTAAGCAAAGGTCAACTATAGGTGAACAAAATCCTTCATGAAAAAGGCACCAATGCAAAGTAGCTACCATGAAGTAGCTTTTTGAACTGAATTAACAATAAGTATAAATTAGTGTAAAATCTTCCGAGGCATTTTTCCAACGTATGTATATAGATCCAAAAGATTAAATTAGTGTAAACCAGGAATAGGCAATGTGCTCAACCAAATGGATCTTCTATATTTACAAAATTTTGGCATAAAATGTAATGTCCCTTACCCAACCTTGCCCTAGCACTCGCTTGTTTGCCCTAGATTTCGCTTGTTGATTAGGGTTACAGTTTCTTCTTTACAAATGAAAGTTCTCCTAATTCAATAATCCTAGATTTGAATCCTATATTCACCATATTAACAAACATATTTGTTAGCATTAATATCTAGATATCCAAAATATGATCTTAATCACAAAAGCAATAATGAAGACAAATGGGGAGTGGCATGGGTAGATCTGCCCGAAGCTATCCATCTAAGCCCAAGAGCACAAGCATCCTATCAGGACAACCCACCCCTTGGCCCCAAGTTGAACATCCATCAAGACAATTCCACCCTCATAGTGGCATGCTTAGTGGAACCACTTGTACCTGCTTTCTCTACCCATGTCATCACCTCGGAAGATACATGACCTATTGGGGGAAGCCATCAGAGCTTATAAGTGGCCTAGGCCTACCACCCCTCCATGGCCACAGCGGATTGTTAAGTGGGACCCCCACCCCTCCATGGCCGCAATGGATTGTTAAGTGGGATTTTTAGGCACCACTTTTCTTAGGCCCTTCCTCCCTAGTAGGCTTACAAACACATAGAAGACAATGCATTTGCATTTATCATTGATTTTTTAAGTCCATATTAATATCATTTCATCGTGATAACATTAAAGAAATCATTACACCAATAATCAGATTAGCAACATCAGTTTCTTATATTCAAAATATGCTAAATATTATTGCTAAGTGAGTACATCACCTGAGTTGTTGTATCTCTCCACGTTTTCTGATTCCTTACTTGCTTCCTTCAACTTTATACTGGATTGATCATAGGATGAGGACAATTCATAATCTACTTATGTTTATTTTAAAGAGTTATCATTACTTATAAGGCTTAATAATTGCTGCAAGTATCATTCTTGTATATTCACAAGTGATTCACCTATCTATATATATAATTTTACTTCCCTATTTATATTCTTGTCAGTGATACTTGTTCCAATATATGTATTCCCTCCGTTGTAGTTTCCAGATTTCACTAAATGCAGATGTATTTTTTCATCTCTCTCCCTCATCCCTTTCACAAGTGAAGTATGCCCCTTTATATCCCATTTGGGGGAAGAGTCGCCTGGCTTCCCCTAGGCCACTTATAAGCTCCGTTGGCTTCCCCTAGTAGGTCATGTATCTTCTGAGGTGATGACATGGGTAGAGAAAGCAGGTACAAGTGATTCCATTAAGCACACCACTCTGAGGGTGGAATTGTCTTGATGGATGTTCAACTCGGGGCCAAGGGGTGGGTTGTCCTGATAGGATGCTTGTGCCCTTGGGCTTAGATGGATAGCTTCGGGCAGATCTACCCATGCCACTCCTCATTTGTCTTCATTATTGCTTTTGTGATTATAATCATATTTTGGATATCTAGATATTAATGCTAACAAATATGTTATTAATATGGTGAATACAGGATTCAAATCTAGGGTTATTGAATTAGGAGAACTTTCATTTGTAAAGAAGAAACCCTAACCCTAATCAACAAGCAAAATCTAGGGCAACCAAGCGAGTGCTAGGGCAAGGTCGGGTAAGGGACATTACATAAAAACAGGATTTTTTTATATATAAATTACAGTCATGGGGACTGCTTCCTTTTCATTAATTAGTATTATAAGCAGAGTATACATTTTAGTTTTCTGGGTTGACAAAATCCTAGAGCTATATCAGTGTCTGGGGCTTATTAACAAAATGTTCTAAATTTATATATTATCTATTTATAACAATAAAGTATCTTTATAATTTCTTACTTTCAGTTGTTCTCCTCCCAACTATCAATGTATAGGGAAATCATCCATTCTATTGCAATCTCGTTGCTTAAAACCATGGCTTGCTTCAAAAAATCCACTACCTTCTTGCCTCCTTGCTCCCATCAATGGGGGAGGCAGGTGATGATGAATGGTTTCCATTGCACAAATGTGGAACCATTGCTCAGCAGAGCTCCGTTCCCAATTAGGAGTCCAAGGCCAATGGCAACGATTTGCAATGTTTCTTTTAAACCACCAAATCACCTATTTCTTCAACATCAGATTGGCCATCGCACATCCTTTCCATTTCCTCTCCCAAGTCCAATAGAAAACCAACAGACATGAACCCGGATCTGTGGTCTGTGACCAAAAACTCCTCTCCTAATAGCGCCATTGAATGGCATATACTAACAGACATGACCTAGTTTTAAACATTTTTTTGAGCCTCAATTCCAAGATAATTCCCAGAAAAGCCATTTATCAAGTGTCACTGGTTAACCGAACACTTGTATCCATTATTTTCTTGCATTTGGCAGTAGGTGTAGATAAGTTTATAAAATCAACCTGTTTCGAGATTATTTCGTTCTTCCATCTCATCTCATAATGGCAAGTAGATTTATTATTGTATCTCTTCCAATTCACATGTGCAAGGAGTCTCATTACATTTGAGCTGTAGGAAAACCTGCCTGATCATTCTTAATGTGTACTCCAAATAATTCTATGATCAATCCTTGTGGAAGTTGGAGTTGGTATTATATTTAATGTTAGTAAGATTGTGTAAGTAAGATTGTGTAAGTCTTCCCAGTCATTTGTGAGATTGGTATTTTTTTTTCTTGGATCATGTCTATAGCATAATTTGCCAAGTAATATACTGCCATATTAGCATTTCTATAGCTGCGTTGAACCATGAAGGAATTGAGAGAGTTGATATGCAGGCGGCCCTGAAATAAAATATTATCAATTTTTCAATTTTTCAATTGAATTAATAATGATCATCAAATCATCCTCTATATCAAAAAACTTGAATCCAAACGGGAAGCGTGTTTGAAGACCCAGTACCAATGCCTGTGCCCTAGACTACTTTTTCGTTATTTCTTTGATTTTTTTTGATGCAACAATGATCAGGTCCAGTAACAACTCACAATTATAATAACAATGATGCGCGTGAGCGGCTGTTGCAAGGTGGGAAGAGGGGTTTTGAAATCTGCATAAGGAAATTAGGTTGATTCTGACAAAGCAGATGCAGAGGATGATGCTCATTGGGTTTGGGCTTCAATTACTGATGCTGTATTCGGCTTCTTTGCTGCAGATGCTGCCTGAAAAAGGCGTTGAGGGAGGAGTTGATTTTGAGCTTGCTTTTGCGCTTGCTGTCTCGGCTTCTTCAGTGTCTGCTGTTGAAGACTTGCAGTTGGAGGCGCTGCTCAGTTTTGTTATTTTGGAGCTGCCTGTGGTTGCCACGGGGGTTTGCGTGTCCAGGAATGTTGCTGGGGGGTTCTTCCCCTATTCTATGCAACTCTTTCCGGTTGGGCTGTTGTTTGTTGTTTTTTACCACTTGAAATACCTATTCAGAGGTCGTGGGAGAAAGTTGAGTGTCATGTCCTCTAGAGTGGTCTATTGGCTGCGTCTTTGGCAGACTGTGGAGGTCTAGACAGCTTTGAGCTTATTTGTTGTGAAAGCTCTGTTTTCTGTGGTGGTATTGGCTGGGTGGGTTGGCTTCACCCACTCTGTTGATGTGGGTACTTTCTTGGTGGGTGATGGGCTTCCTCCCATCATCAATTTTTGTGTCTTGGTGGTGTCTGGAGGATTTCTGAAGGTTTCTATACTTTGGTTTGATTCTGTTATTGGAACCCTCTGGTGAGTTTTTGGTTTATTTGTTGGTTCGTTGTTCCCATGGTTTGGCTTCGGTGAGTGGAGCATCTTCTGTTCTTTTTCTGGTGCCTCCTATCGAGGTGGAGTTCCTGGGTTGGGGGAATTGTTTTGTGGGGGCTTTTGGTGCCCATGTTTTTGTTTTTGTTTTTTTTCCTTTTGAGGTGATTTACAAGGAATATGTTGGGGTTTGGTGTAAGCTGCTTCTTATGCTTTTAAGGAGCTGTTGCTGCCATCTCCACCCAGCTTTCCCTTCGGCTGCTCCTATGGAGGTGGAGTACTCTCTTATTGAGGAGGAGATGTTTTGTGCTGTTGGTATTGGGTGCTATTGTATGGGGGCTCTTGTTACCAGCTTTTTGTTTTTCCTTGTCTTCATATTGAGGTGAATTTCAAGGAATCTGATGGGATTGGTATGCTTAGTGATTGGTTCTGTTTTCCCCATCAGTCTTTGACGAAGATGCTGCTTGGGAGCAGTTGCTGGTTTGAGAATATTGATGGGCTCATGGACCTGCATTTTAAGACTATTTTTCTCCTATTGAGGTGGAGAAATAGGGAGGGTTTGGGGTCCTGTTTCTTGCTTGATGGGGTCTGGTATCCACATTTTGTTTTACTGACTGTGTTGTTAGGGAGCTGTTGCTGCCCTTTTTCTATCCAGGTTTGCATTCTCTTACTAAGGAGGGGTTTGAGCTCAATGAAGGAGATCCATTCTGGTTTCTATTTCCTTCGAAGCACTTGTAATGATCTGATCTAGCTGTAAGCTAGTGCTTGCTGTTTTCCCTTGCTTTGGATCTGCCTTTGTTGTGCAGATTTTCTGCTGTCAGTTGACTGCTGTTTTCTGGCAGCATTCTCTTTGGCAAAGTTTGATACTTTGGTGTTTGGTTGTGTTACATTTCTTTACTTTGTACGAGGTTCTGGGCCCTTTCAAAACCCTGCTTACCTTATCAAAAACAATGATTAGGTCCCAAGACCCAGTAGCAATGCCTGTGCCTTAAGACTACTTTTTCGTTATTTCTTTGATGCAACAATGGTTAGGTCCCCTTCCAAATCGCTGATAGCGCTTCCAGCCTCAGAGAAACCCAAAATACCTATAGATGCCCCCATCGAACTTCAGTTAGGTCTAACTGGCCACTTGGGGTGGTATCCATTTCGCATCTTTCCTTAATTTATTTGTGGAATTAGCTCCACTAATCTCATAAATGGGGGAACTAAAAGGATGTTATTATTGCTTTAGACTCTAGAGTATATAAGGTGTTAGTTTAAATTTATCCCACGAACCACCTAAAAGATTGACTCTGTATGCCATTTTTACGAAACAGATTGTTGAAAATCCTAAATAGGCGATGTAGTTTGAAGATACACTCCTGTAGGCAATACTTTTAGAGCAATCTGAGGTGTTAATATCAATGCTAGAATTTTTCTTTGCTGTGTGATTTTTTCACTGCTTTTTATGATTATTTGCATTGTCATTTTCTTGTATTTTTCAGTTCCAAATTTCCTTGACATTTGAATGTATGGTGCTATGGTACTGGAGCATCAGAAATGACTGCTTGCAAGTAATTCAATCATTTCACGTGAGATGTATTGTGTTCTGATATATGGAGCATCGCAAACCATTAGTTAGAGCTAGCAGTTCTAAATATTCAGTATGTGATGCATTCAGCATTGTTTTCTGACGTTTGGGGAAATGAAAACTACTCCTTGCTGAAAGTAGCTTCAATCATTCAGCAAACAATGTGTAGTTTACTTGCTGCAAGCAGTTTGAATTGTTAAGCATAAGATATGTGGCCTACTTTGTGCAAGCAGCTTTTGTTATTCTCCATAAGATGTGCAATTTACTTCCTACAAGTAGTTTTAATTGCTTGGCACAATTAATTTTCTGAAAGTGGTTTTATATTCTGCATAATATTTGTGGTTTAGTTGCTGCAAGTGGTTTTAGTTATTCTACATAAAATGAGTGGTTTACGTGCTGCAAGTGGTTTTAGTTATTTTGCATAAAATCCGTGCTTTAATTTCTGTAAGGAGCTAACTTGACCTGGATGTAACTATTGATTTACAGCTATTATATTTCAGGCTATTTCCATCCTTTCCTTGCCATTTTTCCCTTTTCTGCACCTGTTTTGATCTTAATCTTTTGCCAATTTCTGGACATCATTCACTATTGCAGATCACTGGCCTCATTCTAAAGGAGCTAAGTCAGCCTGGATGTCATTATTGACATAAAGCTATCACATTTCAGGTTATTTTCATCCCTCCCTTGCCATTTTTTTCACTTTATACATCCCTTTCTGTTTGATTCTTTTGCCTTTTACCGTCTCAAGAATCCTTTGAATCACTTTAAAAGTATTAAATCTTCTCAATAATCCTTTGAATCACTTTAAAGGATTAAATCTTCTCAAGAATAATAAGGCTATGGTTTCATGGAGGGGCTAACAAAAATTTCTAGGCAGGTGCTGCTAAGAAAAATTAGGACCCTTTTCAGGTAAGTGATCCCATGGATTTTATTATTTTTCAATGGAGAAAAATGCGGTAGTGGAAGTGAGAAATTTTGTAAACTGAATCAGAATAGATGGCCCATAGTTTTTTCAAACTTTAGAATTTTAAAAATTATATGAAGAATAAATGATCCATTTTTATTTATTTTTTAAATTAAAAAAAACATTTCATGCAAACTGTCATGTAACAGAAAAACCCCTAAACTAGCTTGAACTTGAAGCTTATATACTAGTTACTTGGGACCCTTCTTTTAGGAAAAAGATTAATTTTATTCATCTAGCTGCAGTTATCCGATTCCATGGGACTGTCCGAGTAAAATTAAGAGATGAAGCCCTTTTTATGGGACAGCGTCCTAATAGAGCTCTTTGCATATCATCTCAGTTACAAAAAAGAAAAAACACTTTTAAGGGACTAAATTCTTTGGAGATGCAGAATATGCTACCTAATAGAGCTCTCTATATATCATTCCAGCAAGAAACAAAAATCACATTACATGGCAAAATCCCCTCAAAAACGTAACAGACTTCTTTGTATGTCATCTCAAGAAGAGAACACACTCTAAAGGACATATTAATACATTGATCAGCAACCTCACTACAAGGCAAACTGGCTGAATTCATTAATGAATCATAGAATGCCTAAAAATCAACAAAGCTCATCATTATTGCATTAAATAATTAGTTTGTACAAGGTCAATTTATTCGAGAGGGAATCCCCATTAGTGGATACAATCAGGGCCTTAATTTGACGGAGGCATGGCATATTAAGAGATTTTTTTGGCCATAAAATACAATCAAAATTTGAGGAAGGATGAACATTCCATTAAAATATATATATGTTCAAAAGGATAACTTCAAATAGATAACCGTCAAGTAAATCTACTGATACAATCCGTGGCCAACGACAAAAGCAACTCACTTTTTATAGTCCCTAAAACGGTCGGAGACTCTGTAGCAGGGTCGAAAAGAAAAGAAAATCCCTTCAGAGGCTCAAATAACTGCTTTATGTGACGGCGTGCATGCACTCCAGGCTCTCTGGAATGAATTTACACCTTACATTGTCCAGTTAATTGGAAGAAAAATCCTAATTCAAATAATCTCAAATAACATAATCTGACCATTCAGCAATGAAAGACGTATGGTCCATAGTTTCACTGGGATTCTCGGTCAATTTGGTAGGATTACGCTTTCCCCCAACTAATCTGGCAGGGTTTCCAACAGCAGTAGTCTTGGGTGGCACATCGATGAGCACAACAGCCCCGGCTCCAATCTTAGCCCCTTCGCCAATTTTAACGTTGCCAAGAATGGTAGCCCCGGCGCCGATCAAAACCCCATTGCCAATTTTCGGATGCCTGTCGCCGCCCTGCTTGCCGGTACCGCCGAGGGTAACGTGGTGCAGAATAGAGACATTATCGCCAATAACAGTGGTCTCGCCAATAACAAGCCCCGTCGCATGGTCGAAGAGCACGCCCTCCCCAATCCGAGCGGCAGGATGCATGTCCATGGCGAACACTTCAGAAATCCTGCTCTGGATAGCAAGGGCGAGCGCGAATCGACCCTGCGACCAGAGGCGATGCGCCACTCGGTGCGCCTGGCAGGCCAAGAAACCCTTGAAGTTGAGCATACAATGGGAGTAGGAAACACAGGCCGGGTCTCTGTCCTTGACAGCGCGCATGTCGGTTCGAATCGCCTGGCGTATGTCGGGGTTTTCTGCAAACACATCCACCACCAGGTTGTAGAGCAGCGTGCTAGACAGCGTGGAGCTCGACAGCTTATTAGCCAGATGGAACGCCAGCGCTCGCTCCATCGTCTTGTGAACGAGGATGGTGGCGTACAGGTAGCTCGCCAGGGCCGGCTCCGCCTCGGCCTCCTCCTTCGCTTCGCACCGCAGCTGCTCCCATATCTCGTCCTCTTCCTTGTACAAGTTTCCCATTCTCTGCGAAAAACGATTTCTTACACCCTCTCACAATGCTTTTCCCGCTCGGGAAGCAGGGAATTGGGGAATTTATAGCTTCGGTCACAGACCATACACGTAACCTGCACAATAACGTGCGGGCTCAAGTTCCCACTCCTCGTGAACGGAAAGCAACTCAATCACGTTTCTGCAGAGGAAGTCGTAGAAAATTTGGCTTAAATGAAATATACCTACTGGCATATCCGTTTCCAGACGATTCCTCCGCACAGTGATCAAATTTGAGAGGGATGCTATTGTTTAGTCCGAAGGATTGTTTGATTTATTTTAGTTTTCGCCGTACGCTGTGGATTAATATATATATTTAAACGAACTTTCCTCGTAGAAATATAATTGGTTATGAATTTTGGGAAATTGTGATTCCGATGCGTACAATATTTTTTTGATTTATTCAAAGAAAATCGTGTTTTAAAATTATACATTTTGGATTTTTCTCAATCTTATTAAGGTGATACTTGAAGACCTACCACGATTTATTTTTAATTAGATTTTAATCTTTTTTAAATAATTTAGTAGGGTTTTATTGGGGGTCCTCTTCTTTAGGATTATGGAAAGGAAATAGTGGCTAAAATTGATTCAAAATTAATACATTCAAAAATTAAAAAAATATATAAATGATTAGGAAACTTTGGGTGCTAAGTCTTAAATTAAATAAAAATGTATTGAAAACTATATTTAAAAGCGAAATAAAAAAATATTTAAAAGTTCAATTAACCCCTAATGCTTAATACCATGCATAAGATCAACAACACTATTGGCAATTTGATTGTCATTGATGTCAAAAGGGGTATCTAAGTAATATCAGATGAAGAGTTGCTCATTGATGTCAAAAGGGTTTCATAAGTATCATGTCAAAAAGAGAGATTGATCAGCATTATGATGTTATGGAAGCAAGTGGTGAAGAACTACAAAAGTTCGAGCTTCAGGCCTCGGACATACCTTATATCGCTTGCTAGAGAAGGAAAGAGTTAGTCTTTTTTAAGCCAAGTCTGATTAGACATTAGACTTCGAGCTTGAGGCTTACTTGATACTACAAGGTTTCGGAATTTGGGTTTTAGTCATACCTCTTACCGAATGCCTCAAAGGAAATGAAGAAGGTTTGAGCTAGGTTTCAAACCTCGGACTTCAAGCGTACCTTGTGTCGATTACATAAACGAATGAAGAAAGAAATGTGTTAAGTCTAAAAAGGCTTCAGACATCGGATGTCAGAGTTAAGGCTTATGCCTTGACTTACGGTTAAGTAAGAGGTAAATGGTATTAGTGAAGGTTGACACACAAAAAGGTTTTGAGGATCGGAGGTCAGCAATGAGTCTTATGTCTTATCAAAATGCTAAGTAATGTAAGGGGTATGGAGGAACCCCGAACCCTAACAACTAAAAGGGTTAACACTGCCAAAGGTTGGTTTCAAGCAATACGAGTTGGGAGGATGGCTTACGCCATGTTGAAAGGCAAGTGAGTGGTAAAGTGAAAGGGTGAACCTCGACTTCCGATAGCTTAATGCAAAGTTTGATGTTTTGCGCTTTGGTGGTTCGAAGGTCAATATGTTGGCTGGTGATAGATGCAAAGGGAGGTAGAAGGTAAAGAGTAACGTTGATGGCCGAACCCCGACAAGTTTGAAGAAGAAGCGAACTTCGTTGTTCAGTTGTGCTTCTTAGGCTCTGTAAAGCATTTCAAGCAAGAGGTAAGAGGGATTAGTGATCCCTAACCCTTGACAAATATGATAGAAGGCAGAATGTTGATTTTTCATAGAAAGCTTATGTTAACTTGTGTTGACCACACAAATTGGAGGGAAAGTGACACGTGGCTAAAAGCAACTAGCTGGGTTGATTCACATCACTATTGTGAATCATTCTAACAAGATCTACAGCCCAGGTTTGAATCAATCAATCAAGGATTGGGTTTTAAATGCAATGATGGCTAGTTGGTAATTGGTCTAGATCATGGCATATATTTCATGATCGATAGCCTGCATTTGATAATTGGATATTGCCCAACGATGGAACTTGAAAATTAAATGAATGAGAAGGTTGCACAAAAAATGAAGTAACCATTCCAACAACATTTCAATTAGTGATTGAAGGGAATAAACAATGCCATTAATGTCCAGTTAACTATATAATTTGGAAGAGATCTTCAATATTGATCGATCATGCAATTATAGGCATTAAATGAAGAACAAACCCTAGATTGTTATACGCCAAAAATACCAAGCGCATTGAATGAAGTTAGTGGTGCAAGGCTCAAGGTGAGATGGCATGTTGGAGAAGCTAAGAAAGAAGTTGAATGACTAAGTGTTATGTTGATGTATGAATGTTAAAGGAAGGTGTGTATGCACATGTTGTGATAGGTAGACCTAGACCAATATATAGAAACATCATCTAGGATATGCATTGAGTTTTAGAGGTGTGTGAGATATAACATAGAAAGGGAAAGAGAAGAGAAAAGTAGAGAAATAAATTGTTGAGTGGACAACAACAAAGAGTGAGCAGTTGCAAAACAAGTTTTCAACATTGAATTGGATCCATTTTTGAATCATTTATGTAATTTGGAGTTATTGCTCCATATTTTCATTGTAAATATGATTGGTTGGTGTCATCAGATAGCTAGGTTGATGCTCAGTTAGGAAGTAGGTGCTTCCTTGGAGTTTGTGCTCCTAAAACAAGGGATTGATGTCTCCTTAGGGTTGGTGCCCTTAAACATTGTAACCAATGAGATTTTATTGTAAGGCTAGATTAGGACAGTAGATCCTAGCGGTTATTCTCACCGTGGTTTTTCCCATATTGGGTTTTCTATGTATATTTGGTGTTATGAGTATTTGTGTGTGTGTGAATTTTTGCATGATTATTATATATGCTTTAAGAGGTGTTAAACATTGAATTTTATTGATCTACTAATTCACCCCCCCCCTCTTAGTAGATATTTGTGTTCCAACAAACACACCCAAAGGAACCTTTGCTAACCTCAATGACATTGCATGACCTTTAGGAGCAAACGCTTGGCTACCATTGCAATCCTTGTGTATTAAAATTTGACACTAGAATAATATCTCCTCACAAGGCCTCATGAACTAGCATGATATTCTCTAATGAGGGTAAGGTGAAAATGCACCAAAATAGACATGTGAAAATTTTGGGGGATGGGTTAGAGCAAGTCACAAAGACTCGCATGGAAACTCAAGAAAGAGACCAAAATCAAGCCTCGAGAGACTTAGTGGAGAGATTCTAAAATGGAAATCTCAAAAGAGAATTTCTACAAACTAAGGAATTCATCTAGTGAAGTGGTAGATTGGTTTAAACAAGTGTGTGTATGATAGGATGATGGTCTAATAAATTTCCTAGAATGTTGCTAGATTGCAAAGATGTCAAGTTACAATATTGCAAAATTGCAAGAAACTATTCCAAGATGTTTTGCATGAAGTAGGTTTGCAATGTTGATAGGTTGGTTTAAACAATGTGTGTATGATAGGATGACAATCTAATAAGTTGCATAGAATGTCACTAGATTGCAAAGATGTCGAGTTGAAATATTACAAAATTGCAAGAAACTATTCCAAGATGTTTTGCATTAAGTAGGTTTGCAATGTTGATAAGGTGACTAAATATTGGAAAAGTGTAAATGTAGATAGTTACATTGTCATAAGCCTAATGACTTATTTTGAATGTGTTTGCTTGAAAAGGGGATCCTAGATCTAGTGTGTAGATCATTAAGATCAATCCTCTTCTTCAAAGTAACATTAGAAGCCAAACCAAAAAGGGTATGAGATTGGCTAACAACCTAAAAGGAGAGCCAATCTACCCTAGATCTATTTTTTTATTGCTTTGAAAAATGTTGGATTTAATGTGGATTAATTGATTTAATTTGACTATGTAACCAAATTTAAAAACACAATTTTTTCCCACTAAAAAAATGAAAAACTTAGAAATAGAGAACAAATCTGAGGAGGGAAAACTTTTGTGCGCCTATGATATGAATCTAAAGCTGAAATGACTAGTTAGGGGTATGGTGCACCCTAGAATGGCTTCCTAATTTTCAGGATATGATCTCATAAGCCTGTAACTCTTTGTATGTAGTATGTTTTCTTGCTCTACATTTTTTCGTCTTTGGATTTGAACTTGCTATATAGGAGTTTTCCTAGGTGAAATCCCTATTTTGGTATTTCTACCTCCATGAATAGCCAATTGATTGACTAATAAAAAGTGTGTGTTCTTAACCTTAAGTGCATCTAAGGTTATAATGAGCTAAAATGCTAAAAACCCTACTCAAATGCATTAGAGAAGGATTCCTAAATGAGATCAACCCAAGAGAAATTCAAATACCCTTATGAAAATCTAAAATGCAACAATACCTCACTTAGGGCAACAAGTAGATCAAAATATGAAGATGAGAACACTCTGAAAACAAGTCATTAGGTGCTTGAAAGAAGCCAAAGCTATCTCCAAAACCTAGATTCCATCATGCTCTTCCATTGGCATCAAACTCCAATCATTGTAGCAACTTGATTAATTTTCAAATTCTTCTTGAAAACTTGTAAAAATGGATGTATTTTGGTAGAGTCTTGTTGTACTTATGATTGCTTATCTTAATTTTGAAATAATAAGTCATGTTTATATAGTGGAATTTAGAATAAATTAAAGTGTAGGTTGAAAGGAAACTTGCATCCATCTAATGACAATTTCCACATAACCCAAAAGAGAAATCTATGCAAATAAGTATTCAAAATCCACATGCAAGATAATATACAACATATCCATAAAAAATGACACAAGATATACTCTCAGAAAACCCTCAAGAGGGAAAATCCCAGCCTCCAAAAGCATCCATGACTCATGTGTTGTTTAGGAATAAACATTACAATACATCTTCAAAGCCTCCATGAACACGTCTAAAATAACAAGTCTCCTCAATGCATCCTCCATGTGTACAAGCATGCAACCACACATCCCATGCCATGCTTCACATATGCACTCTTCAAAAGAAGACTCAAAACCCCAAAAAGTCAACCTTAGACAACTACCCTTGTGTTTGCTTTTATAGAAACAAGCTCACACAAAAACCACCAAGTGGTATTACATAAAACCATGTGACTAAAACCATGAGATTACAAAACCATGACCCCACATTTAATATTGGGTACTTTATTAAATTACTTTCCTCGATTTATTAAATAAATACATTTTTACAACTTACATTATGTCCCAATGTTACATACAACATAAAGTGGCCCCAAGGATGTTAACTCCTAGAGATGCACATACTTATAGGTCCCCCTAGGTGCACCACACACATAATAATAAATTAAACATTATAAACATCATGCAAGGTGTACAACACCTAATTCCTAACATATAGGTTGACTCATTTGATTTTAATTTTTGGGATTAATTTACTACCAAGGCTCAAATTTGAAATTACATCACCAAAATTAGAGACCGACAAAAACAAGAAACTAATTTTGTCAAGCAAAATACCTAGACTAGGGTGCTAGGTGGCCTTGTCCAACTCTTTCACACTCAACAAAACTTATTTTAGGTGTTTAGGGTTTACTATTATCAGGACTTCTTCAACATAAGAACACTTGTTAGGGTCATTTTGATGATGTTTTAATTGACTGGACATTTTCTAAGGCAATACTGACATATTCTCCTAGATTGATAAGAAGAATTAGCACTAGAGGATGTCTAAAATGCTCGAATGGATAGGCTACTAAAGCAAGTCCCAAATAGAGCATCAAATTGTACTTTCACCTAAAAGGGAGCACAATTTTCAATGCTACAAAATGTTGGAAGGAAAATAGTCTTTGAAACAAAATCAAAATGTGTTAATGTTAAAGTTAGATTTTTTCCTTGCTTGATTTGTTTAAGTTGTTTTTGTGTTGAAAATTTATTTAGATAGTTGTTTTAGTTGCATAAGTGTTTGATAGAGAGTAATAAATATGAGATCATGAAAGGAACTCCTCCAATCCTCTTACAAATAAATATTCAATCCTTAAGATTGAGCTTTTTCCTTTGGTTGTTTTGAACGTTTTGATGTTGCAAAGGGTAGATTTACAATTACAATGTGATGTTTTATTGATTAATCTCATCAATTTCTTACTTGAATAAATATTTTGTAACTTTTCCTCCTTGTCTAGTTTGCATTCAATAGTACCGAATTTGTATGTATGCAAGTTTGAACCAACAAAGGACTAGTTTGTTGCATTTTACAAGTTTTTTTTCAATTCATTGTTTTGTTTGAATTGTTACAAAATAATCACATCAATTGATGTTACAATGGTTGCACATTATTTGAATCAAGATTTAAGAGTCAACTATTGAGAAATAGCTTGCACCATGTCATGTGACTAATTTCTACAACATAAGATCCATAGCTTCTAGTTGACATTCTACACCACCATCACCATCTCAAGACCAATTCATAACTAAGGGATCCACACCATAACTAGTTACACATGTTCCACCACCAACATCTATCAAGACATAAGTTCCAATAAAATTGCAACCCCGCATACTAGGGAAGATATAGGGGCCACTCAATTAATGTAGGCTACCACAACTTCATGCATGTTGATGTAGCGCCAAGCACCCAAATATCTACATAAAGATCAACTACTAGAGTTTATGCTTGATGATGACCCCCTCATTTGTGTGATGAACCTTTAAATTTTGAATGCATCATTGGACCTAATTGATAGCAATAAAATTATGGGGTCCAATGTAGGCATTAATGTGGTGTGCAAACATGACATATTTGAATCCATGACCGTGTCACCTTAGGCCATTATTGTTGAAAGTATAGGATAAATGAGAATAGAAATAATGGATGATATAGATTTTAATATAATTACAATGTCATTAATCTAACAAGCTTATGATGCAGGAGCATCCAGGGTGTAAGAGAAAACTTGCATCACCCAAAAAAATAATTTTCTTTGTTTTAATTTTCAATAAGGACTTGGGGTTATGAAAATAAATACTTTAATTTGCATCTTTGTAATTTTTTCTTGTGGCAAAATTGTAAATGCAATTTTGGAGGAATTATGCTCTAGTAAATGTTTCAAAGGCATAAATGGCAGAACATTCCATTTGGGTGTCCCATTTCTAGGTGGGGGCCACTCGGTATGCATGTTCTTATATGTTCGATTCCATGTTTTGCATGCATTTTCATGTTGGGGCCACAAGTTTTGCATGTTGTTGTATGCCCGTATTTGGAGCCATCAGAGTCGTCTGGAATCAATGGTGTCATAGTTGACTGAGATGATTGACCAAGAGTTAGGTGCCCATGTAGGGTCATGTAAGCAATGAGTTATTTTATATTTTATTTATTTTCTCTCCTCAAGTTGGGTGTGGGATTTTAAGGTGGTAATGTTTGGTTGTTTTTGAAACCAATAATGGTTTTCTCCTCACACATTCTCTATATGTTGATGCTTGTTCATTTGGAGAGGGGGATTTTGGAGAAGTTATGGTTGCCTACCTAGATGTTGTTGGAATGAAGCCAGAATGTTGAAGACATTTGTTGCATATTTTTGTATGTATGAAGCCCAGATTGTAAGGAATCCTATAAAGCTATTCTCTTCGGTAGACAATCTATATGTTTGTTCTAAGGTGCTTTCAACCACTAATGTGTATTCTTCTTCTTGTTAGGCACCTTTTGAGGTTTCCTATCACAAATTGGGAAAAATGCCTAGGGATTTCTTATGTTCTAGTTTTGAGCAAGGTAAGGGTTTCCATTAGATGGCTTAAAATTTTTGTTGCCTACCCAAATAATCTAGAGGCTAGGAGTGATTAATGTGCAATGATGAGACATTGCTCTTTGTGTCAAATAGGTTATTAGGGCCAATAAATGTAATGACACCACTCTGTGTGAAATGGGTCATTAGGGCCATTAAATGTAATGAGACATGAGAGATTCTTTTGAAGAACTACCCCCTTCTAGTCTCTCTTGTGGCCATATGACATGGAAGAATTTGTGTTTTCATATGCTTTTCTCAATCTTATGCCTATTAAGATTGTTGAGAATTTTGTGGCCAAAAGTATATGGAAAGCATGGGAAGCTATTAAACCCTAGCTCATTTAGAATGGTAATGGATTTCTCAAGATAATATTTTTGTTGATTAATAGTCTTTGAAGTGGTCTCCAATACTATTGTAATATTTTATTAATCAAAATTTTATAAATTCACTCTTATAAATATTTAGAAGTTAGATTATTCAAAATCTTTATTCTAAACCATTCCTTCTTCACTTCAAATTAGAACTAAATTTAACTTGAATAATTAAAATAAAAAAATCTTATATAAATGCGTCTTTCCACTTTAACATAAGATTGTTATTCAATCAAATTAAACATAATGGGATGATTAGAAATGATTTGTGACCTTTCCAAGAAAAACAAAGTTGACTATAATTGGTTTTCTTGGTTCACTTAAGAATTCACTCTAGAAGTATCTTATCTATTAATGTCCAAGTGGTTCCCAAGTGACGAACTTTGATGGGCATATTGGATATAAGTCAATAAAGCTAAATGCTTATGAGCTCATCTTTTAGGTACCACACTATTGTCAACTTATAGATAAAAACTTGTCTTATACAACAAGTCCTAATCCCCACTCTAGTTCAATGTTTTCTCAATCGACATAAGTTGTCGTCTTCTTAGAATGATTTTTCAGAAACTATAAAACTATAAATGTCAATTCTCTTTCTATGAGAATTGCTTTTGCATCAACATTAAAATAATGTTAAAAATTGAAATGGATAACGATTGAGAATTATTTTGATTCCTTATAAAAGGGGAAACTTTAATTAAATAATTTGAAGTTTGGAATTATGAAATAAAATATCGGCCTATGGAGATGGCTATGTTTCCTTGAGCTAACTTTTCATGCTTTTTATAATGATTTTTTTAAGTGTTTTAAGAAGTTTGCCCATGTCTAATGGCTATTTTTTGGGGGTATATTTTAATTCTTTATTACAATCTTATATGGAAAGAAGGTTTCGTAAATTCCTCAACTAGAGAGAGGACAGGTCATTACAATCCATATGCTTGATATTTTTAAAGGAATGATCATCGATGTGAGGTAAAGGGTTATCCTAGAAGAGTAAACAAATGAATTAAGGATTTAATATATTGTATTGGATTTGCACTCATTCACACTATGGAAGAAAAAGTAAAACATAATGCAATTTTTATATATGGATGATATTTATGTTTAATGTATAAAATTGTATGATACAATCTATAAAATAAATGAAAGAAATGTATTAAAATTTTAAATTAATGTATATAAATTAATCAAAGAAGAAATTTTAGGAGTTGTTATGATTATGGTGGGAGAGTTGAAAAACTAGGTTTCGTGATGCAATCCTAAATCCTAAACATGAGATGGAATGACAAATAAGATCAAGATAAATCTAGAAAAAATAGAGTTATATCATATCTTAAACCCTAGATGCAACAAGCAAATTAGGTAGGTTTTCTTAGTTCATCAAAATGAAAAGGAAAAGTAAAAGTAAATTTTCTTAGTGGTAAATATAGATCTAGTTCATTGAAAGCAACAATTAGGTAATCACAGTGTGAAGTCTCTAGAGGTCCTCTTTCACAAGATAAGCCAGCTTAGGGAAGATCAACTTTATTTTGCAAAGTTGATGGAGAAGGACCAATCCTCAAAGGGAAAGGGGAAGAAGGTCGGAAAAGATGAGGTATCAAGCCCATATACAAGAGGAAGGGGTAACTTGACGAAGACCTTTGAGGAGAAGACGAAAGAACTGATGGACATGGTCGAGTTGCACCATAACCAGGAGATTGAGGTGGCTAACACCTTAAAGAACATGAAATAGTTTCTCTTTCTGTGTTGTTTCTTGTTACTGTGTTTTTGTTGTTGGGTTTTTTTTTGGTTGTTGTTTTGTTATTGGCTGCTATTGATGATTCAATGTGTTATTCTTTAAGCATATTTTCGTCTTTATAGTTGTAAAGGGTTTCGGGTCCCTTCAAAACCTGTTTTTCCCTTATAATCGAAACAATTTGGATTAATATGAGTTGTTGGAGTGGAATATAGATTAGGTCAAGTCATATTGAAGAACAAGTACAATCATGTTATAGATAGTAATAAATGAAGAGAGATTACTTAGCTTTGTGGTTCAAAAATGTGTGTCAATTAATTAAGGTAGTGAGATTTGTGTGCCTTGAAATATATAAATGCACTAGGTAGTCGTGTGTATAGATGAGAATCAAAATAGTATTCTTTGTAGTGTGTTGGGTTGACTTTACAATTTGTGAGCTAGTTTGTAGTTGCAAACTTGAACTATGTCCACAAACTAGGTCTCTAATAATATCTAGATTACACCCTATGAAATCTAGAAACTATATTGCTAAACTATGATATACCTCTTTCACACTTTCAAGGTTTTTTTTTATTAATATTTCTTTTTTAATATTGAAAACAAGCAGATTACAAATAATAGAAGCTACTAGAAAGTAGTTGAAAAGAATATACATAGTTGACCATCAGAGAAAAAAGCCATAGCAAGATGGCTAAGAGTTCATTACATATATTGAACAATTTTGCTTTGACAAACGTTAATAACATATTGAAATTGTATCACTTATTTTTTAATTTACTGAATTCGGTCCTTGGCTTTCGTATTCCTCTTACATAAAAAATGGAAACTAAGAGAACAAAAAAGCCACCTGAAAAAAAATGTCAGAGTAAAGCCTTAAGTTTCAGTTGTCTGGTGATAGTTTTTAGAAAACACTGCAGAACATCTAGCCTTCCATATATGCCTTAAAATAACCTATGTATTAGAATCAACAATAATATTGTTGTGCATTCCCCAACCAAAAATAGCCTCTTTCCAATTTAGTTCATGAAAGAAAATAGATAGAAAATTAATAAACACAACTGTCCATTGCTTCTTAACAAAAATGCAGTCCCAAAATATATGCTTCATATTCTTAGCACAGTGACAAAAGGGGTGGTTGCTTGGTTGAAGCATCATACATTTCAATTTATCCCCAACAAGTAGCTTGCAATGTAAAATTTTCCAAGCCAACACTTGTGTATCATGATCACCTTTTGACCTCCATATTTGAGCACTAATTTTGGTCCAAAATTTGGAGCTAAATCTACATTTCCACTTATGATTAAGACGAGGAGTAAGAGTCCAATAGGGAAGGATCTGAGAATAAACCTTCTTCAAAGGAAAATAGTTGAACGAACTAAATGACAACCATTTCCAATCTTTGAAAATTTACAATCTCTAGGAGTATAAAGCTTCATAGAGAGATCAAGTGGGACTAAGGATTGCACAAAGATCAAAAAATGTTTAAATTTCTCACTCAGTCCATGTTTTTTTTTATGTAATGCCTAGAATCCCAATCAAATGTGTTAAAATCCCACATATCTTTGAATTTTTGAATTCCTTTTTTAAAATAGATAATAAACTTTTCTTTTGAAACTAATAGCAAGTGGTTGATTATGATAATTAATTAGTCCATTCCACGAGATTGAAGTTGAAGCAAAACTAAAACCATGCTATAAGGAGGAGTTATTCCACTCTAAAAATTGACAAACCTACTGCCAAGCTTTCCAAATAGATTGAAGAGGAAAAGAGGATTTGATTTTGAAGTAGGGAGACATTAACATCTTGAAACGGAGAAAAATATGGAATGTGTTGGATGTATACGGGGTTTGATATGTGATGGAATGATCTAACACACTTATATTTTACCTAATTTCATTAGAAAAATAGATCTCCCAAGGATAGGATTGACTTTCAACCTTGAGGTGAGTCAATCCTATTAGGAAGGTCTGTTGTTTTCTTATGAAAAAAATGACTAATTGGTTGTTTTGGGAGATAAATTTAAATGCATTAACAAACTCAATTGTATGACCTAATACTTGAAATGCAAAATATTATGATAATAGAAACAGAAACAGTAACTTGCAAGAAGATCCAAGAGAGGCATAATGATATGTACCTAGCACGAAAAGTGTGTTTTGAACTCTATTGAAGGACAAATTCACCCTAGGGTGAATGGGTCTCTATACAGGGGTCCAAAATTTGATTTTTAAGTCCTTAGATCCTAGATCTAAGCTTTTGATTTCTCTAGGTTTGACTATTGGAAAATTGAAAATAAAATTTGTAGGTGAGTTTTCATAGCTTGACAACAATGTTGACAACTTTGAAAAATTTGCAAAATTTTTCTTTTAATCAATCTTCAATCCTTCTTCACCCATACATCTGCACATACAAAGAGGGAAGAAAAATGTTTTTTTTTTGGTGAATAAGGATTTTCCTTGGTCAAACTCTGGTTTGGTAATTAAACCTTGATAATGAAATATGATAAATGGAGGGAATTGATGAATGAACAAAGCTATGCTACAACTCACCAAACCTTTAATGGCTTCCCTTAAAGGATTGAAGTCTAAAAAATCACTCTAAGGATTGGATCTTGCATGAATTGGCTTGAATGATTGATTGATTTGACGCTTGAATGCTTGAAACCTATATCACAATGTTAGCTCCAAAACATGACATGAGCACACATGAACTTTGACATGATGATCTGATCTTGATTGATGTTGTAGATGACTAATAACTATTCTCTTAAATGCTTTTGACAATAATATTTTCTCTTGTGAAAGTTGCATCTAGCTTGTTAGATTTGAATTGATAAAATAACTGTATATTTATAGGTGTTTATCTAATTTCTCAAAAATTAGATTCCACAAGCTAACATTTGAAACTTGAATTTGAATCATTAAAATGTCACCAAAAACATATTAAAAATTGGGTCCTAGCACTTAAAGGGGACCCATTCACCCTTGGGCGAATGGGTCCTAGGACTTAAGTCCATGACACAATTTCCAAGGTGTTTTAATTAATGTAGGCACCATTAACAAGCAAGTTGTATTATGCTTGGTGGTCAAGATTTAGTTTATGATAGTCAAAGGGGTTTTGCTTAGTTCATGAAAGGTCTCACTTTAGGGAACATCACACTTGATATCACCACCAAGAGAGGACTAGTCGAGGGATAAAGATTTACACCTTAGGGAATGCAAGCCATAGCATTACCACTAAGAGGAATGCCATATGCCAAGAAAGGTCACACTTTTGAAGGACATCAAACCCAATGTCACCATCGAGAATACACATCACATGAATTTATAATACCACACTTTTAATAAAGTCATGTCATTAAGCAAGTAACAAGCGAGAGGCATAATGCCCCCCGCTTTAAAGAAATTGTTAAACACCATGTCGTGAACAATTGTACTTTAAAGTAGAGAATGATAAATGCCAATACATGAGAGCTTATTTGGAAATTCCTATTCCAAACATATGTTTATGAATAGAGCTATGTCATGGAAAGGAGGTTGCTCCCATATGCAATCCTAAGATAACACATAAAGGATCCATGGATTTAGGGTGAGCGTATTTCTTTGCTACAGTGATATAATAGAGCTTGAAGCCATCATCATTCCCCAAATAGCTCATGGAACAACAAGCACAAAGGAAGAATGACACATAGAGAGAGGGAAGACAAACAATCCTTTTGGGTCAACATGGAGGAGACCTAAATGTCTCAATACTTTGCATCGGCCCCAAAAAGAAAACACAAGATGAATGAAAAGATAATGGTTACGACAGATAGAAAAATGTAGATACAAATAGAATAATGTCACAACAAATTCGCTTCTTTTGTATCCTTGCACCAATAGAGTGACAAGGGTCATCCAAAGTAGGATCAAAAACATAAAGACACGCCAAGCAACACAATATGGGGGATCACATTACGCACATGCAATCACACAAAGAACATGAATAGACATAAAGCTAGTATGACACATGTGAGCCAACCTAAAGCAAGTCGTTTGCATCCCAATCTTGTTCATTATATACAAAAGGTGGATAACTAACCAAAGGAGCAACAACAAGTGTCATACTAGGACAATCACTAGGTTCAACACATGGTGATGCACTCTTGTTAGGAGGATCATCATGGTTGTCATCATTTAAGCTCATGGAAGAGGAAAATAATAAATTTAGCTCATTATGCACTTCCTCATCAATATTAACAATCTCATCATCATCATCCAAGTTAATCATAACAAGATGTCTAATGATATGTCCATAGAGGTTTCATGTTGTTGCAACAAAGGTGAAGAATCATCATGCTTTGTTTGAGTTAAATTTTGGTCTTGGTTTGTTGGTTTGTTCATTTCTTTTAAATTATGAGCAATAGCACAACATCTACACCTATCATATTTAGCATTTCAATTTCTTTTTGCACGATTTTCAAGTTTAAATGGTGTAGGAGTGGGTTTATCAACCATAACTTTCTTTTCTTCCCAAAGGGGGGAATGAAAGGAACCATTGAGGGTTGGTCAACCAATTTCTCTTTAGGTTTATAAACTTGTTTGATCTTAGGAGGCACAATGATAATTGTATGGTTATCTCTTGGTCTCTTGTAAGAAATAGGTGGAGGATTTTTCATGGGTTTATCTTGGTTACTTGGAAGGGATTTTAGTTCAATTGCGGCTTCATCAATGATAGGAGGCTCAATCATGGGTTGAGGGATATTGCTAAGAGATAATTATGTTGTGCACTTTGCTTTAAAATTTTGGTAGGATTTGAAAAAGAAGTCCTTACGAGGCTTAATAGGTTCCATGGGTTCATGCCAAAATAATTCCAATGAGAAATTCCCACAAGAAGACAAAGGATTAAAATGACTACGATGCATAGTGAAAAGTTTATTACCAAATGAAAATTTTAAGCATTTATGCACTACCGACATGACGACATCCATGGAGCGTAGCCATGGATAGCCTAGCTTCACATGGAATTGGTCTGATGACGGAATGATGGAGAATGAGACATCTAATTGCTTTGGTCCAACTTTTAAGGGGAGAGTGATTGAACCTATCATAGGGCAAGCAAAACCATTATGTGTTTTGATCCATGCTTTCAATTATTCATAAGAATCTTGATAAAGTTCATGCACAAACAAGAATTCCTCAGTGATCACATTCTCTACACACATGGGATTAATAAATATCCCATTAGTAGGCTTGTCATTGATTCTTTCAGCTATGTAAAGAGGACCATCAGGTGCATGTTTAATTATGGCATTTTCTGAGAAAGCAATGTCAAGAGACATTTGGGTTTGGCCCTTACGAGGTTGAACGCCAATGAGGTTGACCATATTCATGTTATTATTAGCAAATTTTACTTTTAAACAATGCACTTGTTTTGACCAATTGACTTGAATGCAAACAAATACAAAAAACTATAGTTTTAGAAATTGAAACCGAGATCTACAAACAACAAGATATAAAGCAGACAAAGACATACTAATGCCTAGAAATTTAGAAATTGGCCTGTACAAGGACAAATTCACCCTAGGGTGAATGGGTCTTTACATAGAGGTTTGAAAAGTTAAGTTTTGATTTTTTGAGTTAATGTTTACAGTCTCTATTTCAAGTTGTAAACAAATACTTTTAGTTACAGTTTTCCAAATTTTAATGATTAGATGTATTTGCAACTTAATGGAAAACAACTTGAGCAAAATGACAACTTTTAGGTGCAATTTTGATTGAATTTTCTGATGTAAATGATTGAAAGACACTAATACACAAACTATTATGTAAAATAAATGCAATATGGATGCAATATTTTTTTATTTTTTGTGATTTTAAAGGATGTTGTAGACACCTAAAATTGTCCATGCATTTTCATATAGATCTGCACTTGCATATTTTTTCTATTTCTTATTAACTAAATAATTTTATTTTTTAATTAAGCTAATTTTCCTCTAAATAATTAAATTTTTTTATTTAATTATTTTCCCTTTCAATATCCATTTTCCTGTCATAATTAAATAATTGTTATTTAATTATTTTCCCTTTCAATATCCATTTTTCTCTTATAATTAAATAATTTTATTATTTAATTATTCCCCTTTCACAGGTCCCATTTTCTTCTAATAATTGAATAATCCTATTATTTAATTATTTCCAACTGTCCTCTCCCATAATTAAATAATTTTCACAATTGTTTAATTACCTAACACTACTCTCTCCTAAATTAAATAATTTAATTTTAATTTTCCCACCTTTCTTATTAAATAAATAAATAAAATATTTTATTTATTTCCTCAATGTCAACTACTAAAATTAAATACCTTAATTTAAATTTAGCTCCTTAATCCATGTCTTTTCTCTCTCATTAATCCTTGACCCTTGATTAAATTAATTTCTAATTTAATCTCCACCTTTGATTTCTTTCAAGCAAAGAATATAAATAAATCCCTCATCTAAGCCATTTATATAACACATCTCATTATCTCACCTTCATGTTGTCATTTTCATTCTAGGACTCTTATCTATCACATCTCTACCATTTTCTATCTAGACCTCAAGCATACATTCATCTATCATATCAAGATTCACACCATATCATATCAAGATCAAGATCAAGGCAATCTCAAGGTTATGCAATCAAAGTCTAAGGGAAACAACCATATCAAGAGTCCATGTTCAAGATGACTTTATTTCATTTCATGCATGCATTATCTTCTAGCTCTTAGACACAACTGAGGTTTGATGTTGAATGTGGATTGGATCTAGTGCTTCCTTTGTTATCTATTTTCTGCATCATACATTTTGATAAATCTGACGTGAACCCCCTAACTGAGTTTCAGCTCAAGATTTTGAGAAATTTTGAGGAATTTTGAAGTTGGACCCATTTCACTTGATCTAGCTTACTTTTTGTATGTTTTTGGTCATTTTTGGACAAAACCCTAGTTTTCAAAGATTTCACCATATCTTTCAAATGACGATTATTTTTTTTGTGTTTTTATTTGAAGTTTATGGATCATCTAAGGAAGCTACAAAAGAAAATTTAAGGTCATATCATTATTTTTGGGTGATTTATGATGATTTTAGGGTTTTCCATAAATCTTCATTTTTGGATGCAAATCAACAATTTTTTTGGATTTTTTTTGCATTTTTGGAAAGCCCTTGAAATTTCAGTGGGGGTTTGTTCTTTACAAATTTATTTTTGAGTTGAAAATAGTGATAAAAAATCAAATCTTTGTTGATTAGGGTTTTTCCATGATTCTGCATTTTTTTGTGTAAATCAAAAAAAAAATTGGAAATTTTTGCATTTTTGGAAAGTTCTTGAAATTTTAGTAGGGATCTATTCTTTGTTTTATTTTTGGTGCCAAAAATATTTCTAAAAATTAGATTTATTTTAACTAAGTGAAAAAAAATAGAATTACAATCTAGTGATGAACATATTTTTCATATACATCTATTTTGTTGCATCATAAATTATTTTCTGATCTTTGCAAGAGTTTTATTGCCATTATCAAATCTGAGTTCTTTTTTTTTTTGGTTTAAATCTAACCTTCTAATATTAGTGATCAATTCTCTCATTAGAGTTTTGCTTTGTTGGTTTTGTTAATGTGCAAAAAAAAAACTCTTCAAAGGGAAAATTGGATCAAGTGGACATAAATTTGGAGCTAAAAAAATCCAGGTGCACACTTTTCAACTCATATCTTTATCTTAATCTTGTTTACAACATCACATTTCAATTGGATCTAAAAAGAACAAGTGTCTTCTCAAAATCACACTTTCAATTGGGATTAAAAAGAACAAGTGTTTGCATTGCTTGGTGATCTTGTTTGTGCTTGGAGGTGTGTATGCTCTTCCCTCGAATTTCCATATGATCTTGGGAATCAAAATCACTCTTCAAAACTCTCATTTTCACTTCACACATTTCAATTTCTAAGGTTAATGAGCATTGCTTGTGTGATCAAATGCATGTATATGTTCTCTCCTTTCATTATCATATGATCTTGGAGATCAAAAGCATTATTTGCATCACTTTTGTGTAACCTTCTTAGGGGGTCTACATAGAGAAGTGATCACTCTAGGGGCAACCTCAACTCTAGTGTTCCGACAGAGTATAAATAATGAGGGGTGAATCAAAAGACACACCTCTTGGAAGTGAATCTTGTTAATCTTGGCTAAGTCTCAAAGAACTTTATACCTTTGGGAAGTGAAGGTGGAGAGTGGGTTACCCCCTTCTTCCAAATGTTTGGCATTATTCTCTTTCAAATTCATGGAGTTCGGCCTCACATACCTTCAAGGTATATAGAGGACATCTTTATACCCTTGTGCATCCTAGTTTAAGACCATTGGCCAATTTACCTACTTGAATAATTGTTAGGTTGTTCTTGTGCTTGGAAGTGTCTTCTTATCATAATCATTTGTATTACATCTTGCATAAAATCTTGTCTTACGTGTGTGAATGTGTATTCAAGATCTAAATCTTAATCAAGAAAGAAAAACCATAAACATACCTAAAACCATGGATCAAGATGAGCCTAACATATCCTCCATCTTCCATCTCATATCTCAAGATCTTGTTGAATTTCTCATTGCCAACTACCTTAACAATCACATAAAATCCATGATCATGTGTCCCATAAGTAGATTCCAAGAGATCCTAAACACAATCCAAGCCACCATTGAAATTTATACCCAAGCTAGTTCACCCTCCATGTCATCCTCTCCCTCCATTGGCAAGAGAAACCAAAATGTCTTCCATGTTCAACCAACACCCATCTATAACCATATCTCATACACTTCACATCCTAGTCAACCCATCATCAAGTCAAAGAGGGCCATCAAAAGATCACCAAAGAACACCATCAAAAGAAAACCAAAAGTCACCCTCCAAAGAGCACCAAAAGTCACCCTCAAAGGAATACAAGAACCCATGCAAAATCCTATTTCACAAAATGCTAGTCCTAGTCTTCTAGTTTCACCCTCTTCCACCTCATCAATCCCATGTTTATCCACCTCATCCATATCATCCACCTCATCCATTTCATGTTTTTCCACCTTCATAGAACCTATACAAAGTCAACCATGTCACTCACTTGACCTCGTTGATCCAAAGCATGACACCATAGATCCCCCTTTATGTCAAGATCAAAGTACTCCCTCTCATGATCCCATTACATCTTGTGATCCCATTCCTTATTGTGATCTCATTCCATCTCATGATCCCATTTTATCTCAACCCCATACCATCTTATGATCCAAGTCTCTCAACACCATGCCATAATCCTAGTCCATCAACTCTATTGCATGATCCTATACCATCTCATAATCCTACCATATCCAACCCATTTGATGATCCTAACATATCCACCTCATATCATGATCCTATCATACCATCTCCATGGCATGATCCTAGTCCATCACAAGAACAAATCTTTCCATCCATTACCTCTCAAGACCCCCAAGGTATAATCATTTCCCCTACATCACATGATAATCCTAATCCTTCATAAGATATCATTAATGAACCACAAACATATAAGCTCGGTTCATCCACCTTTATAAAAGTTGGTTTTCTCCTAGAATACCACATGTCTTCCACATCCAACACCCCTCAAGATGGTATTTCATCTTGCTTCACAAGTGACAAGTATCCTATTGGTAAGAAGATTCTTCAAAAGATAAATTATCAAGGCAAAGGGTTGAGCCTTCATGATAAAAATTTACTTGAACACCCTGATATTAAAACACATCTAAATTCATATGGCCTTGGCTACATACCTCCTTATCAAGATGTTGGTAGCTCTTTCAAACCCAAAAGACCTCCCTTTAGATCAAGACGTCCACCTCCTCCATCATCTTTACCATCTATTCTAGGACCTCATCCATCAACCCTTCCATCCATATTGGGCCCATATGTTCCTAATGCATATCCTTACATGCCCTTTCAAAAAAACAAAGACACATATCCTTGAATTCCTTCCAACACCTTCCACTTCAAAATCCTCTATTTTTATATAATCCCTCTATGGCCTCTCCAAGTAATTGAGATACCAAACAAGAAATGCATAAATCCAAGAGTCCACAAAAACCTGAAGATCATCATGTCTCACTAAAAATGCATGTCAAAACAAAGAAAAATATGCTCCAAAATCAAAAGAAAAACATAGCCAAAAAAATGCAAAAGCCAATTAAGAAAAAATCAAAAGTTAAAACAATGTGGGTTCCAAAGAAAGCAAAAGAATCCATACATTCAAATGAAAAATTCAAATTGGTATCCCAAATTTCTAATCCAAAATATTCCATTATTCCACCATCATTCAATCCTCCATCTAAGTATATTTCATCTCATAAGTTGATCATAAGTCTTCCATCATCCTCCAAATTTGTTTTGGGTCCTTACATACCCAAGTTTATTATCCCAACCTTCCCATCTCAATCCTTCAACTTTCACCACCCTTCAAGGTGTGTTCCAATGTTGTTCTTTCCCGCATTCCATCATAATGAATCAATTCCATACTTTCATCCAACCTGCATCCCTCATTCCATACCTTTAATCCAATCCTTTGCATGAATCCTTAACCCCTTTCTCCCTACCCCTATCCATTCTATTATCTTTACCAATTTTCCTAGGTCAATGTCTTTGAGTGGGAACATGTTAGCCATGGTCTATAAGAAACATTTAGTCAATGGGGTACTATCTTCTACAAAGAGACGCTTGAGTCTTTCATTCATATCCATACATCTCCATGAGCTTTCATATCCATCTGTATCCACTAGATTTCACATCTATCCATCTACCCTTGCTTGTACACTTGGGGGCAAGCCTTTTCTATTTGTACAACCTATTTTCACTTAGCCATCATATTTTTTTTTTTATATTCCATGTTATCCACTTTATCCATCCACCTTCCTTTGATCTTTCATAAAGTATTGGGGAAAAATAATAGGAACACATATCTAATGTATACTTAGACCATGTGTGTCTTCCATCCTTCATATCACTTGTCCTCTGTCTCATATTTCCTTTCATATTCATTTATCTTCCATGTCCATTTCATGTCTTTATCAGTTGTCACACATATCCCTTGTCATACCTCTTAGCATGGGGGCATGTTATTACTTTGACATGTGATCTTTGGAGTCCTCTATAGGTCCTCTATTTATCCTTTGTCTTTGACCAAACATTTTGGGTTCCCTTGTCATTGGTTCCCTCCACCATAAAATTCCATATCTTGATTCATCTATCTTCATCCTTCATCTAGGTTGTATCCTTACATGTCCTATCATCAACCCATATCTTAGATCTCCATACCATATCATTGATCCATATCTGTCCATATCTACTTTGGTTTTCAGCTTGACTAAGGAATAAGATCTTGTTTATCATTATCATTTACATTTTTTATTTATCATTGTGTTATCATTGTTATGAGCAAGAAATTTAAACAAATAATAAAACATTGGGATTTAATGAACTTCATGAGAAAAGGATTCTTGTTAAATAAAGTTAGCATTTAACATATCTTGAGTCAAATCTTTAGTAATTTATCACAATCAAAACAATCAAACTATTGTGTCTTGATGGATACATTTTTCCTAATCAGACACCTACCTTGATATTTCAAACAATCAAAAATTTGATCATATCTCTTGGCACAAGGTATTGTAGTTGTTATCTTGTTCAATATATTTTCTTTTGCCTCATTGATCCTTATCATGTGCATTAGCATTTTCATTTATCATTATCATTTTGTATGCATGAGAGCTTGTGCTTTGTCTTAAGTCTTGTCTCTTGTCTTGATCATTATCCTTATCTTTTTTTATCTTTTCTTTTCTTATCGCATTCTGAGGAAGCTTGAGGATTTCTACACCTTGTTGTGCACAAAGGAGAGTGAGGAGTGGGGCATGAGTTTTTCTTATGTGTGTGTATCGAGTCAATCTTCTTGATGATGATTACAAAAAGCATAACCAATAAAAAAGAGGGATTCATTCTGCTCGATGATGAAAAAAAGATCACTTCATAGCCTTTCCATTCCATTCATTTCCATAGCCACCCTTTGATATCCTTTCCTCCCATATTGAATCCATTTCATTAGCTATTTATATGCTTTGCTTGCATCTAATCAATGTGTTGCATTCCTTTCTTCTTTGCATCCACCTAAGTCATTCATATTTTTGAATCTTGCATATCATTTATTTTGTGAGTTTGACCCAACATTGATCTTTTTGGGACAATCTCTCGAGGGGGCATCCATAGCTCTCTTTCCTCATCTGGGGCATCTTTTGTTTTCTTTGATAAATGTCACTTGCTTACGATATTATATCAAAGATGGGAAAAATGTAGAGACCTAAAATTAACCATACATTTTCATATAGATCCACACTTGCATATTTCTTCTATTTCTTATTAATTAAATAGATTTATTATTTAATTAAGCTAGTTTTCCTCTAAATAATTAAATAATTTTTATTTAATTATTTTCCCTTTCAATATTCATTTTCCTCTCACAGTTAAATAATTTTTATTTAATTGTTTTCCCTTTCAATATCCATTTTCCTCTCATAATTAAATAATTTTATTGTTTAATTATTCCCCTTTCATAGGTCCCATTTCCTTCTAATAATTAAATAATCTTGTTATTTAATTATTTCCACCTTTCCTCTCCCATAATTAAATACTTTTCACAATCATTTAACTACATGACACTCCTCTCCCAAATTAAATAATTTAATTTTAATTGAATTTTAATTTTCCCACCTTTCTTCTTAAACAAATAAAATAAATATTTTATTTATTTCCTCAATGTTGGCTACTAAAAGTAAATACCTTTATTTAATTTTAGCTCCTTGATCCATGTCTTTTCTCTCTCATTAATCCTCCACCCTTGATTAAATTAATTTTTAATTTAATCTACACCCTTGATTTCTTTCAAACAAAGCATATAAATAAATCCCTCATCTAAGCCATTTAGATAACACATCTCATTATCTCACCTACATGCTGCCATTTTCATTCTAGCACTCTTATCTATCACATCTCTACCATTTTCTATCTAGACCTCAAGCATACGTTCATCTATCATATCGAGATTCACGTCATATCATATCAAGATCAAGGCAATATCAAGGTTATGCAATCGAAGTCTGAGGGCAACAACCATATCAAGAGTCCATGTTCAAGGTGACTTTGTTTCATTACAT
Organism: Sequoia sempervirens; assembly: GCA_007258455.2. NCBI lineage: Eukaryota > Viridiplantae > Streptophyta > Pinopsida > Cupressales > Cupressaceae > Sequoia > Sequoia sempervirens. Next base: position 800,952,632 of record VDFB02271358.1, read on the forward strand.
GCATACATTATCTTCTAGCTTTTAGACACGATTGAGGTTTGATGTTGAATGTGGATTGGATCTAGTGCTTCCTTTGTTGTCTATTTGCTACATCATATAGATGCAAAATGTAATTTTGAATGATGCAAGATGCAATTTTGAAACCCAAATGAAATGCAAAACTAACTAATGCAAATCCTAGAGGAAATTGTGAATCAAATTGAGTGAGGTTCGAGGAAATGGATTAGGAATGGGTGTGTGCTTGTGCATGGAAATGGATTCTCTCTTCCTCACAGTATGTGTGGAGTTTCTTGCAATTCAAATTTTGTTAATTTTTTTAGGTAAGTTTCTCATTTCTTCTCCATTTCATTTGGTAGTTGTTTTTGGATAGTTTGTATGTGATCAGTGAAGTAGGAAATGTATTTTCATTGGTTTTAAATGAGAAATTGATTGGTAGATCAATTGTATTAATTTATTTTTGAAAATTTCTAAAATACGTTGCTATAATGCCAAAATTATTAAGAAATTCCTAGAATTTCAAAATTGATAGCATAAATTGGTTGTTGGGCATATTTAGACCCAAAGGGTATCTTTCATTTTTTGAATTTTGAGATTTTTGAAAAAAAAAAAATTCAAGCTATTTTAATGGTGGATTGGGTAATTTTTTAGTTTTTGACATTAAATGAAACTTAGAAAACTTGCAATTTTAATGTGATTTTGAATGATTTGGATTGGGGTATTTGAGGTCTCCTTGCTGAATTCTTGTGTTAAATCATTTAAGATTATGTCCAAAATTTTCGTTGAGTTAAATTTATTGCATTGGTTTTCATGCCACATTGAGCTTGGAAATTGTGATGAACCTAGGACTTAGTCCTTTAGCATTATGATTCTTGATGATTTCCTCCATTAGTGAGTGTGATCAATGTGAGTGTTTGGATATTTTATTGTGTTCATGGCAATGTGTTATGTGATTTGGACTATCGTGTGATGATTGATTGTTCTTATTTTTCTTATTTTTGTGGATTATGATGTTTACTCTATGATTGGCATGAGTGTGTACGCTTCTACCAAGTTTCTTGTGTGAGTATGTTTGGGCCCCATGACCATATCATAGCACAGTGGGAGTGAACCTTATTGGTTTCACATAGTAGGGTGGCGTGGAAACCATCGTTGTGGTTCTAAGGTTCGAGGAGCAAAAGTGGCATCGGTATCTCCTCTCTTTGTTCATTTCCTTTGAAATTAGTTAAATGCAATGTAATTTTATGTAAAAATGACATTGAGTCCTTCCCCTTTGTAATTGTAATATAATTTGTAAAAGAACCTCTCACTTGAGATGGATTGTAATTTGTTTGTAAATGTTAGTAGATTAGCCTAATTACATGCCTCAGTGTTGGTCTCAGACACAATAATAAATGTATGATTATGCCTTGGAAGTTTAAAATGAACTTAGGAACATTTATTTTGGGTTTAAAATGAATTTTAGTGTATTCCAATGAGTTTGGGTAGCTTGGTGTTGCATCTAGGCAGCTTGGTCTGCTCAAGAGTCTCCAAACTCACTCGAAAAGTTGCTAACTTTATTTTGGCGACCCTATCAATAGTGGGGAGGCTTGGTATCATATTGGGACGACCTAGTTGATAGTGGTGTGGTTTGGTTGTGAGGGATGATAGGCTCAAAATTTCCTATCTCTATTTGGGCAGCCTGGTTCTATGGTTGGGTAGTCTCATTCCCATACAAATTAGAATATTAACCCTCTTAATCAAGGTTAGTCAAGGGTTTTATTATCCTAATTCCATTTTTAGATTTTTTTATGTTATATAGTTTTCACATGAGAATAATTTTCATGGACTAGACCTTCAAAATCCTAGTCAAGTTATCTCTCTCTTAGGACTTGTTTGTTCTTCTTAGTTTTGGGACCTCATATGGGTAAGCCATGTAAATGGAAGTTTCTCAGAATGGTTCTAGGGATCTATGGGTTTTTAGACCTTGTCCTTAAGTGTCTTTTTTGAGGACTTGTGGTTTCTCTTGCATCATTTTGCATGCACTCTCCTAAAGTTGTCGATTAGCAAACCTAAGATTAAGGAGATTGTGCACCTTGTCTTGTGAAGTCTTGAGGAGGTTGTCTGGAAGTGACCCGTTATCATTCCATCTAGTGGAGAGTTTGTATCTCTTAGTTTGGCATCCTCGAGTGAAGGTTTTCCATTGTTTAGAATTGTTAAGTGAGTTAGGATGTGAATTGGAGGTTTATGATTGGCTCATCCTATCCTAGAGTTATGTTGCGAGAGAATGCAATCGCAGGTTCTAATTGATCATTATGTAGGTGTTGTTTCCTCTCTCTCTCTCTCTTATATGTTCTTCATGGTGAATTTATCCCATGATTGGTTATTCTTCCATTATTTCCACCTTGCTTATAGAATGGTGAGGTCATTGTGTGGTTGTTGTCTTAGGTCATTTTGTTTCATACTATGCTTGTGTTCACGTTGTTGTGCAAGTGTGACATGTCGATGTCATATCTTTGATGTTGTGGTTTTTGTGTTTAAAAAAAATGTTCATTCAAGTTTTGCCTTGTGCTTTGGGCGAGGCATTACATGCACTTCCTATTAATTGAATACTTGTACCTCCTAGTTGAGCAACCCCTTATGTTATTAATTGAATACATGTACCTCCTTGTTGATCAACCCCTTATGTTTTGGTGTCATTTGAATTCCCATGTAATGGATTGGAGGTAGTTGTCACCTTCATCCTACTCCATGTGTTTGTGAGAGAATGAGATCATGGACTTGTGTGTAATAGTCATTATGGAGGAAGTTTCATCCTTTGGTATGATCATTGTGGTGACTTTGTCACATGATTAATGAAGTATTTCGCTTGTGCTACCTTGCTTATAACAAATTTGGTGATTTCATTATTTCTTTGTATTTTTCATGATGTTTTGTTTGTGTATTAACATGTAAAATAACATTTGTGTCATGTTTTAAACACATAAAATATTTGTCTATTTTTTATCCATTAAAGTCTTAAGTGTAAGCTTAGGGTCTTTTATGCTATTCATTTCCTCCTATTTCCATTATACTTCACACAATCTCAACCAAATTCCTTTCATTCTCCCTCTCCATTCCCAATCCATTTTCCACCCCTCTTGTTGCTATTTGATTCCTCTTTTCCTTGTCCCACTATCTATTTCACCTTATTGTTTATATTTTCCATCTTCTATCCAATTAGGATTTTGATTTGAATAATTGTGATTATACATGTATTATTATTTATATTTTAATATATTGTTGCATGATCATGTTGTACATACATATTTTTGAATACCCACTAGTGGGCTGATCTAGTAGCTTCCCAATTAACCTTTCCATTTTGCAATGTTTTTATATAAAAATATGTTTATAATTCAAAGATGGAAGAATTTAGACATTTCCAAAAAAAGGTGGCTATACTAAAAAAATGCTTAGAATTGTATGAGAAATAACTTCTATTTAAATTTCATCTAATTTTAAGCCAAGGTATTGTGCCCCTTGGGTCAATAATCTTATTCCATACACCAAAAATTTTGACCTTGTGGATCAATATTCCTAACCTAATGCATTTGACCCTACCTTAAATCAACTCTTATAGCTCCCCAATTTCACAAAGAGCTTCACTTTGTCATCTTTAGCATGCCTATCTATTCTCATCAAATTTTATAAAGTGTAAGGGTTTTAGTTGTATTCTTTTATTTCTCTCCTTTTTATGGAAGTTTTGGATAGCAACATATATCTTATTTATCTATTTCTATTTCTCATAGGAAGCCATTCAACTTAGAAAAGCTTCTTCATCATCACATTTACATGCCTTTGAAAGTTTCGATGAATTTTAAAATAGGGTCAATATTCCTACACTTGACATGAGATTTTTTTTTTTTTTTAAAATCTTGGGTCAATATTCGTATGGTTGATATGTTTAACCTTATCTTCATTGGTATTCAAATTTGGTTTAGATTCTTCTAAGGTCATCTAGAACTCATTTCTAGTAGTTTCTCAATTAGATTATAGGTCTTTTAATTTTGTATTTTGTTTTCATTTATTTTTGTTATATCACATTTATATTTTCAAATTACTATTTTTAAAATCAATCTCTTATCATTTATCTGTACTAATTTACATGCAATCAAATTAAATCTAATTAAATTTTATAAAATCATTTATTTGATCTAATTTTATAAAACATATCAAATAAAAAATTGTGATTTCTTTCAACCTATGATTCCCTTACCTTGTCCCTTTGTAAATTGATAACTCAATTTTACAAACAATTCTCAACACATGCAATTCGTAATCATTCCAACCCTTGTTCGCTATAAAAATTTCTACCATCCTAATTAATTTTGTAAGTGTCAATATTCTATCTAATTTTCAAAAATATATTAGATAAAAAAATTTGTGATTTCTTTCATCAACCTATGATTCCCTTACCTTATCCCTTTGAAAATTGATAGCTCAATTTTACAAACAACTCTTAACACATGCAATCTATACTAATTCCAACCCTTCGCTATAAAAATTTCTACCATCCTAATTGATTTCATAGATGCCAATATTCTATGCATTCCTTCATATGAAAAGTTTTTCATTTATAAGAATACTATTAAATATGTTAAGTAACAAAATTTGAATTTTTTAGAATCATGTGATGTATTTATTAATTAGATAGTTCCTCTTTTCTTGCCAATAGCACCAAATACTTGTTTTCTTACAAACTTTGTTATTGAACATACATATTTTTCCCACTATTTATAATCAAACATGTGATATTTTTTTTGACACATGGTTTTTGATGCCACCTCATCAAGTGACTCCTTATCCAAACATACCAAAAAGTGAGATCCCACAAAGTAAAACCCAATAAGTGCTTCTCCATGTATTACATTTTGTGGGACCCATTAATGCCACCCTTCCATCCCTCTCTCATTTTACATATTTTTATTTTAGATCACGTTTTTTTTTGGCATTAAATTAGTCAAACTAGATCATTTTTTAAAAACAATTTTATTTTGTGGGTTCTTTGAGGCTATGCATTGTTCAATTGTTTTTCAACGTTTACAATATTTTTAAAATATTTTTAGGTTTTGAATTTTCCCGTATACGACTTTGCTATCATATATTAGTTTTGGGAAAAAAAATTTAAATTGTGTGTGATTATGAGATTCATGCATTAGTAGTTAGACACTATATTTTTGGAACTCTAGGCTCTTTTTTCGCCCCATTAGTCTACTTTTTTGGTTTGACACTTGAATAATAATTATTATACCTACTTTCTACTAGTAGCTCAACTCATCATGAACAATGTTGGTAGGGAACCTACTTTTTATACTTTACTTTTGAGTTGCAAACTTCATGTGGAAACCAAATTTGCATGTGTAAATGATGAAATATTTTGTAGGTGTACGCATTCAAACGTATGAGCTTACGAATGCTTTGTCTCCTAAATTTTTGTCTAAGATGTAAAGGGGACAATGGACTCTACAACACAAGCTTGGAAGACAATGGATGAATGTTGCATAGATTTAAGACATATGTGAGTTTATATGTGGCAAATTGGTTATATAAATATTGGGATAAAGTGGATTATTTGTTTGGCTCATTTTAGAAAAAAAAAAAAAATTAGTGATTGATCAAAAAGTTGGTATGAATAGAAAGATCAACATCATCTTCAGTTATATAAATATATTTGTTCATTCAATATGTTTTCAATTATATATTAAATTATATGATTATTTTAACATTAAATATAAATTATGTTCTTATTGATTTATCAATGAGATTAGTTAAATAAGAAATTTTTTCTTACATATATTTTATTTTAAAAATTTAATAATTTTTTTTATTTAAAAGGGAGATTTTAAAATTTGGTATTTCAATAACTTATTTCAAAATATATGCTATAGTACTAGCATAGTAACCTCTTATTTCACATTTCTATATATATCATCTTGGCAATACCTAATACAATCATTTTGATACCTAAGTGTACTCAACATCAACATATGATCCATATACACAAAAGGAGGCATGGGACACTTAAATGATTCTCCAATCATGTTAATCACTCCCTCATCCTAATAAAAATTATAGTATAAAACATATACCTAATGCTTGAACTATATTGAATGAGACCAAAATATACTTATACCAAAACTATCTTTTTATATAAGATTAAGACCTTTGACCAAATCAGATCATGACAAATAATTAACAAACACCTTTAATCGATCCATTCTTTTTTAAGGAAACTCATTAAATACCTAAATCACAATTAATCTCAACTTAAAAGTTGATTAAAACTTGCCCTCCCATCAAATGAGAGTTATGAAGTCCATCTATTATCAACTACATTATCTTCAACTAGTGAATATCTTTACCAAAGTATCACCAATGCCCCTCTAAATCACAAAAAATGGCTTAACACATACACCAAAGGATCCAAAATAGGTATTATTAATAATCCTAATATATAATAAAAAAATGTTAGACATACCTGATTCCTATGTGCAATCATTTACCAAGCTAGAACAATGGTAAAGAGATATGAATACAAATAGAAGATCTCAAAATATGAATCACTTTTTTTAACTCATGATGAACAAACAACATGTCAAGAATGACTAATCATATACTAGCAAAATAAGTATTGTAACAATAATTCACTAAAGCATAGTGAAAAGGAAAAAAAAAGCATTTTAAAATTACAAATAGTCATCACCAATGTGTCTAAGATATCCTCTATACCTTCAAATTAATTAGTTATATAATAATTCAACTATCATATAAGAAAATTTTGGTGTTTTAAAATTTTGACATTTGAATATGATGTTTTTGACCCTCACCAATGCAATTTTATAAAAACATCCTAATTTGAAAGGCTTAAATCTATCTCTTAAACAATATGAACCCCATCATGTAGGGAATACATAGATATTTTAAAAATTAAAGTTACAAGAAAATTTGGGTGAATGATGAAATTACAATAAAAATGTAACATAATGTACTTGTAAAGGAACTAAAATATATAATTTAGGTTAATCCAATAAAATGCATATATGTAAGAAAAACTAACTTTGACTAATCGATTATGTTCTAAAACTAATTAGTAGAAATAAGTGTACTTAACTCTATAACCAAAGAATGCACAAATATTGATGAATATTTGAATCAGATAATGCCTTCGGATCATAAATGACCCCAATTTATAACCTTTTCTTATACCTCATTATTTATTCCATATAACCAACTCCACCATTTCTTTCTTTTCTCATTTATAATTAGGTATGTCCCTTTACCCATAATATATATCTTTATATCCTAGGTCATGCCCTCTTCTCATTGTGCTTCTCATCTTTCCCACTTGAATAAACTCTCCCTTACTCATAAACTTCATCTCAATCCCACCTTATTCTAACTTCCCCTTGTCCCAAATCCTAATTAAATGAATCCCTTCTTTTATTTTGATCATATGTTTTTATCATGATTCCCACTATACCTAAGTGGAATTTTTTAGGTGGCATAAGATTGCCTCTAATTATTAAATAATTTGGTTAGGTCTACTAATAATGAAACTTAACCTTCTTCTCCAATCAATACCTTGGGATAGATGTTCCTCAACCATTCTTCCAAACTTGAGATTTTATAGTGCATTAATCAACTTACATATGCCAATGCATTGTCTTCTTCTCCATCTCACTCTTCTAATCCCTTAAACATGACCACTTTGGCACCTTCCTCCCCTATAAAATTGGCCTTCTAGATAAGACATTAGTTATCCCACCTATTTTGAAACCTTCACTATTTCAACCACAAATAGTTGTAGTTGATTCTTCTGCCACACTTTATCTTTCCTCATAGTTCCAAATCCACACCCCTTTACCTTTTTGAATTCAAGTTCAAATTTATCTTGGTTCCAAAGCCCTTTTACACTTTCTACTTGGTTGAAGCACTTTTACATTTTTCTATTTAATCAAATTCCTTTATGCTTTCCCTCTCTAAATCCATTATCTTGGGTTGGCAAGAGAAACCTCTAGATTGTCTTTCTCGATTTGATGTGCAATGGGGAGGACCCCAAAAGCAAGTTTGGTATTTAGGCATACCCTTTGCGATCTGTCCAAACCTAAGAGAGATGTGGCTTTGGATCCAAAGGAAAATAGATGTGAAAATTGGTAAATGAAACAGGCAATTCCTATCCTTGGCTAGGAGAATTCAGATATGCCAGAAAATTCTCTTATCCTAGAGCTTGTATTTCACCTCAATATGGTTGTTTAGTAATTATCAAGTGGATGAAATTCAGAAAAAAAAGGGGGGTTCTTGTGGTTAGACGAGAAGGGGAAGAGGAAGAAACAAGTGGTGAAGTGGGAATGGTGTTGCTTGAGCAAAGCAGAAGGTGGGTTGGATCTAAAGGACCTAAAAATGCAAGGAATTGCATTGCCAACTAAATGAATCTTCAAAGCTCTTGAAGGGGATGAGCCTTGGAAAATATTGGTCAGGAACAACATTCAAAGGGAAATTCCTAAACATGCAAAGGCTTGGAAAGAACTCCCCTTGAGTGACCTTCTTAGCAGCCATCACCCTATAGTCTCTAGGGGGTCGATGGTGTTTAAGAGTATTTGGAAAGCATGGGAACATGCTAAGGAGCACATTACAAACTCCAAATTCTTTATGAAATGTACACTGCCCACTCATAGATAAATTTGGTGGAACCTTGTGCATAATGGTAAATCTCTAACACTCATGCAGGGTGCTCGACCAAGAACTAGGCTAGCAAAGGCATAAGTACTTTCTCTAACATCTTTGAGAATGGGTTGCTAAAGGATTGGAACCAGTTAAGTGTAGAGTTTAACTTGTCGGCAACCAATTGGAGAACTTATTCAATTCTAAAAGAAGCATGCAGGGAGATTACCACTCCAATCAATTGCTTACACAACAAAGAATAGTATAAAGAATTTAAATGGTGTGAGGGAACAAAACTCATCAAACTCAATGCAAAGACAGTATACATCTCAATCACCAATCAACAAGAAACTTTTAATCACCTAAAAATGGTTTGGAACTTCAAGTTAAAGAAAAATGAATGGTCAAAGGTACTAAGAAACACTTGGTCTAAAGCAATTGAGCCAAAGAAGGCTTGCTTCAGATGGCTCCTAACATTGCAAAAACTGCCGTGTAAGATAAGTTCGGATGACATAGAAATATGCAACCTTTGTAGGGTGCTAGAAACAATAAGTCACATTTTTTTGAGTGTATATGTAAAGGAAAATTGGAACCTATTATGCCATAACCAAGACATCTGGGATGCTAATGGAAAAACTAAACCTGACAAAATTCTTTCTTTCAAATGTAATAAATTAGGGAAAGAGCTAACTTTGTTTTGGATTTGTATATCTACTGAAATTCTTTGGGGTATTTGGAAATCAAGAAATGATGAAAAGTTTAATAGGGAAAAGAGGACACTTACTGAGTCTAGTAAAAGGCTCACTCTATATAACACTATTGTGCAGGTATCAATGACAATAAAAAATATCCAAGTTCAAGTTCCTAAATTTCCTAGAGGAGGGTACAATGCCAATCAAGCTTTAGGAGGTCAGTTTCAGGCATAGTTGGTAGCATACTACCAAAATTTTCCTTAGAGCCTTGGAGGTCTTCCAGAAAGAATTTAATGAAAAGGTACTTAAGGACAATCAGGGTGAAGATGTTCCACCGTTGCTCAGCATAAAGGACTTTAACAAGGATGAAATTAAAGCAGTGGGTGCCTTATTAAGGATGAAAGATCAAGACCGCATGGTGGATGCAGTAAATTGAAGGATCTGTTTGGCCCCCTTTTTTGGCGACCTTGGTTACTTTTTGGCATGCTCTAGTTCCTTTTGTTGGAGGACACCATTGTATCAGCATTTTCAGTTGGCGGCCAACACAATTGTTCCCTTGGAAACACAACAATTGTGGGAAGTTTGCACAGTGGTTCTTCCCGTCAGCACAATGGTCCATTTTGTCAACGCAGTGATTCCCTTATGCAGCATAAAACAATGGTGTAACGTAAAGCTCTAATGAAAACATTAGTGTGATGTAAAGCAATATTATTTTGTATACGTAGTGGGAAGGGCATAAAGAAGTTGTAATTTTTTTGGTTGGGGGTTGTCAATCGATGTAAATCTACTAATGATCTCCTTGTACTCATGTTGTTCATACGATATTTAATACAAAAAAATTCCTTTATGCTTAGTTGAAGTGGTATTAATTTTCACTCAATAGAAATATATCACCCTAATCCTTTTTATTTTATGAAGATACATTCTAATAGTTGCAATTATGCTATTTTTAAATTCTTGAAATGTGCTACTCATTATAACTTTTTTCCTTTTGTACTTGCAAGTTTTCAAGATGGAGCACTCATAGAGATAGGAGTACACACAATCAACATCAAAATTTATATCCTTTATTTTTATTTAAATAAAAAATCATGTTGAATACTTGGTGTAGACACACAAATAATCCTAATTGACATTATGCACCTAATTTTGATTAATTAACGCCACTTTTGCTATTAATTAAGTAATTAAGTTTATTTGATTAATTCGCTTCCTACTCACTAATGTTCATCATGTTTGATTAAATAATTCAATTTATTTAATTAAAACCCTAAATTCCTCTCATTTGATTTAATAAATCAAATTATCTAAATCAAATGTCATAAGCCCTTAATCCCTTCAAGTTGATTAATTCTGAATTAATTAACTCTTAATCCTCATTACCCATTCTCTAGCTTTTGAATCAACCTTGGTCAAACTAAACCCATGATCAACTAACCAACTTGCACATGAAAATAATTTTTTAATTAACTAATTAACCTATTTTTCCTCATAAAAGCATATTCTTTCGGAATATTCCTTCAATAACTCCATTTATTTGACTTTCTTACCCAAATATTAATGCCTCTTACAAATCCCTTAATGCATTTTAAAAAGTAATTAATCTCTCTTACATCCTCACCCACATTCTCTTACACTCTCAACCATATGCATTAATCTCTCTTACATCCTCTTAACTCTTCACATTTTTTAAAATGTGTTCCATCCTCACCCATTAGCCTTGTGACAAGTGTTACAATTTTATTGGCTTTCCTTTAATCCCACATTCCTCCAATCTCTTCATTCTTCAACCCTTAAACCCTATTTATAGAGGGCTTCTCTATGAAGAAATGATCCACTTCTTTATGCAAAGTCATTATCCTCCAATTGCTATCATTATCTTTGAGGGAAATTTGACTTCATCACACCTTGGAAGCTTTATCAAAGGGGGTGAGAAAGGGCATTCTTTCCACATCAAAGGAGCACCAATCCCACTATGGGATAGAGTTTGAAGATGCTTTCATATGTTTTCATTTGTTACTTTAATCTTTTATTGTCTTGATTGCATATTTAGCATGTTTAAAATATTTCATAGGAACACTTATTTGGTTTGTTTAAATTGACTAATATGTTAATATTTTTCAATCTTTGAGAAAATCCGGGTTAGTTTTCACATTTTGGAGGCCACCGTGGATTCGTATTTGCTTACATCTATTCATAATTTATAGCTTGCATCTATTAGTGGACTGCTTGATTTAGACTTGCAAAGATCTATCACTTTTTTATCACATTTTGTGAAACAAATTGCATGCCTTGTGTATGCTTTACTTTTTTTCATTTGTTTAATTGTATGTTGTGATGTATCTATGAAGTCTAGCTTCTAAAACCTTCCACTATCCTTGCTGGGTTATTTCTATACATCTTTTGAGTGGTTGTGAATAAGAGGCTTATACCTTAAGCAAAGTTATTTCAATCTGCTTGGCATCTTTCATAGGTAGCATTATGATGTGTAAGCATACATTCTAAAAGGACATTTTGATGTGTGAGCAGACAATAAGATATTTGATAGGAAAGTAAAGTCTTTGTTTCTGCTTTATCAATTAATGCATTGAATAGGAAAGTAAAGTATTTGTTTCTACTCATATAAACTTCAAGTTTTGTTCGCTCTTACTATTGAAATATTTGTTGGCACCATATCATTCTTGAAGTGTGATTGTTATTGCATTGAATATGGTTGTAAAGTCTTTGTTTCTTTTCAAATAAACTTCAAGCTTTGGCACTCAGCTACTATTACTAACCATGCATGTTCATTGTGCTTTGATTAATATCGACTAATGCATTAAATATGAATATAAAGTCTTTGTGTTAGTTTCAATATTGATTAATGCATGAAATAGGAATATAATTCCTTTGTCTCTGCACATGTTAACCTCAAGATTTGGGTGCTCGATGTCTTTTAATATTACTAGGGAAATAATTGTTGGCACGACATCTTTCTTGAGGCAGGATTTAAATTTAATATCCATCAATGCAATAGATAGGGACGCAAAGTATTTGTTTTTGTTCATAAAAACTTCCAGCTTTAGGCGCTCAGCTACTCTACTCTTACTGTGGAAATCATTAAAATCACCTCTACAAATCTTTTTTCATTAAGAAGATCAGGAAAATGCATGGCACAAATAGATTAAAAAATCATAGCTAAAAACTGGCAGCTAGGAGGTAAGAATCCATGTATGCATAGTTAATGTTTATTTAAACTAGCGGCTAAGATAAGAATGTGAAGTCCTTATTTCTATTCATATAAACTTCAAGCTTTGGTGCCTTGTCACTATTACTGTCACTATGGAAATCTTGCTAGTACAACATCATTCTTGAGGTTGACTTTGTTCATCAAATATCGATTCATGCTTTAGATAAGAATGCAAAGTCTTTGTCTCTGTTAACTTCAAGCTTTTGACATTCAGTTACTCTTAATCTTACTATATAAATCTTTAATGGCGTGACATCTTTCTTGAGACAGGATTTTTTTAATATCAATCCATGGTGTAGACAACAATCTAAAGTCTTTGTTTCTGCTCATATAAAATTCAACCTTTGTGCACCAAGTTACTTTTCTTACTATGGAAATCATTAAAAGCAGCTCTATAAATAATTTTTCTTTAAGAAAATCAAGAATATAGGATGGCATAGATAAAAATCATAAATAAAACACTAGTGGCTAGGAGGTAGAGAATCCATGAATGCATAGTTAATGCATTAATTGACTATGTTTATTGTGCTTTGTATCGATTAATGCACTAGATAGGAAGAAATCTTTGTTGGAGTGACATCCTTCTTGAGATTTGTTGGCGATTGGGGGATACAAAATCACTGAGTGCATAGTTAATGCATTAAATACCACTAGGATTGAGGAGTAAATATGGTTCATATAACTCAGCAGAAAAAATACAACTATGATTTCTATTTAAATTCTGCTCTTGGAAACTTTTTTTGATAAAGCTAAAACAAATATCACTTTAAATAGAAGTTTTCAAGTTCTTGCGATTGTTAAGTATGATCAAGTTTAGGAATTTTATTGGTTTAGTGGCTTTTGGTGTTTTAAAGTGGTTTACCAATAGTTAATATAAATTATTTCAAAACGAACATTCCAACATCCACAACTGAGATAAACAATGCCAAAGTATAAAACTGATAACTTATTTGTAATATTTGTAAAATTTGTGATAACTTATTTGTAATAAATCTTATTGGTGATAGCTTTGTAATGTTTGCAAGTTTGCATAAAGAAACAATGGTGGTCTCTCTCACATGGTGGTCATATAACAAGCAGATTTGAGTTGGAGAATTGGGCATTGAACTTGAAAAAGCATTTTTAAATGCTCATTGTAATAGCCTAGAGCACCTGTTGCTACTTTCATTTTTTGTTTTAGGCAAACTAGATCATTTTGGGTTTAAAATTAACCATTGATTTGATCCTTTCAAGTTGGTTAAAATTGAACTTAGAAATTTACCAGACATTGCTTTATGGGCTAAAATTAAACAAGGAAAATTCACACTTAGTTTTTGGTGCTTAAAATGAACTCATCTTTACTTTGGGGATTAAAAAGAATTTGTCTTCTTTGTTTTATGGTTTTCAATTCTTTTTATTTGAATGTGTATACACTTCTCTTGCGCCACTCGATGATCTTGAGAATCAAAATCTTTCCTTTGACATTTGTTGTCTAAATCACCCACATATTTTGATTTGGATTAAAAACAACCCTATGCTAGTGTGAGAAAAAGGCATGGTTTGTGTTCCCTCCTTGCGCTTTACGCAGACTAGGAGGTCGAACTACAAACGTACTCCCTTACTTTTTTTGTATCTTTAGAGGGCCTTCCACCCCACTTCAAAAGGTGAGAACAACCCAAGTGGCAATGCACTAAAGCCAAGTTCTTTCAAGTCACTATATAAAAATGTGTTTGTGACGAAAGTCACAAACAACAGGTGTGGATGTGTCATACCGACAAGTGTCACCCTTAGTATCTGTGTGATACGTTAAAATCTATTCTTAGGAAGAGATTGGGAGGCATCTTGATTGACCATAATCTTGAGCTAATCTTGCCACATGTATGGCTACCTTGAACGAAAGCCCTTATTACAAACCAATTATTTAGTGACCAATAACCTTTATGCTTGCTGGTGTAGGAAGGGCCATTCCGAAGCCGCCCCACATTTGTACTATTCAAAGTTGAAACAAGAAAATCCTTAGGATCTCTAGATCTTCAGGATTTTGAGATTTGGTGGTCCCGAGAAGTGTGTGCCATGGAGGGGAGCTAGTGTCGCCAAATCTCTAGTTGTTCGCTTTGTCTTAGTGTTTGGAGAAATCTGAGTGGGGACTCAGCAAGTAGTATCTTTGCAACCTAGGATTGTGCATTTTGCAAGTCAATTAAACACATTGCTTGGATCTCAAACATTGAAACAAACATTAACAAATCATCAAAAATTCAAACCCTTTGGAAAGAGTGAATATATTTGAAGGGTCCAATTATTACTGCTTGCCCCTAGGGATTTTATCCTTAGAGGCTTTTAAATATTTTGGCTCATATCTCAATTTTCTCTCTTTAAAGTCAACCTAGGGAAACTATGGCCTTGACTCTTTGATTTTCACATAATGGACCTTGTGGAATGAAGAGGAGCTAAGACATAGACATTTAGTTTGGAATCTAAACAAGATGAGTTGATGTGGTAAAAAGAATCCATTTAATCAAGATAAAAAAAAGACAATTGAACCCGCACACATGTGCTTTCCTTCATGATTTCTCATAAAGTCAAAATTCCAAAACAAAGGTCCACATATCACCACTTCAAACTTAGGCATCTTAGTCCAAAATCTCTCAAGAAACACCTTTTAGCACTTCACAAGAATACAAATAGATTGGTATACAACTTCTATAAACGTGCTTCAAGAAACAATTCAGGTTTGTATGCATTCTTTTTCAGTCAAAATCCTGGTCTTTTCATGACATTGAACCTATCTAAATCACTGGGTCTATAGGATTTGAAAACTTTGGAGGTTTAGTATGTTCTTCAATACCTTGGTCTTGTAAACAAAGTTCTTCTAGGTTCATCTAGGATAAAAAACCAACACTTCCATTTATCACAACATTTACCAAAACCCATCTCACAAACAACTTTTAGAACTTTGGAAAAATCATATATACTACACTTTTGGTAAATCCTTAGATCAAAATCAAACCATCTTGTTTAAGTAGGTGTGTGGGAATGAATCATTTCTCACACACTTGGTTAAATTAGCACCCCTTTTGGACAAGTTCATCATAAGATCACATCTAACATCTTGGGATCTACAAGTTCATCATCCAAATCAAACCAATCAAAATCAAAATCCTAAGGTCTAGTATTGATCCAAAGTTCTCGAAAGTTCAAACATCCATACCATTCATCCCTCATTTATCACATCATCATTATTTGATCCTAAAACACATCCTAGAATTTCTTTTTGTACCTAAAGTTTAGATCAACCAAAGAAGTTAAAGGTTTATCCCCCATATTCCTAAAAGTTGATCCCAATTTTATGGTCCAAACAAGGTCACAACACAAGAAGATCATGGAGAAAAACAAAGAAACATCAACCTCAAGTGATTTAAGTCAAACATAATTCAACCCTAGGCTATCTATCAACCCTCCACTTAATCGCCTTCAACTACCTCAAGATACTCAAGAGGGAGGATGTCAAGTCGAGGATGTCGTGAATAAATTCAAAGAGATGTCCCAAGATGAAATACTCAAACTAGTCCAAAATCCTAAAATGCACAAACTTGTCAACACACTCATGAGGCTAAATCCTACCCAATACATGTTGGCATTGGCAAAAAAATGAGCTAAACTCCCTTCCAATTTTGATGTAAGCACCATTGTTGAACAACCTTTGGGAAACATACCACAAACATCATTCACACCTTCATTTCCAGGCATCACCCAACCAATCATTCAACCATCATCATCTCACGCCCCAAGTCAACCTATGATCACAAAGGGAAGTTCACTACTCCAAGCCCTTCAAGGGAATCCACTTCTCAACAACCAAAATTTATAGGCCAACAAAGTATTGGGTATGCCAAACACAGTCCCACAAGACCGTAAGCAACCATATGTGCCACTCATCTTCCATGATACAAATAATTCCTCCACTTTTCATGTTACCCCCGCATATTCCATTGATACACAATGCTACAATCCCAACATCTCACAAGGACAAGTGGATTTATTTGGACAAGTGGGTACTTTCAATGCTTCATCCTCACTTCCACAAGGGAACATATCACAAATCTTCCCACCATTCCCTATCTTGACATCATCATCCACACCAGTTCAAGGTATAGGGAAAATCCCTTCAGTAAACACAACAATCCAAAACTAATCAAATCAAGTCAACCCCCCCAAGCACAAATCAAATCAACACATCTATCATGCCAAATCCTCCAAACATGCCATTGATATCGCAACACCAAGTGGCATCAAACCAAATCTCTCAACCAATCATTACATCATCTAAAATACCTCAAACATCTAAAAATCTAGTCTCACAAGGACTAATCATATCAACTACCAACCTGTATCCACCATCTACCACTCAACCCCTCGTCATCAGTCAACAAACACCCCAACAACCTCTTGTCATATCATCTCACACCATTCCCCAAAATCCACCACCTCCACCTCTAAATCCCAATACAATAAATCAGTATAGTATCACGTTGCAAGTAGCACAACAAGCTTACCAAAAGGCCTTGCAATAATTTCAAGCCCAACAAGCTCGAGCACAAGCTCAAGCACAAGCACAAGCGCAACAAGCACAAGCACAATCCCAAGCACAAGCTCAAGCACACGCTCAATACCAAGCACAAGCACAAGCCTTGTTACAACAATAAGCCTATCAACAAGACTTACAACAATAGGCCCAACAACATGCACTATTAGTACAACAACAACAACAAGAAGCCTAACAACAAGTATTGTTGGCACAACAACAACAACAACAACAAGAATTGATGAGAGCCAATTATGTCTCATTGTATGCCACATTTCAGCCTTTTTCATATGCCTTCAATCCCATTCTAATATTACATTTTCATATTATTCCATACCATTTTACCATTTCACATTGCATATGATTAAATATATATAAGTCATATTCAATATAGTTTTAAGATTAAAATATTGAAAATAATTATTTATTATTTTTACTAATAAGTGTTGCAGCATGTAGACTTCCTGTCACCTATTTGATAGGAACCTTCCTATCACTCAGTTCTTTCTTCCATTACTTCCACATGGGGTCTTTCCACAAAATCTCAATGTCACAACCACATCTTTAAGAGACATCAAACCTATCCTACATGGCTACATGCATCAACATTTCATTGGACATTTCAAATGTTGGTTTTCAACTTAATATTTGGCATTATTAGAAAATGCCTCTTGCTTTTATTGCATGATTTCCTAGTTGTTTATGCCACAACATCATATCTACCAATAATTACTGCCACATCAGAAGTATTGCATCCAATTAAGGAGAACTTATGGTTCATTTGTTGGTTGTTTGGGGAAACCAAAATTCACATGTTTCCTATTTTCGTTTTCTACTATAACATAACTGTTTTATTTGTGGCCAGCGGCCAAGGTTTCACATAAGTCATTATTTTTTTGGCCACATTTTATGCCACCTTATGTAATGTTATAAACGTGAGCTATATATTACCAGCTCCAAAAGCAAATTGGGGTACATGTAGACTCTGTATTATTTTTCTGATAAATAAAATAACATCTTCTTTTGATCAAACCAGTGTGGAGTAGATTATCATCTATGTTTAATCACCTGGTAACCAAGAAGGTAGGCCCCACTTCTCAAGCTACCCAATGATGTTTTCAGATTAGCATAATATGTGGTAACGTGTGATTAAGATTTCTGTTATATTTTCATAATGTGTGATTGTTGTAGAATTTGGATTGAAATCAATTATTATGGTAATTTGATATTTTGTAATGTTGGAATATTTATTTAAGTGTGAAATATAAATTATGTTTTCATTTCATAAAAGGTTTGTTGTCGTTATTTTGTAATTTGTACGTGTTTCTATCATTTACTGTGCAATTCCTATTATTTTATGTCACGAAAATAGACTAGGAAAATTAAATTAGAATTTCATTAATGCAATTTTTGTGTGTTCTAGCTACATTTCATCCCCACTTCATTTATTGCTTTCCTCCCTTAGGTATACTACTACAACACCTCTCGCAAGCTTACGATCCCTGGATTAACACTTACACCAAGTTGAAATCTTTCTTATTCTTTACCCCGGTTTTGGCCTAGCAGGCATACTAACAAGCATTGCTCACACAACAAAGCTTCCAACAACCTTTTATGAGCACACAAAAAAATGATTTGAACCTTCACACACAAGCCACCCCATCCTTCACCCAACAAACCATACCATCCCAAAACACATACATTCCACCACCCGATCCAAAAAATGATTTCACCATGCAAGTCAAGTTGCTCTCACAACAAATTTAGGACATATAATCAAGAAAGACAAAGAAATCACACACACAAG
The DNA here is from genome assembly GCA_007258455.2 of Sequoia sempervirens. NCBI lineage: Eukaryota > Viridiplantae > Streptophyta > Pinopsida > Cupressales > Cupressaceae > Sequoia > Sequoia sempervirens. Next base: position 800,971,600 of record VDFB02271358.1, read on the forward strand.
GAAATTTGTGCCCCTATCCATTTGATAGAAGCATTGCTATGGTTCCATTACCACTAGGATTTGAAATACCAAAATTTGACAAATACCAAGGAAATGAAAATCCTGAGGATCACATCAGAGAACTCCACGTACATTGTATGGAAGTAGCATATGATGACCCCTATCTGATGTGACTCTTCCCCCGAAGCTTGGCTAGTCTAGCAATGGAATGGTTCTCTCGCTTACCTCTTGGAATCAAGAATTTCCAAGAAATCATGGACTTGTTCTTAGAAAAATACTCATTTAACTTAGGCATGGAAGTGAGCCTGGAGGAATTATCCAGCCTCAAACAAGCTAAGGGAGAGACATTTGCATCTTTCCTCCAATTATGGAGATCTAAGGCCAGCAAAAGCAAATGGTCTATGCTAGAGGAACAACAAATTGGAACCATTATCTCTAACCTCGAAGGGGGTTTGTCCTTCCATTTAAAAATGCAATGCATCACAACATATGACCAACTAATCCCCAAATCTCTCAACATCAAAAGAGCCCTTATAGCACAAGGGGGAACACCCGTATACTAAGACAATAGACCATCAACAAGCTACAATGACAAACCTTGCACATCGGCTAAAAATAAAAATGTTACCAATGATGGTGTCATTGATTCCAAAGTTATTATCAGTGACCTAAGGAAAAACACACATACCCACAAAACACTCATCAAATCAATATGCAACAACCCATTCATCAAAACACCCCATCACAACAACAATCAAATAATCAAACGATCAACAATGTGAATGCTCAAGGAGGACCACCCCCAAGGAACAAATATCCACCAAAACACAAGTATACACCACTGGGGGAACCCATTGAATCCATCATGCAACAACTAGTGCAAGCAAACCTCATCACATTCCCCGTCTATGAAAATTACCAAGAACCTTAAGTTAAACCATCGTGGTATAATGAGAATTATCTTTGTGATTTTCACAAGATCAAGGGAAACACAATAGCTAGTTGTATGAGACTCATAAATCTTATCTAGGACCTCATTGATGATAAGACCATAACCATTAAACAACCAGTAGGAAATCAAGATCTCAAGATATACACAAATCCCATTATGGATCACAAAAAGGGAAACAAAAATGGTAAAGGAAATAATTACACCAATGTAAACCATGTTTATGACCATGTAGCATCATTGGATGAATTTGTGATGGTTGTCAACATCACAGGGCCTAGAACAGAGTGTGGAGTCACCACGCGTACTAGCAAGATCTCTATCCCAGGACCACCACCACCACTCAGGACACCATCTACCTATCTGAAATCAAACCCTAATGGTTACAACGTCTTGGAAATTTTGAAAAATACCCCCACCCAAATATCCATCATGGAGTTGCTTAAAATATTGCCTGCACATAGGGATATTCTAGAAAAGGCCTTATTTGCATCCTTCATTCCCACATACATTGATACAGACCAATTTCAAGCTATGGTCAAACACATTACTACACCACATCTCCTTACATTTTCTTAGCATGACCTCCTAACACAACCATCACATAACTGTGTACTCCATCTTGAGGTCTTGGTCCATAAGAACAAAGTCAAAAGAGTTTTGGTGGATGGGGGTGCCAGTTTAAATATTTGTACCTTGCAACTAGTAAAAAATACACATTTTTTTGAGGATGTTATTGAAAAAGAGAAAGGTATGACCATCAGGGCTTACAATGATCAAGAATGGGTGTCCCAAGGCACCATCCAAATCCCCATCCAAGTGGGGCTGGCCATCATGGAAACCACCTTCTAGGTCCTTGACCTTGAGCTTCCATATAATATTCTCCTAGGGTGTCCATGGATCCATCGGATGTAAGCTAGTTTATCCACATGCTACCAATTTGTAAAATTCCCATATCAAAATCAAGAAGTCACGATCCATGGCAACCCTGAACCTTTCTATTATTACAAGAATGTGGAAGCCAAATATCACATGATCCCCCAAGTTCCAAAAAATGATGAGGGACCCATGTCTCCCTATGTTGATCCTTCCACCTTGGCCTCCACATCTGCAACAAAGACACCCCCCATCTCAAATATCCTAGACATTAAGGCTATAATCCAAGATGATGGTTGTGGGAACTATAAATTAAAGAAGAGTGCCTTTGTGGTAGGAGAGTTACCTCAATCTCCTAGATCTCATGGAAAACCACACCTAATCATCACAACATCTCATACCTTCAAAGCAGAACTTACCATTTTCAAAAAGTGGGGAGACCTAAGCAAAGAAGTGGTAGATGAAAAGGATGTATCAAGCTTGCTCTACCAAGATGAAAGACCTGTACCTAATCTTCCCATGGATGAGGACAAAAAGGGTCTACAATTAATGTTTGGCTGGGGTTACAACAAAAATGAGAAGCTCAAACAAAATGAAAATGACCTACTAGAACCTATCATTCATGAGAAGTGCCCTAATAATATTGGCCTTGGATGTACCCCTATGAAGATAACCATACTTGGCAAAGGTGCTCCTGTTAAAATGGTCAAAGCTTCCTCTTAGTCCCTGTTTTGCTTAATAGTCCCTTTGAGGATCACCTCTCTAACCTACCCATGCTATTTGAGGATTCCTCCCTTTTTATGATAACCACCATGTCGTTTGAGCCAAGTAACCAAGTCATGGAGCTAAAACTCGTTTACCCCCAACTCATAGATTGTGATCAACGAGGACCACCGATCTTAGATACATTAAAAAAAGATGAGGCTCTCTCAAAATTCATAGGACTAAGGGATAATCTACCATATGGAGATCACAAAGTAGGGTTTAACATAGAGTTGGATACACATGTGTACTACAGGGAAACAATTGAATCTATTAGTAGCAAAATTGAAAATCTAGGAGTAACGTATTGATCCTTAAGTGAAAACCACATTGTGGCACTTTCTGATCCTAAAATAGTAAAAATAAAGGATGTATCCAATGGTGAAAACCTCTCTAAGGCACCAAAGGATGAGGGATTCAATCTTCCCCTTAGTGCCATGCATCAAGAGAAATCAACAATCCTAGCAGAGAACTGCAACTCAGTGAACTTAGAAACTAAAGAGACCCCACACATCACTTTCTATGCTAAGTCACTTTTGACTGAGGAGCAAGAAAATCTAGCAACATTTATAAAGAAAAGGAAAGTGAAATTTGCGTAGATATACGTTGACATGCCAAGCCTTGATCCAGAAGTAGTGGTCCATCATCTAGCAGTATATTCTAAGGCAAAACCTATCAAATAGAAATTAAGAAAGATGCACCCGCAAATTGCTCTTGTAAAATTTGAGCTACAAAAGCTCTTTGATGCTGGATTCATCTGACCCATTGATTACCCAGAATGGATTTCCAACCTTGTACCTATTTCCAAGCCCACTGGGGGCATCCAAATATGTACCAACTTCAGGGACCTAAACAAAGCATGTCTGAAGGATGACTTCCCTCTCCTCAACATCGACATGATAGTAGATCTAATAGCTGGTTATGAAATGCTATCATTGATGGACGAATTTTCAAGGTACAACCAGATCATGATCGCAAAGGATGACCAACATAAAAAACTTTCACCTATCCATGGGGCACCTATTGTTGGAACATGATGCCCTTTGGGCTAAAGAATGTTAGAGCTACCTACCAAAGGACTATGACCTTGATCTTTCATGACATGATCCATAAGAATGTGGAAGACTATGTGGATGATATATTAGACAAATCAAGGAAGCGTCAAAACCACATATCAACACTAGGCCCCATCTTCAATAGATTAGAAGAGTATAAAGTAAGACTAATCCCAAGAAATGTGTCTTTGGTGAACTTCAGGAAAGCTCTTGGGATATATTGTGTCAATGAGAGGAATCGAAATAGATCCAACAAAAGTCAAGACAATCTTAGACATGGAGGCTCCACAAACACTAAAATAGTTGAGAGGTCTATAGGGAAGGCTTTGATCAATTAGAAGATTTATAGCACAATTGGTCTATAAAATTGTCCCTTATTCCCATTTTCTTCACAAGGGGGTAACCTACAAGTGGGATGAGAAATGCGATAAGGAATTTAATAAAATCAAGGAATACTTGCTAACACAACCAGTCCTCATGCCACCAATTCAGAACAAACCATTGATCCTCTACATTTCAGTTACAACAATAGATCTTGGTGCCCTTCTAGCTCAACATGATGAAACAGGGAAAGAGAGGGCCATCTACTACATTAGTAGAAATTTAGTGGGACACAAGCTAAACCACACGTTCATTGAGAAAGCTTGTCTTGCAATAGTTTTAGACTAACAAAAATTTAGGCACTACATGTTGGCTCATCAAATTAAGCTCATTGCTAAGATAGACCCCCTAAAGTAGTTGCTTTCTAAAGCAATGCTCATAGGATGAATGGCTAATTGGGTCATGATCTTGACAAAATATGACATTGAATATGTGGAATGGAAAGCCATCAAGGGACAGGTAATTGCAAATTAATTGGCCAAAGTTCCTATATATGTCGAGAACCCACTAGTATCAGAGTTTCCAAACGAGTCCATCTTCAACTTGAATGTTGCAAACCATTGGAAGGTATACTTTGACGGATCATCTACATAGCATGGGTCAGGAGCAGGAATCTTCTTCATCACACCACAAGGGGATTGTATCCCAAAATCATACAGGCTGTCTTTCCCTTGCACCAATAGCATTGCAGAATATTAAGCTCTTTGTTGATACCTAAAATTGCTAGACAAACAACCCTTATGGGAAACTCAGTTAATGGGGGACCAATTGAAATAAACTAAGTAACCTCCTAGTTTTTAAAGAAGTTGTCTCCTTTTGTATTTGGGGGGTTTGGAATGGGAAAAGGAAGTAGATATATAAAATAAAGATCCAATCTAAGTGAATGCGCCAAAAGTTAAGTATGGGCATGAGAAATCTTCCTTTCAAATGAGATTTAAGGGCCTGTTTAACAATCTGCATGTCTAGAAATAATAGAAAGCATAGATGAAAAACCTAAGAAGTTTATCAAATAACATAACACAACTTCCATACACATTTATTGAACAAGAAGAGTTCAAGACATGATCTGAATCAGAAAATTTATATTGAAATTATAGAAGTCTTGCAGATAAACTACTTAGTACAAGAAACAACATAGTATAATGTCTTATCCATTGACTACGAAACAAAGAGGCCAAACGGTATGACACAGTCTGTGAGTATTAATACAATAAGCAAAAAAAATACAAAAGGCCTACAGTCTTTTTTCATTTTTTATGTGATTTTCAAACCCTTTTTCCAAGAGTCGAAGTAGTATATATAGATGATCACTCCACCGCCAGAGAGCTAGTAACTAAAAATATTCTTAGGCATGGGAAATGATGTTCATTGCAATGATTCCACAAGGTCGTTGTAATAGAAATATTCTGAAACATGGTATCTAGTTGCCTTTGAACATGATGTGCTCCTTTGAAAATGATGATTGTGGTCCCAGGGCAGAAGCAACGAAACTCTCCAGGTGACATGTGTCACTCACCCATAGGGTTGGTTAGGACACGTATCAAAGAGGCGAGGCTCAACATTCATTCTTCCCTTCCCTGTGATCAAAATCCCTATGGAGAAGACACGTGGAGAAGTATGCATTTCAAGCATTAAATGTGGGGTTCACCAAAAGGTTGCCCGCAAAATGATGTGATGTGGCATGCAGGAAAAGCTCGATAGAGAAGCAAGGGAGAGAGGGCTCTCAAAGGCCCGCGTTGCTGACACGTGGTGCAAGGGTGGGGCTTCAAAATAGAGCAAGGGAAGAAAATCTTCCAAGGAGCGCTTAGCTAACACGTGGAGAAAGCAGGTGAAGGAACTTCAAAAGGGGCTCAAAGATATTCAAACATATGAGACATGGGCTGGGGTCGATGCAAAATTATCAATGGTCACTTGGAGGGAGCTTTAAGGATTTTAATCCAAAGCTTTTAGCGACTACTAGGGGCATTTCGCCTGTGGAATGGGAACCCAAAATTTCTGGTGCGAAGACTAGAGCCTTATCCATTGGGCAATGATCAAAGCTTCAAAAATGTGGCATGCAGAGGTAGCTAGTCGGCCTTGAATGGCATCGATAAGGCACATAGATTCTCTTGCACCTCATGCAAATCGATTATTTCTTTGAAGGGAAACTCCATGGAGATCTCAGTCCCAAACTCAAGCTATAAGAGAAGTTGTGCTATTTGATAGGTGGCACCTTCAATATCTGTAGCAGTGGGATGTTGACTAAAATCTTGAAAAGTAGATAAATCCCACTACTTTACCTTGATCTTTGCTTTAATATACTCCTTTGTGGCCATCGAATCATTAGAGAGAAAAGGGGAGGGAAAGCCCATTTGAGTCAAATGGGAGAATTGCATCTGCATATTATTCATAGTTCGACTCAATGTTACCAAGCAATTGCTAGCCTAGAGGATGGCCACATGAGAATGGATGCATTCTTTCATTTTCTTGGCAGCTGACCTCTGATCTTCAATCCCTGCGTTCACCAAGTCTACGTTTGCCACCGTGTACAACTTGTACAACAACTTCTCTGCCTTGGGCACCTTTTCCTCAATGCACTGTGGAACTTGCTCCATCATTCCACGCACCTCCTTGCTCAAACCTGCCATGTCAACCATGAATTGGAGCGTGCTGGCTAAAGAGTCAAACATAAAGACTTGAGATGTATAATTGTTGGGCTACTAATAGGAGATTCGACTAAGGAGCAGGGGGTTGGGGAGGATTTTGAAAAGACCTATCTCCACCTCCTTCAACCTGATATATTGCGTCAGCTCTTCAATTCTCTTGCCTACGGCAAAGAGTCGTTCCTACATCATCCTTAACTCAGAAAGAAATTGTTCCTTAGCCTAGCCTTGGGTTGTGGATTCTTTTTCTAGAGAGAGTTTTACTTCTTGGATCTCCTTTTCAAACTGAGCTTGTTAGTCTTGGAGCTCCTTGTCCTTCTGCTGCATTTCTTGCTCCAATTGAGCCCGCTGCTCTTGAAACTCTATGGTATTTTGTTGAATTTCTCCCTCCGCTTGAGCCAATCGATCTCATAACTCTTGGTTTTTCTGCTACAGTTCGGTAACCAGGTTAGGATCCTGAGACTAGAACTTTTCAAGTTCTTCCTGGAATTTGGCACTTTCTGCCTACGCTTGTTGAGACAAGCGCACAATCTCAACATCCTTGGCCTTCTCCTTTTTCAGTAGGATTTCCATCCTTTCCTTAACATTCTTGAGATCCTCTTCCTTCTTTTTGAGCTGGTGACTATGTTTCATAAATTTGGTAGTCACCACTCGCTGGATCTCCTCCATTAGCTCAATTTTGTCTTGTGGCCAGTTGCATGTAGATCGATCCCTACAACATGGATCGTATAATCCTTGGGTTGCATCTCCCCTTGTGGTTTGATGATGTTAAGATTCATGGTTGCAAATTGCAACAACCCGTGTACTTCATTAAAAAGGGTATGCATGCATGGCTTGGGAGGTTTCACTACATCTTTTTCTCTTCTCTTCTGGACTTTGATAGCTCGTGGTGCCTTAGTCCTATCACTTTGCCCAATAAATTTTGTTGGTGACCTAATCAACTCACTGGTGAAGGGAGCACCGGGAGGAAGAGAAAAAGGGAATGAGATCATTGTGGTCTTGGATGATGTTTTCTTTGGCAAAGCAACAGTTAGTGGGGAGAAGGGAGGAATATTATGCCAAGGTCCAATTTGGGAAGTGGTGGAAGGACTCATTGGGAATGGTGGTAGTAGCAGGGATGCAGAGGTAACCATCTATTAAGCAAGATGAACTGGAGCCGATGCGATGGTAGCAAAAGGGTTAGCAATGGAGGGTCCGAATTAGGATTCGACAAAAGATGGAACATATTGAAGGGGAGTAAAAGTTGCTTGTCTAATTTGGGAGAATTAAGAGAAACCTCCCGTGGTTGTGGAAGTAGAAAAGGGAAGGCCAACGCTTGAAGTAATGGGAGACGTAGAGGTAGTAGGGGGGACCAAAGATTGTGAAGCGAGAAGAGAGGGAGAGAAAGATACCTGGGTTGCAAAGGACTTCGATCCTTGGCTCATTGTAGGTTCTTGCAAGCTTTCCCCAGGAGTTGCATCAGTGCGCAACCTCTTCTCGGGTGGAGAGTTATCTACCTCTATGACCTCCTAAAATTGTTGGGTTTCCATGGATCTCTTCTTAGCCCATGTGTGTGGTAGCGAGGCCTCCGAATGAGATGTAGTCACTTACATGCTCAGTGGAACTTTGTTGGGTTTTTCCACTATTTTTCCAGTTCTCTGTGTTTGGGCCTTCTTCGCCTCTTTCCTTCTCATTATCGCAGTTGCTTCCTTTGGATCTACATCCTCATCAATGCTTGCATCAGTATCATCATGCCCTTTTTTCCATAGCTCATCAAATATTTCATCCATTTATGGCCCCTAGAATGAGGCATCAAGGCATTTGGTCTCCTGACGATAAATCTAGAAGTGTGCAATCTTTTCCTCACTCCACTGACACTTCTTGGCCATATGATTGTGAAGGGTGGCCCCCATTTTACACTTGTCACTAGGCTTGTCCAAAGGAAAATAGAAAGATAGCCATGGTGGCCTCTTATCCTTAGTAGGAACATAGGACATATCCACAAATAAATAATCCCAATCCCCTGATTGTGGATTCCACCGAGCTTCCTAGTAGGGCCAGGAGCTATGAATCACCTTAACGTTTAGACTTGCTAAGTCATTATCAGGATTATAATCTCATTTGTCACAAATTAATACTAGCCCCAGATGAGCCAGTTTCATCTCTAGCAGACCATGCATCTACTTCTTTACCATTATTACCATACCGAAGCTCAAAGGGCATTTGAAAAAACCTTTCTTATTTTTTCCTCCGCAAAACTTGACGTCAATAATTGCCAATTGCCGAAATACCTCAAGGGCCAATACCCTATTTGTGACGCATACCGGGAGCTGAAATGGTTCCTCAATAAAACCATGCAACCTAACAAATGAAAAGTCCTCCTCAAGGAACCAGTCGCAAGGAGGAATAAAATTTTGCATCCACCCTGTTTGCTCAGTGGAAAGTTGATAACCCTCACCATCCTTACTAAAATATCACAAAATTGGAGTCAAGAAACACTTCAAAAATGCATAGTAATCATAAGTTATAGAAAGGAGGGGATTCCACACAAAAACTAACCTTCTCACCCCATTTTCATCAAACATAGCCAAACTCTTACAGTTTCTAAAGAAATCTAGGTTCTGGTGCAAAAACATGTGAGCAAGGAGAGAAGAAAACCTGAACCTATGTTGTGTGTTGTATTCCTTGAATTGGTTCAGCATCTCCCGAACAATGACCTCTATGAAGTCATACTATAATAAGGAATGTTGTCTTCTCAATTGAAAACCCAAACCCATTTGAAACTTGTGAACATCCATGTCACTGTCCATGCAACAAACAAAAGCCATCATAGAGAAGGCATCCTGCAAGTCTGAGTTGAAAGCATTGTGTGCAACCAGAAAATGTGGCGGATTTCCTACATCTTCCTTGTGCCTTTTTTTTTCTTGATCATAAAATTTTAGAGAATAATTACTAGCCCTACAAAGCTCTTCTGAGTCTGCCACAGTGAATCTCTCCATTCTTTTTTCTCCCCTTCTGGTAGGGATGCATAGCATATTCCTAATTGCTTCCACATTGATCACAACCCTCAATTTCCAGCCTTCAATGGTGCCGGTATCTGGGTTGAAATGTTGAGTGCACTCGTGAACTAGTTCTAGGAAATGGTGCACAAAAGGAACCATTTATTGTGGGAGACCACAAAACCACAACTTGTATGCCAAAGACTCTTGGTTATCAGTCCTTTTCATTCTCTTGCAGGCTACTTCCCTAAGACTCTTAGGGTTAGTTATGAGGATAGGGTCATGAATATTATCCCATTCTTCCGCTATCGGGGCCTTGTCCCTGTGATTATCCTTCTCTGTGACCCGCATGTGAGGCCACTTGGGCTTTCTAGGCATCCCAGGTGAGGCGTAAGAAACATCATCAAAAATATTGTCCATTGGCACTGCTAACATGACATCAAATAAGCTTTGAACCACCTCTCCTTGTGCTTCCATTTGAGGATTCTAGGCCATTTTAGGAATTTGTAGGCTTTTACGTCGCTCAACCTTTCTGCAACTCACTTAGGTTCTTTTCAAAAAATTGTGCACTCAAAATCCTTCATAATGAACTTCATACTCAAAACTCTTCAATGTTATTCTTTTGCATGCAACACTTAGCCTTTCCTTATTCAAGAGTTGGAAACAGTAGTTGTTTCAAGCATTAAATTCGGCATGTACTGTCAGCTCTTTCGTTCATGCAAAAATAATTATTTACCTTTTGAAAAGACAATAATTCATAATGACGATTATTTATTATGTCCTATGGCAACATCTCTTGGAAATTTGAGCTAGTGATTAAAGGCATACACAACCTTTTGCATGCCTTTGCATTTAATAACTTAAAAAGAATGATTAGGCAAAAGGGCATAATGAGTACACAAAAGATTTTGAATTAATCTTGGAAACTGGAAAGTGCTCACAACTTGACACATTAGCACTTGCCACCTGTTTTAGTTGATTATAATTACTTCTTCTTAACTTGCACACAACAATTCATATACAAAAAACACAACTTGGTGCGATTTTCAAGGTTGCACCTAGTAATATTTTTTAGTTTGCTCTTGATCGTCATCATGCTTATCGTACACATTGTTCCTTGGCTGCATCTATAAATAGACTTAAGGAAATCAACAGAATTTTCATTTGGTAATTGGGACTATAGATAGGCGCAATGAATACTCCTATTATGCTAACCAGCAATAGGTCTCAGGAAGATTTTTTAGGTGAGATTTCTAGTAGATGTTTAAAACACATAACCAAGAACAAGCATTCTTAGGAAATAATTGTGATGAAATGGGAGTTGGGGAGGGATTGTATAGAGTACGAGGACAAGGATAGAGTAAATACTAACATTTTCTCTCATTTCGTTGCCTCTTTGCTTGACATTTAGGCACCCAAGTAGATGATACTATGGCTTACCATGGAAATATTCCCAAAGAGTTACCTTAGAGGTCTTGGTGAAGTTGTGATGAATGTGGTGTATGGTCTTGGTCTTCCCATAACAAGTGATCTCCACCGACACAGTGAAGAGGATGCAGTGGTGCCCTGGGTGCCATTCTTGAGCGTATTTTGCATTATGACAATTAGAGAACACCGCCAAAGGGTTTCTCATGCTTGCCAATTCTTACTGAGATGCTACAACATAATACTTTTCTATGACATGGAGTGGTACACCCACTTCAAAAACCTAGTTTTCCCTCCTCCACTTGCTATAGTTGTCATTGATGCTCTTGCAGCTATTCCCATTGCACCTGTTGCTGCTCCAGATGTTGATGTGGTTGTTCCTAATGCTGTTGATGCTAATGCTGCCCTAGTTTAAGAATGAACTCTTTTCTCCTATTTTTTTTATATATGCCTCATAAGGATTTTAATACATATTCTTGAAAATCTTCTTAGTATATATATATACTCAAAAAGTATGGCTTGAGAGCCATTTTGAATTGTAATATCCAAAGTATATATTACTGTATAATGAATATAAATATCTTTTTGTCAATTTTGTGTCTCTCTTGCTTTTCTCTTCTTCCTGTATATGGGTTCCATTTAATAAAGACCAGTGCGAACAAAACACAAAGAAAATTTATGCATAATTACATATTTACACTAGTAAAATGATTAATGAAGCTAATTAAACAATTTTAGGTGAATTCCATTAACAGGAATTCCCAATGCTTCTTTCTCCATATTTTCTAATTCAAATGCATTATGCTACTTGCATTGAATAATTTGAAAAGGTCCTTCCCACAGACTATCGAATTTCCCATGTTGTCTAGGATTTGCAACTCTCTTATTGAATTTTAGCACCAAGTCTCTGCATTTAAGACCCTGGTTGGAGGTTTTTTTGTCGAACCACTTCTTAACCACTTGTTGGTGGTTACACATGGTTGTCAAGGATTTTTCTCTTTTCTCTTGTGCCTCCAACAACTCATCCAACCAAACCTCCATGACTCCATTTCATTCCACCTCCAGAGACTTAAGTAGCTACAGTGCAGGAATTTCCATAGATATAGGCAATAACGCTTCCTTCCCATATACCAACTCATACAATGAAGTCTTTAAGACTTCCTTGGGGGTTATTCAGTCTGTCAAAAGTGCTACTTTGAGGTTCTAATGCCACTCTCTTTGATGCTACAACTTGATTCTTTTAATGATTTAGACTAAATTTTTATTAGTCGACTCAGCTAGATAATTTCCCTGTGGGTAATAGTTTGAATATATCTTTAAGAATATGCCATTCTTAAATGTGAATTGACATACCTTTGAACCCAGGAAGGCCTTCGCATTGTTAGAGATGATGGTCTTTGACAGGTTGAACCTCGTTACTAGTTCCTTGAGGAAGTTCATAATCTTCGCCTTTGTCACATTCCTTAGGAGCATGGCCTTGGTCCATCTAGTGAAATAATCTGTAGCCATGAGGATCCATTTATGTCCAGCATTGAAAGTGGGATTAATCATCCCAATGAAATCCAGTCCTCACTGTGTGAAGGGTTCTTTAACCACTATCAAATTCAGAGGCATTGCCAAGTTCTTCCTCCTTCCTATGAAGAATTGGAATTCTTTGCATGATTTAACCAAAGAGTGTGAGTCATTGAACAATGTAGGCTAGAAGTCCTGACACACATAATTTTGATGGTGGTGGAATTTGCAGAGAAATGTCCGCCCGTGGGACTATTGTGAAATATTTCTAGAATTTTCTTCACTTGCTCTAAGGTGACACACCACAAAAGAACACCATTGAAGTTACTTTTGAAAAGGACCCCTTCAATGAGTGCATATCCATTGTTCTACAATCTATAGAATCTTTTCTTCTGAGATGGGAGGCCCAATAGATATTTTCCTATCTACATGAATCTCATTCTTTCCGCCAACCAGCATCCTTTGAACTCAAATTCATTCGTTAGAACAAGCTCGGGTTGTTCCTCCTCAACTACGACTTCATCTCATGCCAGATATTCACACAATCCTCTTCCCCACATGGTCTTCATGGGCTTGACTTCAATGCCATATTCCAGGATCTTAGTTATCTAGTTGGCCCTTTTTTTGGTGATTTCTCCTTCCATAATGTACTCACGCACACTGGAATGCATGACATATACAACCAACTTGTTGCAAGATATGAGATGTCAAAATTTCTTGAGCCCCTTAACAATGGAAAACACTTGCCTTTCAAAATAGCTATAGTTTAGCTCATAATCCTTTCAGGTCTGGGAGTGGAAGGCTATCAGATGTTCTCCCTTTCCTTCATCATCATTTTGTATCAAGATAGTAGCGATGCTAGATTTGCTACTGAATACATACATTATGAAGTCCTTTGATAGGTTTGGGTTTACCAGCACAGGAGCTAAAGAAATAGCCTCCTTAACCTTTTCAAAGGCTTCTCTAGCTTCTTTTGTCCATTTGAACAATTGATCCTTCTTGAGCATCAGGGTGATAGGTCTAATTAATCCTACAAAATTAGAAATGAATTTGCTTACAAAATTTACCTTTCCTAGGAGGATTGAACTCCCTTTTTGTTGACTGGTAGGGGAAGCTCCCTGATTGCCTTCACCCACTCCAGATCGATTGCAATTCCATATTTAGACACCACGTCTTCCAATAGTTTTCCCTGTGATACTTCAAAAACACATTTTTTTTGGTTCAGGGATATCCTGAACTCTTGACATTTTTTAAAAACCATCTCTAGATGATCAAAATGATCATCTTAGACTTAGACAATATTGTTAGATCATCCAAGTAAATTAAAAAAAATCTTATTGATCAATTCTATAAAGGAAATATCCATTGCTTGCTGGAAGGTAGCCTCCACATTTGAGAGGCCGAAGGGAATTTTTGCATAGGCAAACGTTCCCCACTTGGTAGTGAACGTTGTTTTGTGTTGGTCGTCCTCTTTGACCTGGATCTGGTTGTAGTTGGAGAATCCATCCAACAGAGAAAAAATCTTCGAGCCAACCACTATTTGCAAGATCGAGTCCATGCAAGGCAAGGGGTAGTGGTCCTTCTGTGATGCTCTATTCAGGTCCCAAAAATCAACACACAAGTGGATGTCTCCATTCTTCTTTCAAACAGGAACTAGGTTGGGCACCCATGTGTTGTGCTTGATTGAGAAGAGGATCTAGGAGTGAATTAGCTTTTTCAACTCTTGCGCCATTAATGCCTCAATCTTTGGATTCACTGGCCTCTACTTCTGGCAGACAGGTTTTGCTCCTTCTGTCAGTTCTATAGTATGCTGGATAATTTTGGGATCATATCCCTTGAGGTCATCATATGACTAGGCTACTACATATTTTTCGTAAAAATGGATGAGACTTTATTTATCATGTTGTGAAACATATTTTCTAACCTTGAGCTTCCTTCCATCTCTGACTTGAAGATCTGCATAATCACTTTTGTCCGCTACAAACTTCCTCTAGTCATTCCTTGCATCATCACAATTGAATAGATTTTCGAGAGTGACCAATCCTTTTGGATTCTTGTTGGACCTCAACTGAATGTTTTTCCCTTCATAAGCTTCTACAATTTTTGGTTGGAGTTGATTAACGAACTCTCTGGAGTGCTAAATGAATGGGGTGATGTGTTCATCACTTTCAAACACTTGCCAGCTCTGGTCATTATCTAGGATTTTCGGTCAGACAATCACTCACATAGAGTGTACGTTATCAATTAGGTCAGAAATAGGGTCAAACTAAGATCCTATCACCACCATGCGATCCACAACTACATTCTGCTCTCTGGGGACCATTTGAATATTGAAGACTTCAAAGATTTCAATAAGGTCCTAGACTCTATATCTATAAGATCTCATGCGGACATTCTTTGCTACAGAGACTCCTTGGACTTGACTGAATATTAGCTCAGAGTCTCTGAACACCATTATTTGTTTAATGCCCATCTGATCCTCAAGGCTTAGACCTTAAACTAGGCCTTCATATTCAACTTCATTGTTCAACCATGAGAATTGAAAGTGAAAAGACTTGAGTGTCTTTTCATTGGATGGGGATATCAAACATATTTTGACTCCTGCACCAACTTTACATCTTGCTCCATCAAAATGCAATGTCAATGGCTCTAAGACTTGACCACCCTCAGGTTCCTTCATGACCTTTAGAATCATTTGATCTTCATCATAGATGACATAGGTTCCCAATCTGGTAGCATGATAATTTCCAAAAGGATCATTTTCAAAGAATTCACTCAAGAGGACCTATTCTTCATTTGTCTGGTCTCTAGTCACCTTCTCATCCTCTAGAGTAACTCAGTACAATACATTTCATCTTTGGTGATAGAGGTATGGGTAGCCTCAAAATTGATCATGGCTTCATCTCTACATATTCTGAATGCAAAGGTTCAAACACTATCTTCATTTTAGCTCCATGCTTGGTCCTGAGGATCAAGTGTGACCAATCCAAGTAAAGATATCCACCTATCTTGGAAGTGAACTCCTAGGATAAGCAAAGACCGAACATGGGAAGAACACCAATGATCATGGTATCTTGTGGGACAGTGATACTAGGGTAGGAGAATAGAGTTAAGGGAAGGTTCTTGATGACACCTATAGTTTCAACCTTATTCCCATCAAGCTGCATAACCCATCTATTTAAAGGTTCATAGCTAAGTCCTAAGGCTTCTGCTATTTGCTTGGGCATGACTATGGTGCTAGCACCAAAGTTAATCATAGAATTGTGCAACTTCTTACCCACTATGAGGGTCAAGAAGAAGGGTTTCAGTTTAGGCTTATCTTTACTTTCGGTAGAGGCTTCCCCTCCATTTTTTGTGAGGACTTGGGCCTGAGGTGATGGAATAACAACTTTTCCTTTGGATGGTTGCTCTATTGGCTCTGTGCTTGCATCTTCTAGTGGGGCCTTATGTAGCAATGACTTCTGCTTCGGGATAGCTAAGAAATCCCAAAGAGATACATTAGTAGAGGCTTTCTTCAATTATTCCACCACATTGAATGGTGGCAGACTCAAAGACTTTGGTTCCTTAGACCTTGTTATAACTATCTCCTTGCATAGCTGAGATTGTTGTACAATTATAGAGGTGCTAAGAGTTTTGTCGGGAACACTTTTGGGCTGTGGTGTGACCGGTTCACCTATGAATCTCCTCTTTGAGTGAGTGTTATAATTTTATTGCACTTGCGGATCCTTCGATGTGGTCGCATCATTTGAAAACACTACCTCATCTTCTTCCATCCATGAGAAGAGCAAGTGGTTGGGAGCTATATCTATTTCTTGCTCTAGGGACATCCCTTGCATTTGTGCGGTGAGTACTGCATTTTCCATTTGTGGATACTTAACCTCTTGAATTTGATGCCACAACTTGACTGCGTTGTTCCACCACTCTTTGTTGTAGATTGCCACATGGAAAATTTCGGGGCATATGTGCTTCGTGGTAGGGGAAGCACCAGGGATTGATATCACCAACGAGATTATTCTACCCCGCCACCAGTTCTCTATTCAAACTTGGGTGAACATTTTGCAGCGCAGTAGGCACTGACACCATCTAATTACTTGTTTGAGCCTACAGACTCATGCAAGAGCCTCCTTGGAACTAGTTTTTCTAGTAGGAAGATCTTCCACCTTGATAATTTTGGTAAGCTGGCTTCGGAGGTATGGACTAGTTCCGCTCGATGGTAGTTATTCCATCTGAGATGTTTCGCAACAACTCCTTGACATCACTCATCTCATCTTTTGAAGAGTTAGATGTGGAAGCAGTGTTCTGTGGAAGCAATGTTCTGTGGTGCGCACGGATATGCGCACATATATTGAGGAGGAGGAGACACACTTTAGAAGCTATCTCCTAGGCGGGAATCGACAACTCTGCAAATATAGGCATAGCGGGTCGAGGCAGTAACTTTCTCGCATTGATCAAATTATTCTCCACCTTAACAACAACGTTGTATGCATCCGGTAAGGTGTTCCCACCAAGGGACTGGATCATCACTGAAATGTCAACGTTGAGAGACTTTAGATAGAACATGAATGCCAAATCTACAAGTGAAAAATTGTCAACTAGATCCTTTGCCAAGTTGTGTGAAATTGGGAATTAAATTTATTCATGGCCTCCTGAGGAGCCCTCTTTATGGTCGTCAACTACTGAAATAGCAAAGACTAATCTCTATTTTTGAAAACTGCTCGTAAAAAGGATCTTCAATTTGATCCTAGGTGCTGATAGTATTGGCTCCCAAAGTGCAGTACCAATCTAATGCCTTGCCTTTGAAAGAGGCTACAAGCAATCTCAATTCTACATTTTTATCAGTTACACCATGCACCAAACACATGTCCACAACATCTTGGAGATGTTTGGATGGTGTTTTCGAGCCTTCCTCGGTGAATTTTGGTACAAATCATAAAGAAAATGTTGGGATAGGAGCTCAAATAGTGGGTGTTATTGGATTTATGAGAGGGTTTCCAACATCCCGTGCCACATAATTTCTATTAGCAATCGGAAACATGGTTGGTGGAGGGGTCAGGACATTTACTAGATGGGTTCTTGTTCGTACTGTTACCAACAGTGGCACTAGTAGGCCAGGGTTGTTCATTATTTGGGATCTAGTAGTAGGTCTATGGCTCATACACCCACTTTAAATTTAGATATATTCACAATAGTCCCATTGGGCATGCCAGAAAAATAACTGTTGATGCCAAAAATTGCTAGATAAACAGCCTTATGGGAAACTAAGTTAATGGGGGACCAATTGCGCTAAATTGAGTAACCTCTGGGTTTTAAAGAAGCAGAATCCTTTTGTATTTGGGGGGTTTGGAATGGGAAAAGGAAGAAAATATATAAAATAAATATCTAATATAAGGTGATGTCCCAAGAGTTAAGTATGGGCATGGGAAATCTTCCTTTCAAATGAGATTTAAGGGCACATTCAACAATTTGCATGTCCAAAAATAATAGAAAGCATAGATGAAAAACCTAAGAAGTTTATCAAATAACATAACACAACTTCCATACACATTTACTAAACAAGAAGAGTTCAAGACATGATTTGAATCAACAAATTTATATTGAAATTATAGAAGTCTCATAGATAGACCACTAAGTACAAGAAACTACACAGTATAATGTCTTATCTATTGACTAAGAAACAGAGAGGCCGAATAGTATGGAACAATCTATGAGTCTTAATACAATAAGCAAAAATAATTCAAAAGGCCTACAGTCTTTGTTCATTTCTTTATGTGATTTTCGAACCCTTTTTCCAAGAGTCGAAGCAGTATATATAGATGATCACTCCACCGCTAGAGAGCCAGTAACCGAAAAGATTCCTAGGCACGAGCAATGTTCTTCATAGTGATTCCACAAGGTCATTGTAACAGAAATATTCCAAAACGTGGTATCTGATCGCCTTTGAACAAGATGCGCTCCTTTACAAATGATGACTGTGGCCCCAGGGTGGAAGAAACAAAACTCTCTAGGTGACACATGTCACTCACCCACAGAGTTGGTTAGGAGCGAAGAGGCAGGGCTCGAGATTCATTCCTCCCTTCCCTGTGATCAAAATCCCTACGGAGAAGACACGTGGAGAAGTCTGCATTTCAAGCGTTGACTGTGGGGTCCACCAAAAGGTTTCCCATAGAATGATGCAATGTGGCATGTGGGAAGAGCTCGATAGAGAAGCAAGGGAGAGAGGGCTCTCAAAGGCCCACGCTACTAACATGTGGTGCAAGGGTGGGGCTTCAAAGTAGAGAAAGGGAAGAAAATATTCCATGGAGCACTTGACTGACATGTGGAGAAAGCAAGTGAAGGTGCTTTAAAGGGGCTCAGAGATATTCAAACATATGAGACACAGGTTGGGGCCGATGCAAAATTATCAATGGTCACCCATAGGGAGCTTTAAGGATTTTAATCCACACTCTTGTCATAGGACTTCGAATCATAGTACAATGACAGATCATGGAACTCAAGGTCTATGGGGATTCCCAACTAATTATCAATCGAGTCAATGATGAATATAAAACTAAAGATGATAAAATTACCCTATACAAAAATCCGATGGAGGATCTCAAGGAGTTCTTCATAGACATAACATTTGAGTAGACACTGAGGGTAAATAACAAAGCAACTGATGATATGGCTACAATCAGATCATTGCTAGATATCCCAAGAAACATCCATAAACATGAATTTATTGTAGAGTAGTTTCTCATACAAGCTTTTGAGGTACCAAAATCTGAGTTCGTGTGTGAAATCGTTGGTCCCAATGATCCTTGGTACCATGATATATTCACTTACTTAAAAATAGGATTTTTTCTCGTCGACATCACCCCAAATCTCAAGAAGACCTTCATTAAAAAGTCATCCCATTCATCATCTTAGGCGACACCCTTTAACATAAGAGTATCAAAGAGACCCTATTATGATGCCTTAATCACGATGAAGCTTTGACTACCTTAACAAAGGTACATGACGATATTTGTGGTTCACACTCTAGTGGTATGACCTTGGCCAAGAAACTATTAAGGATAGGGTACTACTGGCCTACTATGGAGAAGGAATCTCATGACTATTGTTGAGAAATGTGACTCAAATTTACTAGCTTGATCAACTTCCTAGAGTAGTTGTGTTTTCCTCCTTCATCGACCTAAGTTAAGTAGTTGGTTTTCATATTTTTTCTAACTTAAGTCAAGAGGTTCTGAAGTTTCATAATCTCCCAACTTAGCGACTTTGTGGTTCTCTTCGTTGTCGGCATGTTACAGCTTTTGAGAACTTTGCAACCTCTGACATGAGGTTTAGAAGTTCGGATTTTGAGTGACAGAGCGATCCCTTTGTTGTCGGAAAGAGATGGTTGCATCGACATGAGGTTTCCAAATGTCTCTTAGACATTTTGACAAAAGAGTGTCGATGAGACATGGCATGATCGACAGGACTTCGGAAGATGTCTCCTCGACATTCTGATAGAAGGCTACAAGGACCTTGTTAGAGTGACTTAACATTGTCATTGGGATGTTGGATCATGTTTCTTCAACATGAAATTTGAGTCTAGTGGAACCTTGTCGTTGTGACCTTGTGCGATCGTCGAGACATTCTAGTTGAAGACTTGTTCGTTCCTGTCGATGAGACTTCGAGAGGTCACCACAGGTTGGTGAAAAGTCTCTTCAACATGAAAGTGGAAGTTAGGGACTCGGTGTCAGTGTGACTTCAGGGTGTTGCCGAGACTTTGGTGAAAGTCTCTTTGACATGCATGTCTCTTCGACAGACCAATAGTACTGTGAGCTGCAAGACCTTGTTGATGTGGTATCAGGTGCTTGAGGAAATATGGTCAAGTGTCTCTTTGACACTCTGATGACTGAATGGTTGGCAAACTGGATGCTTGTTGATGTGATGATGCGAGTTTGGTGTGAGATTTTTAGATGTTTCTTTGACACTAGGTAACTGAAGTCTTGGTGATTCCGATGGAGTAGTGACATACCTGGCAGTAAAGAATTATCGATAGGACTCAGAAGGTGGTCTTCTCAATATGACAATGGTTGACTCGATGACATATGTAGAATGTATGAATGGGATCCAATTGATGATTAGCTAGAAAGTGGTGATCGGTTGCATGTCTGTGATGGTTAAGCTACTCGCGGTTGTTCGTCTATTGTGGTTAGTGCTTCCTGGGACGATTAAGGGTAGAATAAGAATGTTGTTGAGAAGGATGCAAAGAATGTGAACTTGAGAAGCCAAAGAGCTAGGCTGACCGAGAGGCTGGCTAGGAGAGAGTGGAATGGTTAAGAGGAGATGGATCTGCACTATATGTTGTGTGAGGATTCTGAACAGTTACGATTGTTGTCTGTATTCTCTAAATGGACAAGATGTGTAAACTCCTGTAAAGGTTGTAAGCTTAAATTGTATTGTAACTCTTTGTTGCTGAATAATACAATGGCTAGATCTTTTGGAGTGTGGGGTTTTTTACTCGTAAGGGTTTTCCCCACGTAAATATGTGTGTCCATTTATGTTTGTATTTCATGTTGGTTGATTCTATAAATTTGAATTTGTGTGTAGTTTTGAATCTATTTAATTCTGCATGTTCTTTTCTTAGAAGGGTTAATGTGGGAAATCAACTATTCCTATTTCCACTTTATGGCATAGTAGTTGTGTCTTTGAGGAAATTTGAAGGAATTAAACTCACCAAAGGCACTACTATTCTTAGATGTTTCTATCTGAGATGACCTAATTTCCCTTACAAGTGGTATTAGAGCCTTTTTCCAGGATTTGCTTGTGCTTACATGTGCAGGTTTGTGTGTTGCATGTACTTGCATGGACTCACATGTGTCTTGCATGTGCCTACATGTTGATTCATGTAAGATTTCTTGGTGTTTTGGCTCTATGGATTCCTTCTGTAAAGATTTCTTAGCCTGGCAAGCTTGAGGAGATCTGAAGGAGTCGGCTGATGATTGATCCTTTGGTGAATAAAATTCCTTGCTCTTTTAAGATAACACACAGCATGGAAGACATTGAAGATGGAGAAACTAGAGTTGATCATATTGTAATGATGTGGTTTGAGGCTCTTGGTTGGAAGCGAATGATCCTGATGCAAGGGGTGTGAGTTTATGCTTATGGTTGTGTTGTAGCAAAGTGTGGTTCATACTATTGTTTGTGTGAGAGGCTCCCTAATGGTATGGAGATGCTTGGGTTGTTATTCAGCCATGGAGTACTATGCTTGTGCTGGGTGCTTTGACTTGGTATTGAAGGTGTTGTTCCCTCTTACCTTGATTGCATTTAGGCTATGAAGTTGATCTTTGGGTGGTCTGAAAACTTCTAAATAGCTTGGCTCTCTCATATGCATGTGCATGCTAGTGGTTCTAGAATTGGTCTAGAATGAGCCTAGTGTTCCTGAATTGTTGTTTTCCTTTTAACGATGGTTTGTACCTGCATGGCTTTGTGGTTTTGCAGGTTTTACACGGTCAATAAAAACTTGTGGTTATGTGGAGTTGTTGTTAAGCTATTTTCTACACCTTGGCTTTTGGGGTTTGACTAGATGAGATAGTTGTAGTTCGTCAAGGTTTGAGGAGGTAAGATTCTTTCTCTGGATGGGAGTGTTGATACATGTTCTATCACTTAGCATTTCCTATGGTATTGCTTGGTGGTTTCCTAGACTATGATGCTCGAGTTATGGACATGATTGGAAAAATAGATCTAAGTTTGATCTCATGTTTGATTCAAGTTGTCTATGTTGTTATTCTCCTTGAGATCTTAGTTTTGTCATTTATAGTACGATGATGGGTTTGCATGTTTCTATTGAATGGATCTATGGGTTGTGCAATGTTGTGGGTTGTCTTTACTTACATGTTTGTTGTGAGATAACTCAGAAGTGGACTGTCTATATTCGTGAGATTTGATTTAGTGTTGGTGCAAACTTGTTAGTTGGCCTTATTTGTGGTCACTTGTGCATTGGTGTAGTGGTTTTGAGATGTGAGGATGGATGGTGTTGAGTACCTGGATAGTTAATTATAGGGACCTGTAGCATGTGTATCATGATGTCATGGATAGCTTGGGTACATAGGTTTGTGTAAGCTCTTGATAGTGATGGTAAATTTCTACTTGGTTTGGAGATCTAGGTGTTTCTTGGTATTGTTGTCAAATGGACATGTTGTTGAGTGGACCTGGAGGTTTTTCAGATTAGTGGATGTTTTCTCATGATAGTTGGAGAGGTCAGGTGTCACGGTTTAGTGGGAGCTTTAGTAGTGATTATGGATTCATCACTATGTGGTGAATGATCTTCTATAGTGTTGCAGATGTTACTAGAAGGAGCTTTTAGATCCTGTTGCTACAGAAGGGTTCTTTCCCATTTGCATTGACACTATTTGAAGATGTGCAACATCTTGGAACCATGGAGGACGTTTGGAGTCTTTGGCTAAGGTGTTGGTCGTGCTTGACAGGTGATGTTGGTTTAGAGTTTTGGCATGATGCATTTCTCTTGAGACCATAGTATGTTCACATGGAGCATAGTATCTCCTAAGGGGGATGGTAAGATCATGATGTCATGATAAGTTCCTGGTTCAATGTTTGGAGCTTTGACAGTGGTCTAGAGATTCTTTGTATTTTGGGTGCATTGACCATATTCTTGAGAACTTCATGATAGTGCAGTAATGTAAATTGGAGTTCAACATGGGATGATCGTTTGTGGGTGCTCATGGATACATGGAGAACAAGGTGAGGCTGGAATTCTCTTCAGATGAGAAAGGTGCTATTGATGGTTACTGCTAATGAATATTTTAACAGAAATTCTGAGGAGCCTACACCTTGGTTGGACATGAGTTCAACAAAGACCAATGAGGAGATTTCTCTTGGATGAGTCATGGTGGCTTGCATATCTTGGAGGAGCATTCTCATTCCCCACTCTTGGTCTACTCAACAGTGAAGTCTATCTAAGAGGTATTTTCCCATTGTATATTTTAGATGTTTTTTATGCTTTCTTTCATGATATGGATCTTGAACTACTGTTTAATGGCTCTGGAGGATTCATAGTGAAATATCGACAACATGTTTGTCTCCTTGTGAATTTGAGTTGATAAGAACAATTAGGAGATGCTTTATGGGTGTGTTTTCCTGAGATGGAAAATGAAGTATTTTGATCTTCTTTGAGAGGCTTACATCTATATGTTGTGTTTGATCTCTTGAGGTTGAATGGGTTTGGATGTTGTTATAGCTTTTCTCTTGGGGTTGTGAAGGAGATCTCACTTGACACAACTGTAATTTAGAGGTGTATGTACGAGGATGCTACATGTTTATGATTTTCAATTTTTTCTCTTTAGTTTGGTTCTTCTTTCCATATGTTCAAACTCACATGATTTCTATGTGGAGCTATGATGATCACTAGTTTGTGGTCATGTGTTTTCACTTGGGTGATGACATGGAGGTTCTTGTGTCTCTTTCTTCTGTCATATATGGAGAACATGGGAGAGCTATGGAAGATTGTTGAGAGAGATGTTTCTTGTAGCAGTTGGTTGTAGGTTTTGTAGATCTTTGTGGATGTTTCCTTGGTACTACATGGTTACATTTTCTATGTGTTATCATTGGTAGACTTGCTATTGCTTTGATCTTTCAGATTTGGCATCACCCATGCAGTGGGAGTTTCTTGTTGTGCTTTGTCTTCTTCGACTGGTTGGAACACAAAGCTTTCTTTTGTAGTTGATGGGTTGGCTATGAAGATGGAATGAGTTTACTAATGAGGATACCTTGAGGGTATGTGAGATTGGATGGATAGCATGTGTTGTGGGTGCTATTTTTAGTCGCGTGGGTTGATCAGTTGGATGGGAGCAATCAGTTTTATAGTTGTTGTTCTAGTTGATGTTCTATCTTGTTTCTGGAGAATGACTTCACGGCTGTGTTCATGACTAAGGGCTTTGAAGCTAATGTTGTGTTGCTTTTGTATAGCTTGTGAGCACAGTGGAGGGGTGGTAGTGTTGAATCCCTTGATGTCTATAGAATCTGACACTTGTGTTCTTGAGACTGGTGCATATACACCTTGGCTCATTCCTTTTTCCTATCATGGATGGTTGGAACTATTGTCTGAGTTGGACATCTTGGATGTCATTGCAGGTGTCTTGGTTGGAGCATGGAAGCATTGTTTAAGATTCTTGAGTCTACTTTGGAAGGAGCCAATAAGTTCTTCATCAAGTGGGAGAATGTTGAGAAATGTGACTCAAATTTACTGGCTTGATTGACTTCCTGGAGTAGTTGTGTTTTCCTCCTTCATCGGCCTGAGTTAAGTTGTTGGTTTTCAAGTTTTTCTAACTTAAGTCACGAGGTTCTAAAGTTTCATAATCTCCCAACTTAGCGACTTTGTGGTTCTCTTCATTGTCGGCATGTCGTGGCTTTTGAGAACTTCACAACCTATGACATGAGGTTTAGAATTTTAGGTTTTGAGCAACAAAGCGATCCCTTTGTTGTTGGCGAGAGATGGTTGCATCGGCGTGAGGTTTCCGAATGTCTCTTAGGCATTCCAATGAAAGAGTGTCGGCAAGACATGGTGTGATCGACAAGACTTTGGAAGATGTCTCCTCGACATTTCGGTAGAAGGCTGCAAGGACCTTGTCAGAGTGACTTAACATTGTCATTGAGATGTTAGATCATGTCTCTTCGACATGCAGGTTGAGTTTGGTGGAACCTTGTCATTGTGACCTTGTGCGATTGCTGAGACATTGTGAGATATCTCTTAGACATGCCAGTTGAAGACTTGTTCATTATTGTCAATGAGACTTTAGGAGGTCACTGTGAGTTGGTGAAAAGTCTCTTCGACATGCAGGTGGAAGTTAGGGACTCGATGTTGATGTGACTTTAGGGTTTTTCCGATACTTTGGTGAAAGACTCTTTGACATGCATGTCTCTTCAACGGACCAACAATACAATGAGTTGCAAGACCTTGTCGATGTGACATCGGATGCTCGAGGAGAGATGTTCAAGTGTCTCTTCAACACTCCAATGATTGAATGGTTGGTGAACTAGATGCTTGTTGATGTGATGATGCGAGTTTGGTGTGAGATTGTCAAATGTCTCTTCAACACCCGGTAACTGAAGTCTTGGTGAGTTTGATGGAGAAGTGAATTGCATGGTGGTAAAGACTTATCAATATGACTCTGAAGGTGGTCTTCCCAATATGATGATGGTTGACTCAGTGACCTATGTAGAATGTCTCATTGGGACCCAATTGATGATTATCTAGAAAGTGGTGATTGGTTGTATGTTTGTGACGGTTAAGCTACTTGTGGTTGTTTGTCTATTGCGGTTAGGGTTTCTTGGGATGTTTAAGGGAAGAATGAGAATTTCGTTGAGAAGGATGTGAAGAATGTGAACTTGAAAAGTTGAAGGGTTGGGCTAGCCCAGAAGCTAGATAGGAGAGAGTGGACTGGTTAAGAGGAGATGGATCTGCACTATATGTTTTGTGAGGATTCTGAACAGTTACAATTGTTGTATGTATTCTCTAGATGGAAAAGATGTGTAAACTCCTATAAAGGCTGTAAGCCTGAATTGTATTGGAACTCTTTTGTTGCTAAATAATACAATGACTAGATCTTTTGAAGTGTGGGGTTTTTTACCTGTAGGGGTTTTCCCCAAGTAAATCTGTCTGTCCATTTATGTTTGTCTTTCATGTTGGTTGATTCTATAATTTTGAATCTGTGCATAGCTTTGAATCTGGTTAATTCTCCATGTTCTTTTCTTAGAAGGGTTAATGTGGGAAATCAATTGTGCCTATTTCCGCTTTATGGCATAGTAGTTGTGTCTTTGAGGCAATTTGAAGGAATTAAAATCATCGAAGGCACTGTTGTTCTTAGATGTTTCTATATGAGATGACCCAATTTCCCTTACAACTATATTAGGAAATGTATGCAATGCCAACAACATGGGGACCTCATCCATGCACCAACTCAGGAGCTCCATCCAATCATAACACCTTGGCCTTTTTCACAATGGGGGCTCAATCTCATAGGGAAAATAACACCTACCTCATCCAATGGTCACAAGTTCATCATTATAGCCACATAGTACTTCACAAAGTGGTTAGAGGCCATCCCAATGACCTACATCATGGGAAAGCAAATCTCTAAATTCATCCTGAATTACCTCATCTGCCGCTATGGTTTCCCCCAAGCCCTTGTCTCAGATAATGGGACACCTTTCAAAAATTAGGATGTCCATGAGCTATGCCAAATATTTAACATCCAACATCGATTCTCCACCCCTTACTACCCCTAGGGAAATGGTCAAGTTGAGGCCATGAATAAAACCATTCTAAAGATCCTAAAGAAAACAGTTAATGAAGTTGGTCGTGATTGGCACCTACAGTTAAACCCTACCCTATGGGCCTACCGAACCAGCATCTGCAAACCTACAGGTGCAACCCCCTTCTCCTTGGTCTACGGATCAGAAGTCATCCTGCCTATTGAGGTCGAGTTGCCATCATTGAGAATATCCTCGCAGAACCTTATTACTGATGAAGAATATAGGATGTCATGGTTGAATGAGTTGGAGTTGTTGGATGAACGTCAGCTAGATGCTTTGAATCACCTTCAAGTTTATCAAAACTGTCTAAAGAGGAGCTATAACAAAAAGATCAAAAGTTGGTCATTTCAATTTGGAGAGCTTGTGTTGAAAGAAAATCAAAAAAATGTGCCAAATCCAGACAGAAAGGGCAAGTTTGAACCAAATTGGTTGGTACCCTTCATCATTACGTCAAGTTACAAATTAGTAGCATATCAGTTGTTCACGCCAGAAGGGGAGCCTTTGCAAGAGCCCATCAATAGCTCCCATCTCAAAAAAATTTATGCCTAAGCTTGCAAGGTATAAATCCAAAAATACAAAAAAATCAAAATATATCAAAATCCAAAAAAAGGATTGAAAATAGTCAAGAAAAAAATCGTCCTCTAGTGAAAACCACTTTGGTAGCACTTTGGGCAAGTACCTTGGTGAAAACCTGGCAATTAGGTGCCTTGTGTAAATAATCACTTCTCATCCACCATGGAATCTTTGGCTTGTTCTTCCTTTCTTTCCATTACCTCCACTCATCACAATCCATTGCTCTTTATGTCACACATCCGCATCTGCACCATGGCTTGATCCTGTGTTGGTATCATGTTCCATCCTAGAACTACTTGGAATATTCCTAAGGTCAATTTTTCCTACCTGTATTGAATTAGTCCATTGCATCACATTGGGGGCATGTCCTTATACCTACATCATATCAGATTCGTGTATATCCTTGACATCTTCCAAACATCAAAAAAATCCAAAAAATTCATAAAACCAGAAAAATCCAAAAACATCCAAAACATATCAAAAATCCAAAAATAGATCAAAAATAGAAAAAATCAAAAACATAGTCATCATGTCAAACTATTTTGTCTCTGAGCTTGAATGTAGGCAAGGGTAATCATTGATTAGCCCCTGAGACATTAGGTCAGTGCTTTAGGTGTTCATCATAATAAATTGGCAATCCAATTGTTTATATCTCATCAATAAATGAGTCTATGTCAGTCGAACTACGTGGCCTCTATGTGTATAACGTAGGGAAGGCTAATATTTGATTGGCCCCTAAGGCATTAGGTCAGTCCTTAGGAGTCTACCATAATAAACTGGCAGTCCAATTGTTCATATCTTCAACAATAAACTAGTCTGTGTTAGTCAAAGTATGTGGTCTCTGTGCATATTATATAGGAAAGGATAATCTTTGATCAGCCCTTGAAGCCCCTATGATAGGTCCATAGGTTAGGTTCTTTGTAAAAATCTCGAAAAACACAAAAACTAGAAAATTTGAAAATCAAAACATTTGTAAAACATCTTGAAAATCCAAAAACAACTTCAAAACATTTCAAAATACCAAAAATATTCAACAACCCAAACAAATCCATCCCATTTCACAATTCACCCACAATAAACATCCACTCACAATAAATCAATTGTCATCTTTGCCCTTTGGTAAAGAAAATTGGAAACAAGTATAGAAAATTGAAAGTGTGAACTAAAACGTACAAGTCTTATGTCTAAATTAGTAAGTCAACAAGTTTTTCAACTCTTGGTATCACTAACCCATCCTCCCGTTAGTCTCAAAATCACCTGATAACATCATATCCTAGGATGCATCCTTCCTACAATGGACAACGACATCAAACATCACCATAGTTTAGTCTTGGCTAGAGGTATGAAGAACATTGGCTTGTTTTTTTGCTTGATCTTTTCTTTTGATTTATCTTATTGTGCCTAGTTCCATGACCTCTCGATGATGTCTATCTAAAAATATTTAGAGAGAAAAGGATTGGGGCATTGATCATTATCTTTTGTTTGTTGTGCTTGTTGGATATTCTTGTAATATAACCTTGGTGTTCCTGCTTTGTTAGGTACGTAGGGAGGGTGTTTTAGATGTCTTTTTGACTATTACATTTGGAGGTTTTTCCTTTCTGTGTTTTGGTCTGAGGTGTTTGAAATTTTTGAAGTACATCCTAACAAGGTTTCATATGTTGGGTGTGAACAAGGACACTCCTATCTATTTGTTGAGTCAAAGTCCATCACACTAGATATCACACCATCCTAGTTGTCTGTACCTTGATGCATCATATCTATGTGTGTTATCAAACATAAGGAAATTTGTGTCATTTATATCCTCAATCCCTAGATAAGTAAAACATCATCACCATTCATCATCATATCTAATAAAGTCTCGACGACTCATAAAATTGTTGGACTTTTGCATCTTCTTTGAATCAAGGGTTGATCCCTCTCATTCTTCTATCCTCTTTCATGCTAACATGGCATCATGACATTCACCAAAAATCTACCTGCATTCATAAAATGTCAACACAACCATCTTGCATATTCATACATATCATCATAATAGAAAAAATCATCCATCTCACATGCAT
The DNA here is from genome assembly GCA_007258455.2 of Sequoia sempervirens. Classification (NCBI taxonomy): domain Eukaryota; kingdom Viridiplantae; phylum Streptophyta; class Pinopsida; order Cupressales; family Cupressaceae; genus Sequoia; species Sequoia sempervirens. The sequence goes on from VDFB02271358.1 coordinate 801,001,108, forward strand.
TGCATCATCATTTAAGATATTTAGTATAATATAGATTTGTTATTCTAAGCATCTTAATTCATCTCAATAGCAGAATCATCATCATAATATAGATCTATTAGTCTAAGCATCTCATAAACACATCCATCCATACATCCATAAAGGCATATTTGTCGTGAGCTCAACCCAAAAATTGGAATTTTTGCCCGATCTCTAGAGGGGGCAGTGTACTGACGTACTTCTTTCCGCTAGGGCAACAGTGGGGCATTCGAAAAATAATAAAAAATGAATTTTGATCTCGACAATGTTATTCTTTGAACCAATGCAATGGGTACATTGCTTCAAAGAGGGGAAAAATATAGACACAAATAATCCTAATTGACATTATGCACCTAATTTTGATTAATGAACGCCACTTCTACTATTAATTAAGTAATTAAGTTTATTTGATTAATTCACTCCTACTCATGTTCATCATGTTTGATTAAATATTTATCAATTTATTGAATTAAAACCCTAAAGTCCTCTCATCTGATTTAATAAATCAAATTATTTAAATCAAATGTCATAAGCCCCTAATCCCTTCAAGTCGATTAATTTTGAATTAATTAACTCTTAATCCTCATTACCCATTCTCTAGCTTTTGAATCAACCTTGGTCAAACTAAATCCCTAGTCAACTAACCAACTTGCACATGAAAATAATTTCTTTTAGTTAACTAATTAACCTATTTTCCCTCACAAAAGCATATTCTTTGGGAATATTCCTTTAATAACTCCACTTATTTGACTTTCTTACCCAAATATTAATGCCTCTTACAAATACTTTAATGCCTCTTACAAAGGAATTAATCTCTCTTACATCCTCACCCACATTCTCTTACACTCTCAACCATATGCATTAATCTCTCTTACATCCTCTTAACTCTTCACATTTTTCAAAATGTGCTCCATCCTCACCCATTAGCCTTGTGACAAGTGTCACAATCTTATTGGCTCTCCTTTAATCCCACATTCCTCCAATCTCCTCATTCGTCAACCCTTCAACCCTATTTATAGAGGGCTTACCTATGAAGAAAGGATCCACTTCTTTATGCAAAGTCATTATCTAGGTAAGTGCACCAATCTGTGACACAATTTTGGTGCCAAACTGAAAAATTTGCAAAAAAAGCTTGAAATTGAGCATTTGGTGCACATAAAATGACTTTAAGTCGTTTGGCGTGCACCTAATGAAAAAGTGGATTAAAATGAAATTTACATTTTCATTTCAACCCACAACTTGGCTTGGAGGATTTGAGCTCTCTAACTTGCGCTCACCAAATCTCATTCATCCTTTGCACTGTTAGCTTGCTATTTTTCACGAGGATTCCACCAACATGTCAGAGATGTCGAAGATTGTGAAGAAGTATGCATTTTTATTCTATTTATTTCAAATTTGATTTAGAATGCAAATTGAAATAGGTTTTTATAATAAAATTTTGTTCTAATTCTCAGGGAATGAATCTCCACTTCAAAACATTGAGAATTCATAGTCACCCCCCCAGGAAGAGCCTCCTATACAAGAACAACCTAAAACACCTCCATCAATTCATAGGCATCCTCAAGGAGCACAAGAAAATATTCTAAATCAAATTGAAAACAATAAAAAAGACATTGAACAATTAATTGGAAGATTAATCGAGCATGTTGAAACCCACCCTTATAGGAGAGGGATTGTTGAATCATTGAAGTCAATTGTATCTCATGTAGGAGAAATGAGTGAGAGAATAAATTTTTGGTCAAATAAGAGGCATGAGATGAGACAATTTTACGCTAGTGGTTTGTCATATGTAGATGTTAAAAAATAAAAAATTAGCAAAGCTAACTTGTGTGCCCTATTTACAGACTTGAGAACCAACACACCTTTTTCTCATGCATGCAAGAGGTTCCCCATCCATTGGTGCCACCATGAGTTAATTAAAAATAAATTTTGGGAGTGGTGGTGGATGGTATTTGACCAATCTCCATGCAATAACCATGAGGTACCACAATAATTTTTGAGGAAACTTTATTATGAGTTTGTCCTCAACAAGATGCCAAATTATTTTGGCATCTTAGCCTTTCAAGGTATAGGTGGGGGCTCCACACATGATAGGCCTATTGCACGACGTAATCCACAGTTGGCACCAAGACCCTTGGCTAGACCCATGGTGGAGCATGTCGTTGTTCCTTCCATTGTTAAGGATAGTGTAGAGGGGGACACACTAGAGTTGATTGGCTTACTCACCTAGACTATTTTACAATGTGTGAGGCCTCTAGTAGAGCCTAGTGTGGAGGAGACATGTAGGCCCCGAGCTCCACCACACCATTGTGGCACTTGTGGTGTTGTTTGTACATACGATTATCAGAGTGCTCAGGATGCAACTACACAGTCTACATCAATTGAGAGGTGATGGATTTCACAAATGATTTGCTAAATGATACATTCGGCATTGACACTCAGGTAAAATTTAGCAAGTTCATTTATTGTTGTTTATTAAATTATATTTTGAAATTTAAGAATAAGTAAATTAGTAGAATTTAATATGATGAAATTTTAGGGTCGGAGTGTTCATGAGATGTGCCCCATTCCTACAGACCCTTATTATTATTGCATTTGAACGGCGTTGAGTCCACAGGTATGCAACTAGTATTAAAGATATTATTATTGCATTTGAACAGTTGAATGTTATATTTGAATGTTTTTCTCATAACATGCTTTGGATTTCAAACAGTTTCCTGGTGGACCTTTGACCTCCACACCTTGCAATTCATTTCCTCAAACAACTTACACTCAGGTAGCCTTTATTCATTAATGGCGTTGTAAAATAATGTTAGCTAGTTTTCTTAATTTTGCATATACAAATCTAAAAAATTGATGAGAAACATAAACATTGCATTTGTATTCCTTGATTATGTCACATTATCTTCTCCTAATTCACTTTTTGTTCCTTTATTCCTTCCTAATCCCATCCCATTAACATTTAATAGTTCACCCTACCATTTACTCTTTCATTTACCATTTGCAGATGTTGACATCAGACAACCCTGGTGATGTTGGCATCACGATGGACCATGGAGTTGCTACAAAAATAGCCAGTTCTGATCCATTGAGAGAGGTATGCAACAGATTAGTCAATTTGACATTATATTTTCTCTTTTATGGTCTATTATAGAAAATTTTCATGATACTTTTATGTAGTTTAAATTCTATCTTGATGGTTGCTACAAGTGGTTTTCACTCTAGATCGTGGATGTGGTAATGTTGTAAATGTGCATGATGACTATATGTATGCGGTAAGTGATTATATTTTGTTATATGTCATTCCATAATTTAGTTTCTATGTATTAACATCTTTACTTTTTATTGTATCAGTTGAAGGTCCAGAGTGAAGAGAGGAGGACTAGCAAGTGTGTTTGAAAGACAAGAGAACCAACAGTCACTCCATCCAACTGAATTTCGAAGGCAGCACATGATCTATTTCCTTCCCCTAGAGGGAAATGACTATATATTAGGGTCATTTGTTGTATGCCTATGTGGCATTTTGGAACATATTTTTTGTACTATCAATATTTATGTGACATTTTACATCCATATGGCTCCTTTGTACTAAACTTGTATGACTTTTTTGGATATATTGTATATACTTTTATCAATATATATCATTGTATAGCCTTACGGATTTTCGATTAAAAAAAATCTTATTTTTCTACTGCCATTCTTGAATGATGTTATCATGTGTATTGTGTAAATTGTATGCTTGAATGTTGTAGGCATGGATTTTGTTTGCATATAATTCTTAATTAATTACTGTCGATTGCTCAATAAACTCCATCTAGAACGTATTGTGTAAATAAGCTCCATTCCTGGCAGTTTGTATCCTTTGGAATGCTTCAATTACTTGCGCCTCACTTATTCACATGTATGCTTCACTTATTCACATGTATACTTCATGTATATTGTGTGTATTCATGTGTATGCTTCATGCTTCCATTGCATAGCAACAAAAATCTTTTGGGGAAAATTTGACAAACGAAAAGTATAAGAGTTTTTGAAAAAATGGGGAAAAAATCATATTTAAAAAAAATGTAAATTATTGTAGAACAAGAGATAAAAAATATTTTTTAAAAATTGAAAGGTATTTCCATAGCATGTAGAGATCTATAGAGAGCAAATAAAATAAATAGTTTAACTAATGAATTGTAAAAAATAGATTTTTGTAGTTTATATTCATATCATTGATTACATTGCATTGCACATCTTTCAAAGTCAAAGGATTACTTCACACTGCATAACTAATAACTAGATGCTGATAGATGACAAAATTTCAATTACAATATAGTTTTTACAAAGTCAAACTAAGCAGTTGTGCAATTACTTCACATTGCATGACTAATAACTAGGAGCAGCTGCCAATTGCATTTTCTTATCATGACATTCTATGAGACCAGATTTCTTTGAGGTATTTTTTCAAATAGTTCAATGTGTTGTCTATGTTACCACATTTTTCATACATGTCTACCAAAAAAAAAATCCAAACAGTTCACTGCCTCATTGCTATGGCTAAAAGCCTAAAACAAGTGCTTTCAAACAAGCTATGGATGCTTGGAAAAAATCTATCAAAAGCATATTAGCAAGCAATAGTATAGACAAGGAAATGAACTGCTTGAAAAAAATTCCTCAAAAAAATGTGGTATCATGGTGATGGAATGCCATGACATGCAAATTTCTATGGATTGTCATGCCATTCCATCACCATGAGACCACATTTCTTTGAGGCATTTTTTCAAACAATTCAATACCTTATCTATGCTACCACATTTTTCATACATGTTTACCAAAGCATTTTATCAAACAGTTCACTGCCTTGCTATTATGGCTACACGCCTAAAATAGGTGCTTCCAAACAAGCTATGGATGCTTGGAAAAAATCTATAAAAGCATAATAATAAGCAATAGCATAGACAAGGCAGTGAACTGTTTGAAAAAAAAGCCTCAAAGAAATGTGGTACATTGAGACCACATTTCTTTGAGGCATTTTTTCAAATAGTTCACTGCCTTGTCTATGCTACCACATTTTAAAGATCCTTTGGACAAGCCTTGTTAAGATCCCTAAAATATGTGCATATTTTGATGTTGTTGTCTGGTTTGGAGATTGGTACAATGTTTGAAATCCATTCTGCATAGTCAATTGGTCGGATAAACCCTGCATCTAATAATTTTTTTAATTCTGCTTTCACTAGTAAGGCGATGTGTGGATACATTTTTTTCTCAATTTCTGCTTTACTGGCTTCACTCCAGGTGCTATGGATAAATGATGCATTATTAGAACCAAATCTATTCCTGGCATGTCGGCATAGGACCAAGCAAAATTGATTTGTCTTTCTTTGAAGAATTTGGTGAAATTTGGCTTTTCTTGCTCTGTCATTGATGTCGCTAGGTGTATGGTCTTTGTTGTTTTTGCAGTACTGATGTTTATGGATTTCGTAGGCTCAACCAATACTGAAGATCTTTCATGATAATGCTCAGGAAGAGTGTCAAATCTCTCATCCTTTAGTGCCTCAAAGAGGTTTTCACTGTTGGATATGCTCTTTCTTTTTACTTTTTCATGATCTAATACTACCATTGCATGGTTTTCACCATTAGATCAATTTTTTGTATTCTTTATTTTGTAGCTAAGAGACTTGGCACTCCCCTAGTTTGAAGCTTCATTATTAAATTCATTGGTGGAACTTGTTTCTGGATTTTAGGAACAAAGGAAATAGACAATGGAATTATCATCTAAAAAGATAGGGATATCAAGAGGCTTGGTTTGTTCCCAATCAATGAGTTTGGGATGTATCAAAGGTAAGGAATCATTAGATTGGTCAAGATAAAAGGCGGTGAGGGTCCTGATGGAAACATTTTTGAGGTGTTCACTAGCAATGTCAAGGTCTATAATGTTACTCTCCTCTGAATCATCTGTCTTGCTTGATGTCTGATCGTCCTCACTAGAGTCATCAATATGTAGTGAGCCAAATTCAAGTGTTCTAGACCCTGAACTTTGTCCTTCCATACGTATGGGTGCATACATCTTTATCACACTAATTTCTTTGTCTTCACAAGATTCTTCAAATAGTGAATCTGGTGCAAGAGCACCTTGGAAAAATTAGGCCTCTATGAAGCAATGCTTTGAAATTTGATCCAATGTTATTGTTCCTACTTTGTAAATCATGTTATTGGAGTCATGTTTCATATATTTGAGGTCATGATGAGGTCATTTGGTGCTTATTAAGTCCATAGGTGCAAAAATGTAAACAAGATGTAAACAATTATTGACAAAGTTGCATAATTATGTAAAGGTTGTTGAAGGGTCATAGGTGGTTTTAGGAATTAGGAGGTATTTAGAAGGCTAAAATTTAGTTACATTTCCTTTAAAAAGGATTTTGTATCTCTTAAAACTTCGTGGGTGATTGAACATTTGATTTGAATGAATAAAAGACGCTATTTTCTACATTTTATCTTAAAATTTCTCTAGTTTTTGGTGTTGTACAGAATTTGTGTGGGAAGGATTACATTTATAATTATTTTCATGTGTTATTAATCATAATCACCTTCCAAATAAACTTTTTCTCATGTAGATTGGCGTTGATTTGTGGAAGTTATGGTTGTTTTATTGACTGCAGTTTTCTAGATTTCTCTTTAACAGTCATATTGCAGCAAATTTTACATGTAGGTACAGCCTCCAAATGAACTAAATATTATATGGTTGGATAGAGGAATGAGTTATCTTTCTTTTTGCATTGGTTTGAGGTCATTTCATTGAATATTAAGGAAGTTATGCTTATTTTGGTAGAAATGGTCAAGTTCAGATTTTGACAAGGCAACAAGCTCTAAAAAATTCATAACTCCATTCATATTGATTCAAATCCTCTGAAAAATTGGTTTTTAAGTCAATTATATTGTGTTCTTCAAGATTATTGAGGTTTTAGGTGTAAGTGTTGAATATTTTGGTTCATTAGGTGATGCCCTAGCACTGTTACAATGCTTGGAAGAGCAATCAAGAGGGTTAAAAATTGGTATTTGATAAAAAGTCTTGAATAAAGTATGGAGAATGGTCTAATATGATTGTTTAGACCTATTTACATTTTTTTGTAATTTTAGAAAGGAAAAATGGGCTTGGGTTTGTATAGTTGTTTGTTTGTGTGGTCTAAAGAGACCTAGTTGTTGATTTGGATAGTCAACTTTGGAAAATTCACACTTTTGAAATATTTAAGTTGATGAATGGGCTTGGGTTGAACATTGTGATGTTGCTAAGATGTTTGTGGAATCAATAAATGATTTGGTGCCTTTTTTCTATTTGAGTTCTTTGGAATCAAGGTTTTGTGAAGGGAAAAGTGAAATTGAGATGAGTAATCAAACAAGGATGTTTTGAGTTTTTGTCTAATGAGATTGAGTGATTTGTTTTTCTTCCTCTAATCTTACATCAAATTGGTATTAGAGCCTGGGAAAGATTTGGGCTAGTGAGTTGTAGTTGTGGTTCTGTATTGTGGTTGGTTGCAGGTTATGTGAGAACCTGATTGCTGCCATGGAGAAGGCAGAAAGAAAGTTGTGAGAAGTTGAGAAAAGTAAATTGTGAGCAAGAAGAGACTTGTTGATACCATCTAGAAGAGATGGAGATATTGAGAAGGCATTTGCAAGAAGAGGAAGAGAGGAAAAAGAGAAAGAGGAAAAAGAAGTTTGACAAAGAGTTAGCAGTAATAAAACAAGAGATAAAGAGGTTGTATCCAGAGTTCCAAGACTGCATGAAGAAGATGGAGTAGATGATTGAGGAGATGAAAAGTTGGCACTTGAAGGTAAACAAGAAAGTTTCATGGCCTATAAGGAAGATAATTAAGAAGAGAAGAAGACGAATGAGGATGAAAGAACAAGAAGCCTTTGAAGATGCTAAAGAAGAGTTCATGGATGAAGAATGTCGAAGTATTGCAAAAATCCCCAAGCATGATGAAGGTATGACAAAAATAAGAGACCTAATTTTAGAGGTTGAGTTGATTAAAGAGCAGATTGTGAATTAATTGACCTTGGAGGTTTGCAAAGAATTGATGAATGATGGAGGTATGATGCTAGAAATCATGTTTCATTTCATTGTGTTACCAATCTTTTGGACAAGGAGGAAGTTGTAGGTTAGAGGACAAAGGGAGAAGCATGATATTGAGATGCACCAAAGAGTGAAGATGGGTATGCATAGAATCATGATGGACCAAAAAGTGGCAATATGATGGGTATGTGTAGGATATGTGGCTGACGACTTTTTTTTACCCAAAATTGATGAAACGAAAAGGGTTTTTAAAGGAGACTCAGTTTTCCACCAATATAAATTATTCTTTACTTTGAATTTAATAAATAATTATTATCTATTTTTCTATTTGAATTACGACTAAAGTCCTGATTGATAGGCTGATTGAAAAACATCTATAACTTTCAAATGGTATCACATTTTTGAATCGAAACATCGTCACATTATATGCTTCATACTATAGGATTAAAAAAAATGAATTTAATGAATTTTTGACCAAGTTAAGGTGGTCAAACATACGAGTTTTATATTTTTAAAAATTGTAATAAAAATTCATAATTAATTATTTACTTGGAAAAAAATTACAAAAATATGCATCACATCGGACATGAGTCCTCTACTTATATCTAAAATATTATCATTTTATTGTGGTTAGGGTGGTCGATAGACACCTACTTATTTTTTCCTGAAATTTAAGTACTATTGCATTGAAATTTCAAATTTTCACCAAATAGATTTTTTTAAAAACCTAGTAGTTTAGTAACTACATTCAATTTTCTATAGATTCTATTCTTACATATTTTTGAAATAATATAGATAACTTATTCAAATTTTTACCTCAAGTTGCCTAACTCTGATTTTTCTAAAAATTTTAGGGCCTGTTCTTTCCATGATGATACTGCACATACCCAGATGAAGGTGATTTGGAGCAGTTGCAAGGAAAATTAGTGGCAGAGCATAGAAATGATGCAATTTTTTTGACAACATCACAATCCAAGTGGACTCAAGGATTCTTTTCTTGGTCGGGAGTTTGGTGCAGGAGCACCTTGGAAAAATTAGGCCTCTATGAAGCAATGCTTTGAAATTTGATCCAATGTTATTGTTCCTACTTTTTAAATCATGTTATTAGATTCATTTTTCATATATTTGAGGTCATGATGAGGTCATTTGGTGTTTATTAAGCCCAGAGGTGCAAAAATGTAAACAAGATGTAAACAATTATTGACAAAGTTGCATAATTATGTTAAGGTTGTTGAAGGGTCATAGGTGGTTTTAGGTGTTAGGAGGTATTTAGAAGGCTAAAATTTAGTTGCATTGTCCTTAAAAATGCTTTTGTATCTCTTAAAACTTCGTGGGTGATTGAACATTTGATTTGAATGAATAAAAGACACTATTTTCTGCATTTTATCTGAGAATTTCTCTAGTTTTTTGGTGTTGTACGGCCTTTTTATGGGTAGGAGTACATTTATAATTGTTTTCATGTGTTATTAATCTCAATAACCTTCCAAATAAACTTTGTCTCATGCAGATTGGTGTTGATTTGTGGAAGTTATGGTTGTTTTATTGACTGCAATTTTTTAAATTTCTCTATAACAGTCATGTTGCAGCAAATTTTACATGTAGGTACGGCCTCAAAATGAACTAAATCTTATATGGTTGGATAGAGTAATGAGTTATCTTTCTTTTTGCATTGGTTTGAGGTAATTTTATTGAATATTAAGGAAGTTATGCTCATTTTGGTAGAAACAGTCAAGTTCAGATTTTGACAAGGCAACAAGCTCTTAAAAATTCATAACTCCATTTATATTGATGGGAATCCTCTGAAAATTGGTTTGTAAGTCCATTATATTGATTTCTTCAATATTATTGATGTTTCAGGTGTAAGTGTTTAATATTTTGGTTCATTAGGTGATGCCCTAGCACTGTTACAATGCTTGGAAGAGCAATCAAGAGGGTTACAAATTGGTATTTGATAAAAATTCTTGAATAAAGTTTGGAGAATGGTCTAATATGATTGTTCAAACCTATTTACATTTTTTTGTAATTTTAGAAAGGAAAAATTGGCTTGGGTTTGTAAGTTGGTTGTTTGTGTGATCTAAAGAGACCTAGTTGCTGATTTGGATAGTCAACTTTGAAAAATTCACACTTTTGAAATATTTAAGTTGATGAATGGGCTTGGGTTGAACATTGTGACGTTGCTAAGATGTTTTTGGAATCAATAAATTTTTTTGTGCCTTTTTTTCTATTTGATTTCTTTGGTATCAAGTTTTTGTGAAGGGAAAAGTGAATTTGAGATGAGTAATCAAACGAGGATGTTTTGAGTTTTTGTCTAATGAGATTGAGTGAGTTATTTTTCTTCCTTTGATTTTGCATGAAAATCCCATTCATATTCATTTGAGTTTGTTTCAGAACTAGCTTGCAATTGGAGGATTCACTCACAAATCTTCTGAGTGGCTTCTTCTTTTGTCTCTTCTTTGTATCTTAATCCTGTCTTGTCTTTTGCATTGATTATGATAGGCTAAATTGGTTCCGAAATACCTTCTTTTCATTTTCCAATAGGACCTTTTCCTTCATATCCCATCTTTTCTAAGATTGTGAACCCTTTACCATATTGCCCTGACGAAAGATCCTTATAGTGAAACTCAGCTAACAATTAGAGATGAGATTGGTGATTGGGTACTTTAAGTTGTTTGATCTAAGTTTAGTTAAAGGGATTGCACTTGCAAAAGCCAATTTCTTCAAGTTTAAACCAATGTTTTGATGAGAAATGATCTCTTCTCTGAAAAGGGTCCCTAAATATGATTCTAGTTGTTAGAAAGAAGTTCAATTTAGCTTTGTATTTGAGTATCAGCTGAAAGCACTAAAATAGGTTGCATATGCACTAAAAGATGGGATAAATGAGCTAAAACAGTCCCTATATGAGCTATACTATTAGTTAAATGCACTAGAACAAAAATCTTGTGTGCTGAAAGATGAGGTAAATGCACTAGAATAGATCCTATATGCGCTAAAAGATGTGGTGAATGCGCTATAACAGACCCTATATGTGGTAGACTATGAACTCAATGTGTTGAAACAAGAAGTTTATGCGCTAAACTTTAAATGTCACCATTTTGAAAGTTTCCCTAGTTTTCTTGTTTTTGAATTAGTGAATTGAGTGTTTTTGAAGGATGCTCTTTTGAACAATGATTTTAAACACAAAAGCAAGCAATAAAATAGTTTTTTCATCCTATGATCTAAACATCAAGTGTATGTTCTAGGATCTAGTTTGATCCCTTTGATTTCCACTAGTATTGAACAATAGCAAACAGATTAGTCAGAATCTTCTAATGTCAAGGGTCATTAATAACATCACAACCCATAACTTGGAACTACGTCAGCTCACGTAGCCCTGTCACCCCCTATAGGGCATCCGTGCTTTTTCCTTTTTTGGGTCTTAACCAAAGTCAATTCCTCCACTTTCTAAGTATTATGATGTTTGAGTAACGACATGTTGAAGTTTGTAGCTATTTTCCACTTCAGACTCTTAAGGGATTCAACTAGTTGAATGTAGCTCAGAGCAATTCAGCATGTTTGGGTGTGAAAGAGGACCATGCCTAGCATAAAATTACCATTCGGACGCGTTGGAATAGCTCGTTTGGTCACACAATTTGCAGAAAAAAAGTTGCACCACTTTACAACTTTGCACTACTTGTATTTGACAAATTTTTTCCCAAGTGAAAACTCGCCACCACGGGAAAATACCTTCGAGATAGCAAAAACTGAGAGAGGTTATTATAGAGGGGCCCAACACAATCTCATAGGCCTAAATGAGAAGTTTCTAAGCATCATAGTGTCTGAGTAACGACATACTAAAGTTTGCAGTTATTTTGCACTTTAGACTCTTAAGGGATTCAGTTGGTTGAACATAGCTCGAAGCGATTCAATAGGTTTGGGTGTGAAAAAAGACCATTCCTAGCATAAATATACCCACTTGGACACGTTGGAACAGTTCATTTGGTCACACGAATTGCAGAATGAAAGTTGCACCACTTTGCAACTTTGCACTAGTATTTGACAATTTTTCCCCAAGTGAAAACTTGCCACCACGAAAAAATGCCTCTGAGATAGCAAAAACCGAGAGAGGTTATTGTAGAGGGGCCCAACACAATCCCATAGGCTTAGATGAGAAGTTTCTAAGCATCATGATGTCCAAGTAATGACATGCTAAAGTTTGTAGCTATTTTGCACTTCAGACTCTTAAGGGATTTAGTTGGTTGAACGTAGCTTGGAGTGATTCAACATGTTTAGGTGTGAAAGAGGACCATTCCTGGCATAAAAATACCCACTCAGACACATTGGAACAATTCATTTAGTTACATGAGTTGTAGAATGAAAGTAGCACCACTTTACAACTTTGCACTACTTGCATTTGACAACTTTTTCTCCAAGCAAAAACTTGCCACAATGGGAAAACACCTCTGAGATAGAAAAAAATGAGAGAGGTTATTGTAGAGAGGCACAATATTATTCCATTGGATCAGACAAGAAGTTTTTAAGCATCATGGTGTTTGAGTAACGACATGTTGAAGTTTGCAGCCATTTTGTATTTTAGACTCTTAAGGGATTTAGTCGGCTGAACGTAGCTCAGAGTGATTCACCGTGTTTGGGTGTGAAAGAGGACCATGCCTAGCATAAACGTACCCATTTAGACATGTTGGAACAATTAATTTGGTCACATGAGTTGCAAAACGAAAGTTGCACTACTTTGCAACTTTACACTACTTGCATTTGACAACTTTTTCTCCAAGTGAAAACTCGCCACCACGGGAAAATGTCTCTGAGATAGAAAAAACTGAGAGAGGTTATTGTAGAGGGGACCAACGCAATCCCACAAGATTAAATGAAAATATTCTAAGCATCATGATGTCCGAGTAACAACATGTTGAAGTTTGTAGCCATTTTGCACTTCAGACTCTTAAGGAATTCGACTGGTTGAATGTGGCTCAAAGTGTTTTGACATGTTTGGGTGCAAAAGAGGACCATGTCTAGCATAAACATACCTAATCAGATGTGATAAAAAAATTCATTTAGTCACACAAGTTGTAGAATGAAAGTTGCACCACTTTGCAACTTTGCACTACTTGCATTTGACAACTTTTTTCCAAACAAAAACTTGCCACCACCAGAAAATGCCTATGAGATAGTAAAAAATGAGAGAGTTTATTGTAGAGGGGCCCAATGTGATCTCATAGGCTCAAACAAGAAGTTTCTAAGTATCACGGTGCCCGAGTAATGACATGTTGAAGTTTGCAACCATTTTGCACTTCAGACTCTTAAGGGATTCAACCGGTTGAACGTAGCTCAGAGCGATTCAACGTGTTTATGTGTGAAAGAGGAATATGCATAGCATAAATGTAGCCACTAAGATGTGTTAGAATAATTTTTTTGGTCACATGAGTTGCAGAACGAAAGTTGCACCACTTTGCAATTTTGCACTACTTGCATTTGACAACTTTTTCCCCAAGCAAAAACTGGCCACCACGGGAAAATGCCTCCAAAATAGCAAAAATCGAGAGAGGTTATTGTAGAGGTGCCTAACATAATCCTATATGCTTAAATGAGAATTTTTTAAGCGTCATGGTATCCAAGTAATGACATGTTGAAGTTTGTAGCCATTTTGCATTTCAAACTCTTAAGGGATTCAACAGGTTGAACGTAGCTCAGAGAGATTCGACGTGTTTAGGTGTGAAAGATGATCATTCCTAGCATAAAAATACCCACTTAGAAATGTTGAAATAGTTTGTTTGGTCACACGAGTTGTAGAACAAAATTTGCACTAATTTGCAACTTTGCACTACTTGCATTTGACAACTTTGTCCCCAAGCGAAAACTTTCCACCATGGGAAAATGCCTCTAATATAGTGAAAAATGAGAGAGGTTATTGTAGAGGGGCCCAACGCGATCCCATAGGATTAGACGAGAAGTTTCTAAGTGTCACGGTGTCTAAGTAATGGCATGTTGAAGTTTTCAGCCATTTTGCACTTTGGACTATTAAAGGATTCAGCTGGTTGAACGTAGCTCAGAGTGATTTGGCATGTTTGGGTGTGAAAGAGGACCATTCCTAGTGTAAAGTTACCCACTTAGACGTGTCAGAATAGTTCATTTGGTCACATGAGTTGTAGAACAAAAGTTTCACCACTTTGCACTACTTGCATTTGACGACTTTTTCCCCAAGTGAAAACTCACCACCAGTGGAAAATGCCTCTGAGATAGAAAAAATAGAGGTTATTGTAGAGGTTCCAAATGCAATTCCATAGGCTCGGATGAGAATTTTCTAAGCGTCACGGTGTCCAAGTAACAACATGCTGAAATTTGCAACCATTTTGCATTTTAGACTCTTAAGGGATTCGGCTAGTTAAACGTAGTTCAGAGTGATTCGACATGTTTGGGTGCGAAAGAGGACTATGCCTAGCGTAAACGTACCCACTCAGATGCATTGAAACCATTTGTTTGGTCACACGAGTTGCAAAACAAAAGTTGCACTACTTGCATTTGACAACTTTTTCCCCAAGTGAAAACTTGACACCACAGGAAAATTCCTTCGAGATAGAGAAAATTGAGAGAGGTTATTGTAGAGGGTCCCAAAATAATCCTATAGGCTCATATGAGAAGTTTCTAAGCATCACGGTGTCCGAGTAATGGCTTGCTAAAGTTTGCAACCATTTTGGACTTTGAACTCTTAAGGGATTCAGCTAGTTGAATGAAGCTCAAAGCGATTCGGCATGTTTGGGTGAAAAAAAGGACCATGCCTAGTGTAAACGTACCCACTCAAACATGTTGGAATAGTTTTTTTGGTCATACGAATTGCAGAACAAAAGTTGCACCACTTTGCAACTTTGCACTACTTGCATTTGACAATTTTTTCTCCAAGTGAAAATTTGCCACCGCGGAAAAATTCCTTCAAGATAGAAAAAACTGAGAGAGATTATTGTAGAGGGGCCCAACATGATCCCATAGGCTTAAATGAGAAGTTTCTAAGTGTCACAGTGTATGAGTAACGACATGTTGAAGTTTGCAGCTATTTTGCACTTCAAACTCTTAAGGGATTCAGTCGGTTGAACATAGCTCAAGCGATTCAGCATGTTTTGGTGCGAAAGAGGACCATCCCTAGCATAAACATACCCACTCGGATGCATTGGAACAGTTTGTTTGGTCACACGAGTTCAACTTCCCTTTACATAAAAAATGCAACGTTGCATATCAACTTTTTTTGCAAAACAACTTTTCACAATTATGCATAGAGTCTTGTTTGTCATTCAATACGGTCATATTAGACCAATTTATAATGTAATAAGTCATTTTTTTTTGTTTTGGGGTCATTTAGGATTTCATGTTGCACATTTGTCAAAATGATGTGAAATTGCAAAAGTGCAATGTTGAAAAGTTGCAAAAATGCAAACTAGGAAGGAAAATAGTCACTTGGAGTTTAAAAGTCAATTTTGTTAGTTTTGATAGTTGGTTTCAAGTTTATAAATACTTGAGGAACTTGGAGGAAGGAGGTTGTTGATGATTTTGTGAAAGAAAACCAATAAAATGCCCTATTTTCATTCAAATTTTGTGTTTTTATGGAAATTATGTTGTTTTCTAGGCCTGTACGGATCTGTACTGAGCCATATTGGTTTGAAGGATTTTTTTTTTGTTAGAAAAAATTACTAGCTTCATTTT
Source organism: Sequoia sempervirens (assembly GCA_007258455.2). Classification (NCBI taxonomy): domain Eukaryota; kingdom Viridiplantae; phylum Streptophyta; class Pinopsida; order Cupressales; family Cupressaceae; genus Sequoia; species Sequoia sempervirens. The sequence goes on from VDFB02271358.1 coordinate 801,016,868, forward strand.
GAATTAAGTTTGGTGTGATTTCATAAGGAAATAAAGCTTTTATAACTGATTTTCTGTACACGGGTCTGAACAGACAAGTTCAAGGGTTTTGAAGATATAAAATGCATTTGTGACTCATTCCACATATTGTGTATATTGTGGCTTGGTGGAATGAGTCCATTAGGATGAAATTAGGTGTAGGTGTTGAGTTTTGGAGCAGGGGAGATCATTTGTGAGTGTGGGCATGATGCCCTAGTTGTCAAATTTGTGAGTTTTTGGTGAAAATTGATGGTTTAAGGTGGGTAATTGTAGTAAACCCTTGGGGTAGAAGATTTTGTGGGTATTTTAAGCTTGTCTAGGTCATTTGAGGCATGTTTGATGCTTTGGCGAGGTGAGATAAGTTGTGGGAGTAGGACTTTCAATAAACCCTCCCTAAAATAAGCAAAATTGAGGGTTTTATGGTTAATGGTGTTAGAGGGCACTTCTTTGATTAAAAATGGTGGATTTTGAGGATTTATAAGTAGAAAAGGGACTATCCATAGGTTTTTGTGGTTTTTTGATAGTTTAGAGTACAGTTGTTTTGTAAATGTGGCCTAATTGGCCAATTTGGGACAATGCAGAAGCCATGAATTGAGGAGTTGGTCCAAAGTAACCATATGGTGTCTTGAGATATGTTTTGTGAGGGATTAAAGGGTGTTTGAAATGATGGATGGTTATTGGTTTTGACAAATAATCTGCAAGTGATGATCAAGAAACTAAGTTGCAGACCTACAAGGGAACACTAGGTGAGATTGTGAAAATAGGGTTTGAAGAAACAAAAGGTGTTTGAAATCTCTTTGTTTTGTGATTGAGAATCTATTTGCCTCCCTACTCTGCATCACTAAGGAACTATACATGCATGTGGCACTAGATCAACGGTTGGAGAATTGGTCATTATTTCATTTTATGCCTTCAAAACCTTGATCTTGACTGTATAGACTTGCCTAGAGTAAAATTGTAATAAAATTCTTAAAACACAATGAAATTACTTCACTCCAAATCCAAAACGAATCTAACACATATATCCTTCAAATCATATGCAATTTGGATTGAAGACAAGCTATACGGAACCGTACAAAGCAAGAGAGCAGCAAATTTTTAGAAAACAACATAGAAAAGTGAGTTTTTATTGATTTCTTCCTAAAAAATTATCAACAACCTTTCTCATCAACCCAAGAGGTTGTATTTAACCTCCCACAACCAAAACTAACCATCAAACTAACCCAAATAATATTTAAACTTCCAATGACAACTTTAAATGTAAACCATAAACCATTAAAACTAACTTTAAATGTACTATACACATTTAATTGGGCATATATTAAGGAGTATACACATTTACATGTATTAATTTCTCATAATTTTTGTCTATAAAAAAATACACTAATTCAATAACAAATATTACAATAGTGATGGAAGAACATCTTGAAAGTCCTCCCATTTCTCAATATTTGTAGCAATACGTGTAGGGAAATAATCCTCCCATTTGCAGCCCACATCATGAAATATATTGTACAAGCAGAAACAAAAGGAGTTTTTTCCCAATTTCTTTTCTCCAATCCACCTCAGGTGGCCCAGTTATTTGCATTCCAAAATGCTTCAAAACATGTACTTCCCCTGCTCCCTTGGAAACACATGGGTAGTATCCTCTTTGTGGTTGTGTACTGTCACTGGAATTTGGTCCACAACAATCCTGGAAAAGCTTAACAATTTCAGACATGGACTCACATAAAAATCATTAAAAGACCAATAACTGAATAATGTTAGATTTACACCTGACGAGATCTATTATCACCTTTATGCATGCTATAAGTAGATGAATTAAAGGTCCTATAATGGTGATGTGGCCCATCTTTCGCTACTTTCTCATCTCTCGATGATCATACATATAAATTTCAAATATATCACTGACACCCTCAACATAAAACATGGAGCATATAAGAATCTGAGAAATATATGAAATGGAAGAGAAAGAGAAGATTGAGAACCAGAAAATGCACCAGCAACCGATGTTTCTCATACCATTGAACACTTTCACCAGCAACTAATGTTGTTATTTTCTTAAGTTGAAAAACTTAAGTATAACCTACAGTCACAAATGCATCAATGATATTCCTAAATGCATATGACATCAAACAACAATAGAGAATATCAACTTAAAGGTGGTCAATAGAGAGCAGCATATAATCATCATTTTACAAATTAACAATAGTGCAATTTTGCAAAATCTTGTACAATCAAACTTAAATGATTGAAAGAAAGCAATGATCAATAACATGACTTTACAAATTCAATGTGCATACTTACAAATCAATCCAGGGAACCATCTAGGTCTGGTCTACTCTTTATTGTGTCAAGTATTGCCTCATGGTCAAACTCACGCACTTTCCACAATTTCTTGTTTGAAGGTCCACCCTTATATTTGATCAAATGAACATTGGTGGCGATGGAAAAGTTTGAGTAGTGAAGAATCTCCTCATGCATTTCAAAGTCCTCAAACAACCAAACTGCAACATTCTTAATTGGGTACCTTCTAAGCCATATTCTAGTAACAACCACTGAACATGTAGGATATTCTATGTTTTCTCCATCTATAACTGGGGCCTCCAATTTATTTTTGGCCTCAATACAACGACACAGGTAATAATTTGCACCCTCTTCATTGTCTTCATCTACAATCACCACATAAATGTGCCCTACATTGATATGTTCATCTTGTTAGATGTATTTAATGAACATCAAAATAAAACTTGTAAGTAATATATATTACCTAGTTCTACAAGGTCTGATATATGATCAAAGTCAATGGATGATTGCATCTTCATGATTTGTAGAGTTGTCGGGAGTTGATAAGTGTCACCTGGGTTAGACTTCTTACATACCATTCGTCAACCCACTCTGTTGAATCGCAATCATTCCATTTCTGAAGTGTACATGCAAAACAAAAGCATGCCATCTTCCGCGTATGGATAGTCCATGTACCTGCAATGGAGCTTCTAAAAGAGTGTAGCTCACTCGATCCTATTAGTGTAAGACAATCCTCATATTTTACAATGTTAGTATCATCTACTAAATGAAAAAATATATGAACTAAAATATTACCTTCACTACCTGGACCTATTGCATGATTGCACTACTTGACAATTGTTCTTGCATCTGTCAAATTTACATTGTCTTTGTACTTTAACTCTTCTCATGCTAGGGCTCTTTTGATACATGCACCTATTCCATCATGCTCCCCCTTTCCATGCTTAGCCTTTGAGAAGTTCCACATATGTTGAACACCACTAATCCTATGCATCCTGCTCAACTAGTAAAACATTATGGCGTTCTTGAATTGCATTGTACAACTATCTGACCATATGATATGTTGATTGAATGATATTCCCCTGCTATCTAGATCAACATAGAACATCTGAAAGCAACCTTGCACAAACTCGGTAGAATGTGTGCAATCATCATTGATGTAAAAGTAATACTCCCTCAATAATTTCATGTTATCCTCTATAATATCATTTGCATGAATGAATTCTATATGCACAAATATATTAACCTGCGTGGAGTTGTAGTACTATGATTTCACCTTGTTCTATGGTTGTAGTGTGTATTTCTCCATGAAGTCGACAATTGAAACAATGCTATGAAGTGGAAACGTGTCCTTGCATAACTTGAACTGTGAGTCCAACCATTGAGTTCTATGTGTATGCCTTGCATACTCATAGACCACCTGATCATGGAAAATACCCATAAATTGATATATTGGAATCTTATCATTGAACAATTCACACTTTTTTGCTTCTTTTCCATCTTGTATACTATAGGCCACTATCTAGTATTTTCCAAATTCGACAAATTTGTCTCCAATTGTGTGTGTACTAGCCATGTGTTGGAAAATTGGAAAATGTTGCATGCCACCACAATGATCACATGTGCCATCCAAACATGACTTGTTTTAAAAAAAATGACCATCCTCTCTTTCACATAAAATGAAAGATAAGAATTCCCTTGAGGATTTAGGTGGAGGCTTTATGTTAGATTCCTGCAAAACATTGTCAATATGCATATCTACACATATATGTCAATAAACATCATAATGGTTAGAAAACTCAATATGTACTCTATAACAACAAGTAGTGTGTGTGATTTATTTTGACATAAAAATTCTTTAGCATTTCAAAATACCTTTGACATATTTTAATTTTAGGAAACTTCTATATAAAATCAACAAAAAATTGGGTTTGAGTGGTATCCAAATAATTCTTTGGATGTGGCTCATGGATTTTACTACCAATTCTCCTTACAACATCTCTTTGATTAGGAGAGGTCCTTGTGTTATCCTTCCAATAATCTACTATTAAAGATCTCAATCCTTGAGCAATTCTTTTATCTTTCCATGGCACTCTACCCAATAATGCCCATAACTCATTGCTATTTGGATCCTCCAATATTTCACACCTTCCTTTGGCTCTTGTTAGATATGATCTACTTATTTTCAAAGACTTACTTATCTTTGTAAGGTTCGCCTTGTTCCTTATTTGACTACTTAACTATGTTGTTTTCATCACACGCCGTGTGGCACAACTGTCCTTTGTGTGTGAGGTAGAACCCATGCTCTCATATGCACTTATCAAGTTCTTTACAATGGAATTTTCACTTGAGTCATTCAAAACTCTTAGCCCAAGACCCTTCATGGCGGGCCTAAATTTGAGTTGCCTCATCATTTCAACAAATACTTGGCATCTTCCACCCTCACTTAGCTTCTCAAAAAATAAACTCCATATCCTCGGTATATATCTTTGACATGTACATTTTGGAATCTTATCAGACGTTCATTTCAAAACATTGGAATCAATATCAATAAAAAATCTAGGTTTTTTATGCAAGACTCTAGGAGGAGTTCTCAAATGTAAATTTCTATCAACATTAGGAATGTCAACAACATCGGGGATAGACCGTGTACGTTCAATCGAAGGTGCAATTGATGACATTGTTGTCAATCAGATTGCACCCGAATACTTGAATGGTTAAATTCAACAATTTGTTGAAACATTGGATCAAACTCAGGTTGTGGGTGACCTATAGTGAGATTGAACCTCTGGATTCTAGGCTCGCTTCCTATATGATTCTTAAATTAATAACTGGTAACTTACTAGAAAAAGGATAGAACTATTGTTAAATGCATGTGAAATTGTAAATTGAAAGGTGATGCACCTGATTGATAAAGATCTGCAAGTGTGATTCAAAATAAATTTCATGAAAACTATCCACACAAGTCGATCTTAATAGTTTGACCACAAAAATGACTCTAAGGGAGGCTTGAACAAATCATCTTCGAATGAAAACATGGTTTTCATAGCAAAGAAGAATATTATTCATTTACACAAACTTAGACCTGTGATTTTACTATTTGAATGCCTGCAAATATAAATGAGACAAAGATTTTAAAGATTATGATACTTAAACATAGTAAAACTTCACCAAATCATTCATAAAAGCAACATAATGACAAGGCAGACTTTTGATTTCAATGCAATTGAAGGAATCTTTGAAAAATGACACAAATAAACTTGTAAACCTGCTACTGTATTAATCTGTAAATAAAGCTGAGTTACATGATAATTCACTTTGTAGAACACAAAGGCTGAAAAAAAAGAACTAGAGGAAAAAGATAAACTTTTTCCAATATATACAATGAGATGCAACTCTAAAGTGCATGAAAATGAAACTGAAAGTCAATTTCAGTATAAAAATGATAACTCCAAGGAAAATCCTGAGAAAAATAAAGATCTGGAAAAGAAAAGCTCAAACTCATGCAAAAATGAGTGAACTCGCACTCAAACTTACACTCACAATGTGTACAACTGAACTACAACTCAAACTAGCTCTAGAATGCATGAAAATAACACTGAAAATGAACTGAAGTCAAAAATATCTCCTCAAATCTCCAATCACGAGCAACAATGAAAATGCATAAAAGAGGGCCCACTGATGTTGTCAACTGAACTTCAACAACTCAAAACTCTATCTCATACTATAGGTGACCAAGGTTGATTTCAAAATTGCATGAAAATAGGATAAAAGCCTCCAGTTCGCCTTTGAATGCACGACTAGTTTACTCCATCAAGACTCAAACATCAATCCTCTTCAGATACTTTGCACGGTTTGAACTAAAGGTAAGCAATTTAAATAACATTTTTAAAGTAATCGATTAAGAGTTACTTTAATATTTGTTATGTATTTGCATGACATATATTAAATCAATTTACAATTTATTGCTTTAATAATGTTTACATTATTATTTTGTTTCAAAAATATTCAAAAATTTGAGGAAGTTGAGGAACATTGAGTTTGGTTTCACTTTTCAAAGTTTACATGGAAATATTAATAGGTATATGGAATACCTAATAAATAGTTTTTAAAATAGTGCAAAGCTTTAAAAATAAGGCAAAATGCCTTAAGTGAAAGGTCGACCATATTAGGGTAGACAAAACCCTAAAAAACTCATGGCTAATCATTCATTCTTTTCTCTTAGCATGAAATAGCAAAAATGGGAACCGCCATGCTGCTGGTTTGAGACGATTCTTTCACCATTATGTGTGTTTTCTTATGTTGAGAGGTTGAAACTTCTCTTGCAATTGGATGGTAAATCAATCTCATTATTTTATACCTTTTTTACTCCAACATCTATCCCTATCTCTTGTCTAAAATGCTCGATTTGAGCTCCATAGTGAACAAAAATGATTGAGTACTCTTGTTGCTTTCCCCATTTTTGTTTTTCTGAATCCTATCATAAACTATGGCCATGACATAAAGATTTTATTTCAATTTTTGGAAGTTCTCATGCAGTTTGATGCTGAAACTGGAACCCTACACCTGTCTTGTAATATTTAATGAAATATGAAAAGAACCCTTATGAATACACATGATCCTTTAACTGCAGATCTCTCGCCATAGATTGGTGATTGACTTGCAATTACGAGGCATTTGATTAAATCCCAAGACCCCCAAGTCTTCTTCAGATCTTCAAAGTCTATCAACATTATAAATTTGAAATTTGTGAGACAAGGCTTAAGATACTATGTTCTTATATCCTCTTTGCTTGCATTTGACAGGGTGGTAGTCCCTTGATTGTATGATTAAGATCACTTCAACAACTTTGTAATCCTTCCTCTCTAATTGTTGCTGCTCTATTTAAGAGAAATAATGAAAATGCTCTTATATTTGCTGAATAGTATGGGCTCCTTTTATTGCTCAATCAATGTTGTCAAAGACACTTATATATACAAACTTAAAGCACACCCTTAAGCACTTGTTCATTTTTCCTCTTCTGTAGACTATGCATATGGTTTAGTTTACATGGACATGTCTGATTTATTCATTTGTGATGTCTTGCACACCTATAGCTCACTTATGTTATTGGCACTTGTTTTGATTAAGTGCCCTTCAACTATTCATTCATTCCTTCATGCATTTGCAGCCCAAAATATATTTTACAAGATTTTAATGATATTCACTATACTTGCACATTGTTGCCTTTGATACTCGTCTTTGTTTCATATGATCAAATACAACGTTGTTTTATTGGTATGAGACATATTTGTACCTTTTGTAGCTGATATGAAGACTAAAAATGTACAAGACTAACTTGATATTTGATCCTCCATTTATTGTTAATGTTGATTAAGCCATACTTTGTTGCTGTCTCACTTTGTTCAAGCTTCCTACTTGCTTTTCTTACTGTCAAGGATGCTTTTACAGTCCTTTATGACTATCATAAACTTTTGTAACCATTTCTCACCACCATGAATGCTATAACAACAGTCTTATTCACTTTATCAATTTTGTAGCATCAGTATTATCCATGACTATTCTCTATAAAATGCTCCATTTCTGTTGAATACAAATATGTTTCTTTGTTATATCCTTGATTCTTTTGATGAGGACTCTTTGTGAAGATTTGTAATGCAATGCAAAATATGGGAATGTTGCCCTTATTATGATGTTGAAGTTATTCTGTTCCTCTTGAGTCTCAAGATGTAATAATGTTGTCATGTTGCCATGTTGACTGCCCTCCTGAATCTCTGGATGAACTATGTATGTACCTTTGAGTTGTGAAAAAACAAGTAAATTGCTTTGAGTGCTCTTTTTGCCTTCAGTATAAAGGGGCTCAATGCCTCATTAAAAATATAAACATGAATGAAAGGCAGAGCTGAAACAAAGGTTGAAAAATGCAATTAATACTCTCTTAACATGCTTCTTTGATTGTTCTATTGAATTATGAACAATAATATGATTGCTCAATCTATTTTCACCATGCTATTAGACTGCTTGATGATAGTCCAAGATGATGATTGTTTCTTTGATGCTTTAATAACTCTCATATATGAACATTGAATGAGAGAATACCTTATGATATGTCAGGCTCAACCCTTGTGGGAACCTGTTTTACTCCACATATCTGATAAGATTATTACGAAAATAATGAACCTATTCCTGCACATTGAAACAAACAAGTTAGCAAAAATAATCAAAGCTGAAAGCTTCCATTGAGTTTCGTGTTCCTTGATTATCAACCTTTGTAACTCAATCATCTGGTGAATGCCTGATTAAATGTAAATTACATTCCTATTGGTAGCATAGGCATAAAGTAGAATGTAATTCATCATTGCTTAGAGTGCATCTCTAACATCATTCTTTTACAATTTTGCAGGTTCATATAGCGTGAAAATGAGGCTGCAGCTTGGAGATGCAACAACTGAAGACATCAAGCAAAAGTGATTCATCATCATAGGCAATGATGAATTGCTTCTCTTCTTTGTGTTTACGTTATCTTCAGTAGTGTAGCTTATCATTGAATTTTGTATTCATTATTTTATTATCATAATCAAATTCAGTTACTCTCGCGGCTTGTGCGAGATTTCAGTGTTTTTACAAAATGAATAAAAACATTATTATGCAAATTTCCAATTTTCTGTTTCAAATACTTGCATAATAAAAATATAATTCAAATGTAATCTAATTTTTAGGATGAACAATGAATACTTTAGCAACAAAACTTAATTTTTTTTGTACTTATCAATGATGAATTTGATTCAGCTCTACCTGTTTGAGCTCGTAATGAAAAATAGGTAACAAATTGGCAACCTCTGCGGAGTGTTTGCCTACTAAACACAATAGACCAGTTTATAGCTTATCCATTAGGCATGGAGTCCATTCTTTTCTTTATTTTAACTAAGAAAATTGTAACTCAACTTCAAACCAAACAAACTGAAAGGAAACTACTGCAACTCTATTGAAGACAAAATCTGAAAAACTAGGTGCAACAACTGCACTTTATTGAAAACATGACAAAACTGAAATGAAATGTGCTAGCAGACACTTATTGAAAGCATAACTGAAAAAATCTACCCTACCCTACACTAACTAACAGTGTTAATGCTCATACATGATCATTCACTGGTTGTGAGAAATAGCTACCCTTTCTAAACAATAGAGGATGCTTCAAATCCTTAAGATTAATAAAAAAGAAGTATGTAAATGGTAAACATTTGATTAACTTCTGTAGAAAATTCTGAAACATCTCAAAAGGCAAGCCTTCCTCATTTGATTGACCACAAAAGATGTTATTTTGAGGCATATAGCTGAGATTAACTTGCTACTCCATAGTTACAATCACATGCTTTGGCAAAATCATGACTTGTTGCAATTCTGTAGACCCCTCTTTTGATAAATACCTGATCGGACACCCTGTTGAGAGCATAAAGCTTGGCCTCTCACTGCTTCCCTCATGTTTATAAACTATTGGCACTCCATCTTGCTGATTAGACTACTTTACTTGCAGTGTAATATTTTCTTCCTTCCTTCTTATTGCCTCAATTTCAATCTGATTTGCAAGAGTTGGTTCATATAAATGGAATGAAAGGAATGTGTGGCTCCTTGATCTGAACAGGCTGATCACATGATGTTGGCTCATATAATACTAGATTATTATCTATGTTACAGAAAAAAGTCTCTATGATGCCTGAAAACATATTCTCATCTAATTCATGATCCTGAATTGGATTCAGATGAGTCTCATCACTCTGCTGCTCAAAGGTAGACACTGATGTTAGTGAACATGTGTCATCTTCATTTTCATTAACAAATTCAGGTAATTGCTCAAATAAATCAGCTAAATCCTAAGATTCAACCTCTATTTCCTTGTTTAAAACATGTTCAACCTATTGATTGTCATCTAAGTTTAAAACAAAGGACTCAAGATCATTCCAAAATATGGCTTCTTCACAATCATCATTTAAATTACCTTCTAGAATTAGATGAGTAGCTTCCAACTTGTCACATTTGTTGACCTCAACCAACAACTCATCACATTGTTTGAAATATTCCTGCTCAATAAAGGAAGGAAATTCATCAGATAAGAACATGAAATCATCGCCTTTCATACCTTTTTCAAGCTCCTCAACCTATTGTCCTGATTGATCATGTTTTTTCACCTCTTGTTGCAAGTCTACTTTGCCATCTTGTTCGTCAGGTATAAGCATATCAATATCAAAAACTTCTGCCTACTTCTCTTTAAAAGCCTTTTCCTCTCCTACATTATTTACCTTCAACTGATCATGCTCATCGAACCAATTATTTTGACAAGCAATTGATTGTCCTTTGAACAAAGAAATGGTATCAGGACATGCATATGCATGTTGGATCCCTTGAATAAGAACAGGTGATTGTTCATGAAGATTCATAGCTTGATTTGTTACATGTGCTTGACTTTGCAATAGAAGAGGATCTCTGAAACTTGGAATGGGAGCCTGTTGAACTAGATTTGGCATTTTGAAGTTAGGATGCTTGATCCAAGAAGGCCGCCATGGTTGTTCAGTAATTTGATTACTTGGTTCAGGCTCTTGATATGATTGAAAATGAGGGTTCATGGACTCTTGTAGGGATTGAGCTATTGAAGTAGAGGGAACTTGAGGAATCTCTTGAATTTATTGAAGGGAAAAAGGCTCTTCATGTGGCTGGTCTTGAGGATTAACAAATTTAGGTTGTACCAGCATAGGCTCTTGTATTGGTAAAACATCTCTAAAACTTGGAACCTTGATTTTAAAAGGGTTAAGAGACTCACTTTGCTTGAGACTTGGAAACTTAAAATTACAAACCTCCTCCTGAATAGGCTGACGTGGAGTATAAGGAGCTACCTCATGCCTCTGTGTTTGAGCCAGCAAAAGGTTCATCTACTCCTCTTTTGCTACTAACTCTCTTTTGAGCTTTTCTTCAAATTATCTTCTTTGTGTCTCCAATTCCTGCTCATGAAGGTAGGCCTGATAATCTAATTCTTGTTGCTACGTATCAAGCTCATGCTACCTCCTAAACTCTTCTATCTGCTTTGCGATGTCTAATAGTATGTCTGTCATGTTATTCATGTTACTTTTCATATCATCAACCTCTTGGAGCTGATTGTGGACATATGAATATTGATCTGAAGGCTGAGCAAGGGTGGGTGGGAGGTAAGCATGTTGAGCATGCTGATAGGCTATTGTTGCATGGTTGTTTGGGATAAAACCAACAGAATGATTGGCCTAATATGGCTGATAGGGTGATTGATTAACAAGATTTTCATAGTAAGGGGGTGGGTATACATGATATCCATGAAAATCCATCATTTCTACTCATATAAATGCTGAAAATTAGAGTATTAAGCTTGTAATTGAAACATAATAGCACTGAACTTGTTGAAACTAGTAAATATGCTCAGAGTCACCAGGTATAGATTGTAACCTCTGAAAGGAAAAATACGTTGTTGTATATACCAGGACAACAACTTCAAACTCTTGAATTCTTTCTCTGAAGTGATCTTCAGAGTCCCACCCGGCGTGCCAAAAACTGTTGTCAATTAGATTGCACTCGAATGCTTGAATGGTTAAATTCAACAATCTGTTAAAACATTGGATCAAACTCAGGTTGTGGGTGACCTATAGTGAGATTGAACCTCTTGATTCTAGGTCGGCTTCCTATATGATTCTTAAATTAATAACTGGTAACTTACTGGAAAAAGGATAGAAGAACTATTGTTAAATGCATGTGAAACTGTAAATTGAAAGGTGATGCACCTGATTGATAAAGATATGCAACTGTGATTCACAATAAATTTCATGAAAACTATCCACACAAGTCGATCTTGACAGTTTGACCACAAAAATGACTCTAAGGGAGGCTTGAACAAATCACCTTCGAAGGAAAATAGGGTTTTCATAGCAAAGAAGAATATTATTCATTTACACAAACTTAGACCTGTGATTTTACTATTTGAATGCCTGCAAATATAAATGAGACAAATATTTTAAAGGTTCTGATACTTAAACACAATAAAACTTCATCAAATCATTCATAAAACCAACATAATGACAAGGAAGACTTTTGATTTCAATGCAATTGAAGGAATCTTTGAAAAATGACACAAATAAACCTGTAAACTTGCTACTGTATTAATCTATAAATAAACATGATAATTCACTTTGTAGAATGCAAAGGCTAAAAAATAAGAACTAGAGGAAAAAGATAAACTTTTTCCAATATATACAATGAGATGCAACTCCAAAGTGCATGAAAATGAAACTGAAAGTCAATTTCAGTATAAAAATGATAACTCCAAGGAAAATCCTGAGAAAAATAAAGATCTGGAAAGGAAATTCTCAAACTCGTGCAAAAATGAGTGAACTCACGCTCAAACTCGCACTCACAATGTGTACAACTGAACTACAACTCAAACTGGCTCCAAAATACATGAAAATAACACTGAAAATGAACTAAATTCAAAAATATCTCCTCAAATCTCCATTCACGAGCAACAATGAAAATGCATAAAAGAGGGCCCACCGATGTTGTCAACTGAACTTCAACAACTTAGAACTCTGTCTCATACTATAGGTGACCAAGGTTGATTTCAAAATTGCATGAAAATAAGATAAAAGCCTCCAGTTCTCCTTTGAATGCATGATTAGTTTACTCCATCAAGACTCAAACATCAATCCTCTTCAGATACTTTGCACGATTTGAAGTGAAGGTAAGCAATTTAAATAACATTTTTAAAGTAATCGATTAAGAGTTACTTTAATATTTGTTATGTATTTGCATGACATATATTAAATCAATTTACAATTTATTGCTTTAATAATGTTTACATTATTATTTTGTTTCAAAAATATTCAAAAATTTGAGGAAGTTGAGGAACATTGAGTTTGGTTTCACTTTTCAAAGTTTACATGGAAATATTAATAGGTATGTGGAATACCTAATAAACAGTTTTTAAAATAATGCAAAGCTTTAAAAATAAGGCAAAATGCCTTAAGTGAAAGGTCAACCATATTAGGGTAGACAAAACCCTAAAAAACTCGTGGCTAAGCATTCATTCTTTTCTCTTAGCATGAAACAACAAAAATGGGAACCGCCATGCTACTGGTTTGAGATGATTCTTTCACCATTTTGTGCTTTTTCTTATGCTGAGAGGTTGAAACTTCTCCTGCAATTGGATGGTAAGTTGATCTCATTATTTTATACCTTTTTTACTCCAACATCTATCCCTATCTCTTGTCTAAAATGCTTGATTTGAGCTCCATAGTGAACAAAAATGATTGAGTACTCTTGTTGCTTTCCCCATTTTTGTTTTTCTGAATCCTATCATAAACTATGGCCATGGCATAAAGATTTTATTTCAATTTTTGGAAGTTCTCGTGTGGTTTGATGCTGAAACTTGAACCCTGCACTTGTCTTGTAATATTTCATGAAATTTGAAAAGAAACCTTATGAATACACATGATCCTTTAACTGTAGATCTCTTGCCATAGATTGGTGATTAACTTGCAATTACGAGGCATTTGATTAAATCCCAAGACCCCCAAGTCTTCTTTAGATCTTCAAAGTCTATCAACATTATAAATTTGAAATTTGTGAGACAAGGGTTAAGATACTGTGTTCTTATATCCTCTTTGCTTGTATTTGATAGGGTGGTAGTCCCTTGATTGTATGATTAAGATCACTTCAACAACTTTGTAATCCTTCCTTTCTAATTGTTGCTGCTCTATTTAAGAGAAATAATGAAAATGCTCTTATATTTGCTAAATAGTATGGGCTCCTTTTATTGCTCAATCAATGCTGTCAAAGACACTTATACAAACTTAAAGCACACCCTTAAGCACTTGTTCATTTTTCCTCTTCTATAGACTATGCATATGGTTTAGTTTACATGGACATGTCTGATTTATTCATTTGTGATGTCCTACACACCTATAGCTCACATATGTTATTGACACTTGTTTTGATTAAGTCCCCTTCAGCTATTCATTCATTCCTTCATGCATTTGCAGCCCAAAATATATTTTGCAAGCTTTTAATGATATTCACTATACTTGCACATTGTTGCCTTCAATACTCATCTTTGTTTCATATGATCAAATACAATGTTGTTTTATTGGTATAAGAAATATTTGTACCTTTTGTAGCTGATATGAAGACTAAAAATGTACAAGATTGACTTGATATTTGATCCTCCATTTATTGTTAATGTTGATTAAGCCATACTTTGTTACTGTCTCACTTTGTTCAAGCTTCCTACTTGCTTTTCTTACTGTCAAGGATGCTTTTACAGTCCTTTATGACTATCATAAACTTTTGTAACCATTTCTCACCACCATGAACATTGTAACAATAGTCTTATTCACTTTATCAATTTTGTAGCAGTAGTATTATCCATGACTGTTCTCTATAAAATGCTCCATTTCCGTTGAATACAAATATGTTTCTTTGTTATGTCCTTGATTCTTTTGACGATGAATCTTGATGATGATTTGCAATGCAATGCAAAATATGGGAATGCTGCCCTTATTATGACGTTAAAGTTAATTTATTCCTCTTGAGTCTCAAGATGTAATAATGATGTCTTGCTGCCATGTTGATTGCCCTCCTGAATCTCTGGATGAACTATGTATGTACCTTGGAGTTGTGAAAAAACAATTAATTTTCTTCGAGTGCTCTTTTTTCCTTTAGTATAAAGGGGCTCAATGCCTCATTAAAAATGTAAACATGAATGAAAGGCAGAGCTGAAACAAAGGATGACAAATGCAATTAATACTCTCTTAACATGCTTCTTTGATTGTTCTATTGAATTATGAGCAATAAGATGATTGCTCAATCTATTTTCACCATGCTATTAGACTGCTTGATGACATTCCAAGATGATGATTGTTTCTTTGATGCTTTAATAACTCTCATATATGAATGTTAAATGAGAGAATACCTTATGATATGCCGGGCTCAACCCTTGAAAGAGCCCATTTTACTCCACATATCTGATAAGATGATTACGGAAATACTGAACCTGTTCCTGCACATTGAAACAAACAAGTTAGCAAAAATAATCGAAGTTGAAAGCTTCCATTGAGTTTCATGTTCCTTGATTATCAGCCTTTGTAACTCAATCAGTTGGTGAATGCCTGATTGAATGTAAATTACATTCCTGTTGGTAGCATAGGAATAAAGTAGAATGTAATTCATCATTGCTTAGAGTACATCTCTATCATCATTCTTTTACAATTTTGTAGGTTCATAGAGCATGAAAACGAGGCTGCAGCTTGGAGACGCGACAACTGAAGACATCAAGCGAAAGTGTTTCATCATCACAGGCAATGATGAATTGTTTCTCTTCTTTGTGTTAATGTTATCTTCAGTAGTTTAGCTTATCATTGAATTTTTTATTCATTATTTTATTATCATAATCAAATTCAGTTACTCTCGCAGCTTGTGCAAGATTTCAATGTTTTTACAAAATGAATAAAAAGCATTATTATGCAAATTTCCAATTTTTTGTTTCAAATACTTGCACAATAAAAGTGTAATTTAGATGTAATATAATTTTTAGGATGAACAATGAATACTTTAGTAGCAAAAATTTAAAAATTTTGTACCTATCAATGATGAATTCAATTCAGCTCTACCTGTTTGAGGTCGTAGTGAAAAATAAGTAACAGACATAACTTGAAATTGACATGTAAACAATGTTGTACATCCAACTTGAGATGTTGTTTGTGGAGTGACTTCAAATAGAGGTGTGTTTTTTTATGTACTTTCAAAATGCAATGTTGTTGATGGTGTATCTTTACCTATAGATGTGATTTCCGATGTACTTGGAAGACCACATGTTGTTGTTGGTGTGTCTTCAATTGGAGATGTGCATTGAACTTCACCTATGGTTGATGATGTGCCTCCAACTTGGGGATCAATTTGTGTCCTTCCACAAAATTTTTTCATTCATGTCCTTTATTTTTCCAATTGGACATCTCTCTTAGATTGTACGGGAATTTTTGGCTATATGGGCTGCAATTCATTTGCTTCAGGAGCTGTAATTTTTGATTCTCTTCTGCTTGCATTTTTTACTACATGTTCTTCTGGTGTTAGAGGCTTTGGTCATTTCCTTGGCACGAAGTTGAATGCTACACGTTCACAAACACACATAGAACAAAAGTAAGTAATGCATTTTATGAAACATATTGATAATGTTGATTACATTGCATTTTATTGAACACACCAAAGCATTTTATGAAAGAAGGCAGCAAAGACTTGTGTCAAACCTATGGTATAAGTTGTTGCCACCTTTGGAAACTAGAGAATCTTGTGCTTATTTTCCCTTTTTTTCTTGGAAAGGTAAATGGTATGAATGAATGTAAACTTGCATTAAACCAACTATGTCTTGAGTCACTTGAAATTATCTAAGCACATGATGAAGGTGAATTTTTTATGGCACAAAAAAAATAATGGAAACTTGCATTAACATTGATGAAAGCTCTTAGGTTTTCTAAATTAGTTGAAAGTAAAAAATTTCCTACAACCATTAGTAACAATGAATTTGAATCTATTATGTCATGTTTTCAATTTTATATCTTCAAGATCCTAAAAATTAAACTTTTACATGCAACATCCATCTAATTTAATGTTGAATTCTATGTGTAACAATGAAGATTAATAAAATCATCAAATGGATGGTCTATAAATTATCAAAACAAAACAAAAAATCTAAATATAAACATTTACCTAAAATGAAATAGGCTGAATTCCACTAGCCATGTTGGAAATGGACTACTATAAGCAATACAAATAGAATTCATAAGCAATTTTGTGTTAATTTGATGTTGTTTATATAAGTTTAAACATGAATTCATCTAAATTATGTCATTTTTTTCATTTTTTGTCTTCAAACTCATAAAAATTAAACTTTTTTATGCAACTCCCATCTAATTCAATGTTGAATTCTATGTCCAATTGTTATGATTAATAAAATCATTAAAGGAATTTAGATTATTGTCAAAAATAAACAAACATACTAAATATAAACATTTCAATATTACCAAAATGAATATATTACCTGAGATAATGTAAAATGATGTAGAAACTTCAAAAAGTCTTCATCTACATTGACTAGCATGCAAATTGGTGGCAAAAAGTGATGGATCAAGCATAGATTGGTACACTAGGGAGTCAACTACATAAAAAAGGTGTTTCTCTATCAGATAAAGCACCAAACTAGACAAATATAGAACCATGTGGACCTGAATCACGGGGTCAACCCCTATTTTACTATTTTAAGGTAAATCACATTTAGTGCTTGCCAAATTTGGAGAGTGCCAAATGTGTTACTTAGAAATTATTTCACAATATAAAGAGGAAGGGAGTGAGACTTGAGATAGAGGGAATGGGGATATAAGTGAGAGAGATTAGTCTAAGTAGCATGGTAGGGAATGAGACCTGAGAGCGATAGAGACTTTAGAGGGATAGGGAGTTATCCAGTTAGGGTGGGGGGAAAGACCTGATAATGGGAGAGGGGTTGGAGTGAAATAGATTTGTCTACCCTCTACCCTTAAACGCTCTACCCTCTACCCTCAACCCTAAAACCCTCAACCCTCTCTCTCTCTCAAACCTACACCCTCTACCCTTAAACTATAAACCCTAAACCCTTAAACCCTCTACCATCTACCCTTAACCCTCAACCCTCAACCCTCTACCCTCAACCATCAACCCTTAAACCCTCAACTCTCTCTCTCTCTCTCTCTCTCTCTTTGTCAACCCTACACCTTCTACCCTTAAACTATAA